>OX632360.1:31067381-31144881 GCA_951751655.1 Ophion costatus
AGATTATGTGTAAATGTACGTTTTATGTTTCATCCATTTTTTTCCTAAAGCCATTTTTGTTCGAGAAAAACAGGATAATGCCCAACTCAAATCCAAAAAAAAGCCAAGGACCCCCAAAACCGCAAACCCGAAAAATCCCAACCCTCCAAACATCCCAAACCCAAACAAACGCGAAAAATTCCAAACTCCCAAACCCCCCATACCCAACACGCAGACGCACACACCCGCACACGCACACGAATACTCAGAATCAAAGAATCGCAATTACATCCCAAACTGACACACCAATACTCATAATCGAACAATCACCATCATACATACGAGACCAACACAACCAAAGAACTCAACACTTATCACAAAGAAGCACGAATACTCTGAATCAAGTATTCAACACCAGTCATACCAAACAAACACACAAATACTTAGAGTCAAACAATCAACATCACACATACGAGACCAACATACAAATACACTCATCGGATAAATTCAAGACACAAATCCAAACACAAACACACAAGTACTGAGAATCAAGCAAACAAACCACTTATACCAAACTGATGCACAAGTACTTATCGAACAATCAGCATCACACAACCCAAAGAATCACACCTAACGACCGAAGTAACACGCTGAACACATCGACATTCACAAAAACGATTTTGCGACGGAGAGCCTTGAAAGAACAATTTAATTGAAATGGACCGGACTTTCAATTTTTATACATTGAGCCCTATTTTGCAAGACCGCGCCAGAATGCTGCAGTGGTTACGCTACGTCGGATTGATACCAAGCACGCGATACTGTTCGAAGCACAAGAAGTCGATGACCCTGCATGAGTCACGATTGACATGTGGCGAATTCATATGCTAAAAGTATGGCAAATTTAATCATAGCGCTACCGTGGCTGAAGGCACCTGGTTCGAGAGATGCCACGTATCTCCAGCAGTGTGTATGTTTATTACGTACAGCTTTGCGATAAACTTGACCTTCGAGCAAACTATTCGCGAGAGCAGTGTTGTCGAAGGGCAACAAATCTCACGAAAAACCGTAATGGATCGGTCTTCGTTATGTCGAGAAGTGTGCATGATATCTCTCAACGAACAATTTGAAAGCGAAGGCAAAATCGGAGGCCCTGGCGAGATCGTGGAAATCGACGAATGTAAAATTGGGCGGCGAAAGTATGAAAGGGGACGTGTCGTAGAAGGTTCGTGGATCTTGGGCATGATTCACAGGGGACATCCAGAAGTGTATCGTCTGGAAATTTGCCCCGAAAATAAAAGAGACGAAGGCACCTTGCTCTCTTTGATCCAGAAACACGTCGCCATTGGAATCGAAACCCAAACGGATTGCTGGAAAGGGTATAAAAACCTGAGTGCTCACGGTTATAGCCGTGTGAACCACTCCAAAGAATTCGTGAATGAAGAAACCGGGTCACACACCCAAAATATTGAATCATCGTGGCGGAGGATGCGTCACTCTCTATCGCGGGAAGGAGTTCACAAAGACAAGCTGGCTGATCATCTTCACGAATTCTTGTGGCGACGCCGGGTAAAGAAGCTGAACGCTGACCCTTTCTCCCAACTTCTCAACATCAAGTCTGTCTATCCTGGTAGAGGAAACTAAGTTTTTTATTTCGTCACCTTCCGAACCTCTTTCATTGAATAATCCAATCACAAAAACCCAAAAAAAATTAAAAAATAGAAAAAACCCAAAAACAAAAAAAAATAATAAAAAAATACAATACAAAAAAAAGCATTTTAAAGACCAAACTCCGACCTTCACGTGGTAATGTGCGTCAGTAGGCTATGCTATGCCGAAGCCAATGGAGTTCTGGCAAATAAAGATCGGCGTTAAAAACCAAATAAAACAAACACAAACATCAATCAAAACAAACCCAAACAAACTCGGGTATGTTAAATCGTGGGGTGTGTAGTTCACTGGGGTGGGCGCAGGGCACCTCGGATGGGTGTGTGGAATGGCGGGGTGCGTAGAACACTTGGGTGGGCGGAGGGCACCTCGGATGGGTACGTGGAATCGCGGAGTGCGTACAACACTCGGGTGGGCTTGTTGGGCACCTTGGATGGGTGCGTGGGATCGTGGGGTTCGTAGAACACTGGGATGGGCGACGGGCACCTCGGATGGGTGCGTGGAATCGTGGGGTGCGTAGAACACTGGGGTCGGCGGAGGGCACCTCGGATGGGTGGGTGGAATTGTGGGGTTCGTTGAACAGTGGGGTGGGCGGCGGGCACCTTGGATGGGTGCTTCCAAAGATCAGAATCAGGACAAGCGAAGGGAAGGGAGTTGGGTTGGGTTTGGGGGGTTTGAGGGTTTAGGATGTTTGGAGGCTTGTGATTTTTCGGGTTTGCGGTTTTGGGGTTCTCTTGGATTTTTTTGGGCTTGAGTTGGGCATTATCCTGTTTTTCTCGAACAAAAATGGTTTTATAAAAAAAATGTATACAACATAAAACATGCATTTTCACATAATCTACAACTTTGGTTTGAAATATTTTTGTCTCAGATTAATAGTTGTTGAAGTAACCTAGAAAAACCGCTCAAAAATCGACTTTTTTGAGTTTTGACCTTGAAGATCAAATTTGCGCCAATTTTCATTTTCATATTCGCGCTCAGAAGGCCAAAAAACGTAAATGTACCAAATTTCAAGTTGATCCGCCATATGGGCTTTTCGGAACTGTACCCAAATAAAATTATTACGTTTATAGTAAGTGTTCGAAATGACGACCATCAGTATCAATGCAACATTGGATTCTTTTTTCGATTGATCGACTTGCAAGTTTTACAGCGTCAGAACTTATTGATGCACAGGCTGTAGTAATTCTTTGTTGCATGTCGTCAAGTGTAATTGGTACTTTTTTGTCTGTAAACTTGCAAGTACTGTAAAACTGTAAAACTTGCAAGTACTGTAAAACTGTAAAACTTGCAAGTACTGTAAAACTGTAAAACTTGCAAGTACCGAAACTGTAAGTATTATCGCCTTTCTGTACTTTCTTTGACCTTCAATGACCTTATGTTATAGGTCGTTGAACTCGTTTCAAGCTCCTATTTCATGATACAGAAAAAAAACATACCGATCCATTTAAAACAATGGAGTTGACCTTCAAATGTCCGAAGTACCTCCACCTGCAAAAAAAACCATTATCGCTATCGGATGGCCCCTTTCGTGCTGTGCAATTTCATTTCAGCAAATATTTCTGTGAACCTTATAGGTTCGACGATATCCAAGGTGCTAATAGTTATTGATCCACCCTTTATATATTCGGTATATATCGAACTCGAAAGAAAAGATTTCTAATACGGTTGCTCATACGGAGATCGGATTTACGACACAATAAAAGAACTTCATTCGAAATTGCTTGACGGGAGATTGAGCTCTGAATTCGATGGATGTTGTCGGGAGATAGAGTTCTGAACTTGATGAAGATTATAGGGAGACTGGGATGGAGTCTCGACAGAAGAACTTGATGCGATGGTAGTTGACAGGTGACTGACTTTAGGAAGGAAATCTTTCTTGATACGAGAATTAGGAGGTCACTGGTGGAAGAAGGAACCGTAAGGAGAGTGTGGCTTTGGTCACTTAGTTCTTCAGGGATTGGTCCATTGGTCGTGAAGATATCGGTTGATTAGCGTGATTGGCCGTAGTATCATGTGTGAATAGTTTACAGATTCGTTAGCCACGTGCGTAGCCTCATTCCAGGACACCGGTTCTGACTATTCTGCATATGAAAAGAAGGAGACGTTTGTCTCGTGTTTCGGAGAAAAAGCGCATGGGATATAGAGTTCGATATCTAAGACTAAAACATGCGCGTGGTTTGTGTTATGTCAATTTATGGCTATGGTGATTTCTCATATCGAGAAGTTTATATCTCGGAGTACGCTGCGAGAACGGATGCCTTATTTTTCAGTCAGAGTTATCAATTCGTCAGAACCGTCTAGTCTATGTTATGTTTAAACAATCTATCGTCGATACTTCTAAAGATTTACTGCGGTAAGGCTCTCCATAGCGTCTGGAATCCAAGGTGATGGGAAAATTCGATAACTGACGGGGCTGCTATCGTGCGTCTAGTGCTGTGGTTCGAAGCTGCTGACGGAACGTACGCACGTTTCTTTTTATGCCGTTGGGCGTCTTATTCTTAGGTTCATACATTTAATAAGCTTATGACGGCAAATGAGGATATTGGGAATAACCGAGGGAAGACACGCCTGCACATTCGCTAGGATAAACACCTCCCTGGTTTAAGATTGAGCGCCCCGCTAAATTGTTATGAATGTGTAGGGAATGTTAAAGGTTGAGTGGATATTCCCTTAATAAAGATTTTTCAGGACTTCCTTTATTATTGTGTGCTACCGATACGCGTGTTCGGGTTGAACTGCCTTCGCCAAGCTAGTTTCGCCTCTTTGACCACACAGGGTCGATACATATTATTGTTATCATCCGAGAACGTGATCGCGGTATTGTTCTCGCGACGATTTCGAGGTGTCGGTCGTTCTCGGAACTCGGCTCTCTCTTCGGTAAGAACCGTATACTACAAATGTTCGGAAGATTATCTCAATATCGTCACCAGCCTATTCTTGAGTAGTTGCGGTGTCGGTAGGTACAATCTTTGGATTAGAGTATCATATAGACTATAGAAAGAGGGAAGTATATGTGTACTATTATTGTACTTATATATACAGTGGCGTGCAAAAGTTTCGGGCCAACCTTTCTTTCTCAGTTATTCGATAAAACATTTAATGCCTGAACCTCACCGTCATTTCAAATATATTGTTTGTATAGTGTATGGTTTGTGTACAGCGGCGAATGCGTTCGGTCAGTGTGCAAAAATATTGGGCTGCTGTCTCACCTTCTACAGCCACACGGTTCGTTTGCGTTTTCTTCCGCGCTTTCTTTCGCATTAGTTTGAAACATAAGGAACCATGAAAAAATCAGTTCTATTTCGGCCGCAATGGCGAAACACACAAAAATTGAGGTCCGCGAAGTTGTGTTAACACTATTTGAAAAAGGAAAGAGTTCACGTGATATTGCAAATACTCTATCTACTGGGAAAATCACAGTAAACCGTATTATTGCGAAATATAAAGCAACAAATTCGTTGTGTGATAAAAGTCGAAGCGGTAGACCACGAAAAACTTCAAAACGCGTGGACAAAATCATTAAAAGCAAGTGCGTCATAGATCCGCGAAAACCTGCAGCAATAATTTCGCGAGAATTATGCAGTGATAATCTTGCTGATATCAGTCGGAGTATGGTATCCTGACGTCTGAAGGCTGTGGGATTGATTGGGCGCGTCGGTGTAAAGAAACCACTCATGAGCACAAAGAATAAGAAGGCTAGATTGAATTTTGCCAAAAAATATCAACATTGGACAGTATCGAATTGGCGGAAAGTTCTTTTTTCCAACGAATCCAAACTTCAATTGTTCGGAAGTGATGGTCGCAAGTACGTAAAACGTCCAGCAGGCACCAGATACGATATACGATATCAAATTCCAACTGTAAAGCACGGTGGCGGAAATGTCAAAGTTTGGGGAGCATTTTCTGATAATGGTATTGGTCCGCTATTAGAAATCCAAGGTAATATGGACGGTATAATGTATCGAAACATATTGCAAGACCATATGCATACATTTGAAAAGAAAAATATGCCGAATGGGTGGATCTCTCAACACGACAATGATCCCAAACATGCTGCTCGTCTTGTGAAGAATTTCTATGGAAACCAGAAAGTGCGCCTTCTCGACTGGCCCTCGCAGTCACCGCATTTAAATCCGATTGAACATTTGTGGCAAGAGCTCAACGTTCGCGTTGGAACGAAGAATCACTCCAACAAGACGGAATTATGGGATCATTTGCAATATGAGTGGGAAAAGATGCCACAAGATCGCATCTCGCAATTAATTGCGTCTATATCCCGACGATGTGCAGCTGTAATCGCTGCTAAGGGCATGGCAACGAGGTATTGACTCTAGAGAGAAAACTAAACCATGCTTTGTTATTTTGATAATGTTTTGTTTTTTGTTTTCATACGCAATAGTATATGGCCCAATACTTGTGCACAGTCATTAAATAAAAGTTGTTGGATAATTAATTGTTGAAGAGTGATATTACTGTTTATACCACATTGTTTATAATATCAAGCATGTTGACGCCAATTATACGTGCCATCACTCGTTCGGATTTCCCGTACCATCGTATTTATATGCAATATTCACGAAAAATAGGGTGGCCCGAAACTTTTGCACGCTACTGTATTAGAGTGGCCGTTATTTGGGCTTTGGCGAAAAAATTCGATGCCACCCCAAAAACATAATCAAGGTGTATCAAACAAAATCTGTGTAAAGTTTGGAGGCGCTCGAAAAATTGAAACACGCGCCACCGAGCGATTGAAATTTTAATTGTAAAATACATGTATTTATCCCGCGCATCAATTATTTTTTTTCCGAGTATAATATTAATGAGAAAAATTTGAAACTTGGTACACTTATTGTGCATAGTATGGTGTACAAAACCAAATTTTTCCAATTTTTTTCATTCATAATTTCGTTCATGACAAGCTCTGGATAGATGCCCAGATTTCTTTTTTTTTTAATATATGTTTTCAAATAAATTTCAAAAAAAAAATAAAAAATAAGTTTTCTGTTCGAAAATGTAATGTCTGCAGGGAAGAAGACAGAAAAATATATTTTGTTCGTAATACATATTTACGAGCTATCGGTGTTTGCACCGTCACAAGAGCAGTGTGATGTTCGCTGTAGTGTATATGTATTTTACATGAGAGAAGTGAGCAATGTCAAATCAAAGGCGTTTTACCTTCCTTTCTATAGTTTCTTTGTATTTTGTGTTTTCTTCGTGAAGAGAGGCACCTTTGTCCTGTTCTTTCTCACTTCGTTTAGTACACGTATGACTGCGGTGAGCGGAATACTGCTTGCAGCAGTGTGAGCACGGTGGCTACCGAACGCGTATTACGGACATTTTTTTTTTAATCGGAGATGTTGATCCTCAAATAGTTGGGAATAAGTTGCCAAGTAAAAAACAGGTGCTAAAAGTACTCTTTTTCACCATGCGTCAACTGAAATACAGTACGTCAAAGTGCATCGACCGTTACAAACGAGGTTTCCGTTTTTTGGGAAAAGGGCGAAATACCTGTACTAAAGCTATCCCGGTGTATTGAAAAAGTTGAACTTTTACACAATCATTGGCGAAATCTACCAAAACATGGTGGTCGAAAATGCAATGAATCCAAAGAGGCGAATTTCAAGCGAGAAATTAAGGTGCTGTTCGATATTGCCGCATCTCCTGAAAATCTACGAGGCATCGACGAAAAAACAAATGCTTTTTTGCAGAACCAACGAAAACCTGAACGAATTGGTTTTATTGGTGACATTCAATCAATACACGATCAGGATATAACCGACCAGTGCAGCCAGATCGCGCGCAAAAGTTACCCCCTCTCTAGTCCCTTGCGCGCCCATCACACAGTCATAGTAGTGCATGTCCGTGAGCGAGCGACGCTCGGACATCTTCGGAAAGAGCCGAGTGCGGTCGAACTGTCCCGACCGCGCCTTCGGCAGCTACACCAACACATGGACACGCTGAGCGAAGCCTTCGAAGGAAAAAGCAATCTGAGCACGGCTCGCGCGTGACGTCACGCGCGAGGCTTTTAGATGATTTCAATGCTAATTTAGCTCTTGATTCTCTGCGTTATTAATGTATACAAAAAAATATATCGCGTACTCCGAACGCTTATTTTTTTAGTTTATACGTTCATTTAAATATAATAATAAATATAAATGACAACTTATTTATCTTCTAAAAAATTGTTTATGCTTTACTCACACCCGTCCTTATGCCAAATAAATTATAATTCAGAAAAGTAAGTGAAAATATATTTATATTCGTATTATTATATTAATTCTCATACTTTCATCAAGCGATAAAGTATTATCTCCAAAAATAAGTCAATCATCCATCCGGCCGCTAATCGTAAGTGCCAGAAAGTGCATTTTTAACACAAGCGATAGGTTGGTCCCGTTGGTAGCGTTCCTGGCTTCGGTCCGTAGGGGCGCAGGATCGTTCCTCACGCTCAGCGCTTTTTTTTTGAATCATGGTTACTATTAACGATGTTGAGTCCCTATAAAACATGTTAATGTTAATTATTCAATAAATAGCTTCTTAATCGTCATGAAATCTTTATACGACCTCCTGAATACTTTATGTAAAAACATAGAAAATTGTCAGAATTCTATCATCATTCCTTTAACCTCCTTAAGGGTTGAATTAAAAAATGATGAGAAAATTCTGAAAATATGATATGTTTTTGTATGAGGTATTTAAGAGGTCGTATTAAAATTTCACGACGATTAGGAAGCTCGTTATTAAAAAATTAACATTTTGTTAAGAACAATTTTTAAAAGAAATAAAAAAAAATGTATGAATAAACTTCGTTTTGTTTCCGTTGCTTTCAGTTTATTGTTGATATTACAAAATTGAGAGGTAAAAAAAAAACTTATTGCAAAGTTACATCAGTTTCCATAAGACAGCATTTAATTTGTGAATGTTAATTGTTCAATAACGAGCTTCCTAATTGTCGTGAAATTTTTACACGACCTCTGAAATACTTCATACACAAACATACCAAATTTTCAGAATTTTATCATCATTTGCGATTTGGGACCCAGCATCCTTAACTCTTATTTGATTAGTTATTTTTATTAATTATCATATTTATTTTAATTAGTTATCTTTTAGTACCGAAAAATTTATCGTGCACTCTGACCGCTTATTTTATTAGTTTTTACGTTAATTTAAATATAATAAATCTAAAATACAACTTATTTATCTTCTAGCAAAATGTTTGCGCTTTACTCACACCCGACCCTATGCCAAATAAATTGTAATTCATAAAAGTAAGCGGAAATCTATTTATCTTCGTAATATTATATTTCTTCTCATATACTTTCATCAGTATGAAAGTACATGAGAAGTTCAAAGTATTATCCCCAAAAACAATCATCCATCCGACCGCGAATCGTAAGTACCAGAAAGTGAACATACATTGACACAAAAAATTAAAGGAGCAAGAAAAGTTGAACTTCGTCAAAAGTGGTCGTACAAAAAAAAAGGATTTTAAAGCTTCAAGTTTCTAGTTTTAGTTCCGACAATGATTTTTTTTTTGAGAATCACTGATTGCGCGGTCGGAAGAAATATCACGGCAAAAAAAATTTTGCAAATTTTTACGTTTTTCAAAGTTCTGCACGTGTTTTGGAGAATTTTTTCTGACTTGACCAATATCAACGTCATTGAGCCCATTCAATTCACTTCAATTTGCTTTTTTTTCTCCGTACGACCATTTTTCGCTGAGATATCTCAGGAACTAATGGTCGTATGGGAATTCGATCCATAGTTTTGGAAACGTGAATACTCTACAAGCTCCGATTATTATTGTAGTGACACTTTTATTTTTTATTTTTGCCATTAGTTTTAGAAAAGTACAAAAAAACGATGTCTTCTTGGTTTTTATGAAATCCACCGCTACTTTGCAAATATAGCGATAAAAACTAATGTTTATGGACGGTCATTCAGCTCAATATGTCCCCAAGAGCCATGCAAAATTCCAAGTTGATTCGATTATCGGTCTTTCTTGCCCGATTAACCGAAATTTGAAAAAAAATTAAAGGAGCAAGTTTCCTCCTTTTCAGACATCATTTCATGATTATTAAGAGGAAAAAAACTTTTCATTACTTTTCATACAATTGGGTATTGAGTACGCATTAAATGTTGGAAAAAAACCGTGAAAATCATATTGACTAAACGTTTTCGAAAAAAAAATTTTTAATAAAAAAAAATATTGAAAATTTTGTTTTTATAAAAAAATCAATTTCGATTTTTTTTTTTTTTAATGTTGAAATTTTTTTCAAATCAACATTGTACCGCCAGCATTAGAATTACCCAAAGCATACCACGCGGAGGTACGCTTTGGGTAATTCTACGTACGCTTTGGGTAATTCTAATGCTGGCGGTACAATGTTGAATCGAAAAAAAATGTTAACATTAAAGAAATAAAAAAAATCGAAATAGATTTTGTTAAACAAAAAAATTTCAACATTTTTGTTATTAAAAAAAAAAAATCGAAAATTTTTAGTCAATATGATTTTCAGGGTTCTTTGCCAACATTTAATGTGTACTCAATACCCAATTGTACGAAAAGTAGTGAAAAGTTGTTTTTCCTCTGAATAATCATGAAATGATGTCTGAGAAAGAGGAAACTTGTTCCTTTAATTTTTTTTTCATATTTTGGTCAATCGGGCAAGAAAGACCGATGAACGGATCAATTTGGAATTTTGCATAGCTCTTGGGGACATATTGAGCCGAATGACCGTCCATAAACATTACTGTTTATCGCAATAATTGCAAAGTAGCGGTAGATTTTATAAAAACCAAGAAAACATCGTTTTTTTTGTACTTTTTTAAAACTGATGGCAAAAATAATTTTTTTCAACGTACAATAATAATCAGAGCATGTAGAGTATGTATTCACGTTTCCAAAATTGCCGGTCGAATTCCCGTACGACCATTAGTTCCCGAGATATCGATGACTGCAGACAAAAGGACGTTTTTTCATTCAGAGGCCGATATCTCAGCGAAAAATGGTCGTAAGGAGATAAAAAAAGCTAATTGAACGGAATTGAATGGGCTCAATGACCTTGATATTGGTCACGTCCGAAAAAAATCTCCAAAACACGTGCAGAACTTTGAAAAACGTAAAAATTTGTAATTTTTTTTTTGCCGTGATATTTCTTCCGACCGCGCAACAGTGGTTCTCAAAAAAAAAAAATTGTCGGAACTAAAACTAGAAACTTGAAGCTTTAACATCCATTTTTTTTGTACGACCACTTTTGACGAAGTTCAACTTTTCTTGCTCCTTTAATTTTTTGTGTCAATGTATGTTCACTTTCTGGTATTTACGATTCGCAGTCGGATAGATGGTTGTTTTTGGGGATAATACTTTATCGCTTGATGAAAGTATATGAGAATGAATATAATAATACGAAGATAAATATATTTCCGCTTACTTTTATGAATTACAATTTATTTGGCATAGGGTCGGGTGTGGGTAAAGCGCAAACATTTTGCTAGAAGATAAATAACTTGTATTTTAGATTTATTATATTTACATTAACGTAAAAACTAATAAAATAAGCAGTCAGAGTGCGCAATACATTTTTCGGTACTAAAAGATAACTAATTAAAATAAATATGATAACTAATAAAAATAAGTAATCAAATAAAAATTAATAGTAACCATGATTTAAAAAAGAAAAAGCGCTGAGCGTGAGGAACGATCCTGCGCCCCTATGGACCGAAGCTAGGAACGCTACCAACGGGACCATCCTATCGCTTGTGTTAAAGATGCACTTTCTGGCACTTACGATTGGCGGCCGGATGGATGATTGACTTGTTTTTGGAGATAATACTTTATCGCTTGATGAAAGTATGAGAATTAATATAATAATACGAATATAAATATATTTTCACTTACTTTTCTGAATTATAATTTATTTGGCATAAGGACGGGTGTGAGTAAAGCGTACACAATTTTTTAGACGATAAATAAGTTGTAATTTAGATTTATTATTATATTTAAATTAACGTATAAACTAAAAAAATAAGCGTTCAGAGTGCGCGATTCATTTTTTTGTATACATTAATAACGCAGAGAATTAAGAGCTAAATAAGCATTGAAATCATCTAAAAGCCTCGCGCGTGCCGTCGCGTGACGTCACGCGCGGGCCGTGCTCAGATTGCTTTTTCCCTCGAAGCCTTCGTTCGGCTTGGCCGCACATGAACGTGCTCAGCGTGTCTATGTGTTGATGTAGCTGCCGAAGGCGCGGTTGGGACAGTTCGACCGCACTCGGCTCTTTCCGAAGTATCCGAGCGTCGCTCGCTCCCGGACACGCGCTACTATGATTGTGTGATGGGCGCGCAAGGGACTAGAGAGGGGGTAACTTTTGCGCGCGATCTGGCTGCATTGTAACCGATGATGAAATTAATTTCATCCTCGATATGCGCGAAAAAGCGAAATATGGTGGAGAAAATTGTACATCGAGTAAGAAATATGATGTAAAAATATTTTTTAGCTCTGTTTTCAAAATTATTATAAATAAAATTTTCTTCAGGCGATATTGTCGAGTTGATAGACAGCAGCCAGAGTGACTATTCGTGTTCTCAAAGAAGACATTTCGCGACCGAATTTTTGGATAAAAATAAAACAGAGGATGATGGAGAGCCTCCGGCAAAAAAATTTCGCGGCTCAATCGATATCATTGATGAGAAATTGGTTGCAACCTTAGATAAATGCCTCATTTCTGATCGAAACGCTGTTCGAATTATCACTGCGGTAGCTGAGGCATGCAGATGCGATACCAGTACGCTGGTTATTAACAGAGTCGATTCACAAATATCGAGAAAAAATCCGCAGAGATCTTGCCGAAAAAATAAGGCAGTTTATTCCTTCTACGGAATTACATGCTCCAGTACTCCATTGGGATGGAAAATTGTTTCATAACATATCCAGAAAAAAACACATAGATCGTTTGGCAATAATAATAATTACTGGACAAACCAAAAAATTGTTATCGATTCCGGCTCTAGAAGATGGACATGGCTCAACACAAGGGCGTGCTATTGCTGAGATTATTTCAATGTTTTATTTTATTTCACATTTATCCATATATCACTACTGTTGATTTGCATCAAAATTAAGTATGAGTGCCTCTTATATGATAAATATAGTGTTAATATATTTTCATAGGTTCTTCAAGATTGGAGACTTAGTGATTCTATCAAAACTCTGTGTTGTGGCACGACGAACGACAATCTGGGTTCACGGAGCGGTGCTGCGGTACTGTTAGAGCAAATTCTCAACCGAGATTTGTTATATCTTCCCTGCAGACATCACAGTTTTGAGCTAGTTTTGGGCGGAGTTTTTGATGCTCTCATGCCTGCGTCAACTGGCCCTTCGATTCTTTTGTTTAAAAGATTCCAAGCTTCCTGGGAAAACATTGACCAAACAAAATACGAAGTTGGTATAAAAGACAAGAGAATTGTGTCAATGTTGCAAAATCAACTCGAAGGCATAATCCTTTTTATAAACAACCTTCAAAAATCGACAGTGCAGCCGCGTGACGATTAACGCGAACTATTGCACTTGTGTCTGATTTTCATTGACCGAGTTCCTCGGGAGGCCGTGAAATTTTATAAACCAGGTCCTTTTTCTCGTGCTCGCTGGATGGCAAAAGTAGTTTATTGCTTAAAAATGTTCCTATTTCGCGAGGAATTCCACTTGACACCATCTGAGAAAATCACTTGCTGAAATGTGCACCTTCATCGTCGCCATCTACGTCGAGGCATGGTTCATGGCTCCATTGGCAAATGCCGCTCCAAATCACGACCTCAATTTCTTTAAAAAATTATACAACTATCGGAACATCAATCCAATTGTAAGCAAGGTTGCCATAAAGAAGATGTCAAACCATCTCTAGTATTTGAATACCGAAAATGCCGCGATGACCTTTTTCGATGAAACCGTTTCTGCACAGGTCAAAAGAAAAATGGTTGAAAAAATTTAAAGCACCCTCAGAGTGAGGAAGAAACAGAAAATGACAAACGGTATATTGTACCGCAAATGAATATTGCTTTTTTGCTCGATGAAAACATCGATTTCTTCATAAGCCCTGGATCGATAGCTTTTTTCGAAAGATTCCAAATTGACCACAGCTTCCTCAGTAACAATGTGTCCGAGTGGAAATCGAAAAAAAGTTATCAACGCGGCTTAAAAGTTAAAAAAAATCTAACCGTTGTTAATGACGTCGCGGAAAGGGGAATTAAGCTAATAACCGATTATAACGACAGACTGACTCACGACGAGGATCAAAAGCAATTTATTTTGCAAGTTGTTGCAGATTATCAGCGGAATTATCCCAATGCGAACAAAGGAAGCCTACTTCGACCGCTGAAACAAAAATGAAAATGTGAATATAGTAATTGGTAATCTTTTATATTTAATTTTGGTAATTATGCAGTTTGGCGCCTTTTCCGAAAAACAGCGGGAAAATTTTTTTTTCGCCACAAACTGCTTCTATTAGTCGTAACTAATGATATTTCGTCGGGGGAGGCTGACATTTTCCATAATTACCATGAGTTATGGGGTTTTCAAGTTTGAGAAAACACATGATGGAATAGGGCATTTTCATGCATTTTGGCAGTGTGTTTCGGCTCTGGAACGACTTTCAACTTAAATCCACTATCCAACGCACCCTCTGGGGGGGGTTCGGGGGGGTGAAACCCCCCCGACGGGGTCAAGGGGCAGCGCCGGGGCGGCGAGGGCGGAGCCCCCCCAAGATACTGGAAAGAGATTTTTAAAAGAAAAAAAGTCTCTTTTCCATAATTGTTCTACCAATAGCGTTTGTGTGTGTGCACGCGCGCGCGCGCGCGTGTGTGTGTGTGTGTGTGTGTGTGTGTGTGTCTGTCATCAACATCATCGGAACCCTAAAGGAGCTGTGACTTTCGACACTGATATGAGTCTTTTTCAAGACTGTCAACTATATCAGTATTTTTCAAGATTTAAATCGGTCCTTATCAGGACCACCAAAATTTTGAACGTATTTCGACTGTTTACTGAACACACATATACACACATGCACACGCAAACGCATTCCCAACAAAAAAAAAAATTAAAAATCTCAAACTTCAAAACCCCATAATTTATGGAGTTTATGGGAAATGTCAGCCTCCCCCGACGAAATATCATTTGTTATGATGGAATAAACAACCCCATGGCGAAAAAAAAAATTTCCCGTCGTTTTTCGGAAAAGACGCCAAACTGCATAATTACCTTAATTTTAAATGAAAAATATTCTGCATATACTGACACAAAAAATTAAAGGAGCAAGAAAAGTTGACCATTTTTTTCGTGTTTTTCGAAAGGCTGTAACTTTGTCAAAAATGGTCGTACAAAAAAAAAGAAAGAGTTTTGAAGCTTGAAGTTTCTGGTTTCCAGTTCTAACAATGATTTTTTTAAATCACTGATTGCGCGGTCGGAAGA
This sequence comes from Ophion costatus, assembly GCA_951751655.1. Lineage (NCBI taxonomy): Eukaryota > Metazoa > Arthropoda > Insecta > Hymenoptera > Ichneumonidae > Ophion > Ophion costatus. The sequence continues at coordinate 31,082,500 of OX632360.1, forward strand.
CATATCACGACAAAAAAAATTTTGCAAATTTTTACGTTTTTCAAAGTTCTGCACGGGTTTCGGAGATTTTTTCGGGCTTAACCAATATCAAGGTCATTAAGCCCATTTAATTCACTTCAATTTACTTTTTTTTTTATCTCCGTACGACCATTTTTCGCTGAGATATCGGCCTTTGAATGAAAAAATGTCCTTTTGTCTTCAGTCATCGATATCTCAGGAACTAATGGTCGTACCGGAATTCGACCGGCAGTTTTGGAAACGTGAATACATACTCTACAGGCTCTGATTATTATTGTAGTGAAAAAAAAATGATTTTGGCCATCAGTTTTTAAAAAGTACAAATAAACGATGTTTTCTTGGTTTTTATAAAATCCACCACTACTTTGCAAATATTGCGATAAACACTAACTTTTATGGACGGTCATTCAGCTCAATATGTCCCCAAGAGCCGTGCAAACTTCCAAATTGATTCGTTCATCAGTCTTTCTTGCCCGATTGACCAAAATTTGAAAAAAAATGGATAAAGTTCCGAAAACCAACCCCCTTCGATCGAGCTGAAATTTTGCACAGACCTTCTTTTTATTATTCTAAGACGACCCCTAAAAGGATTTTTCCCAACTCGCAATAGTTTTCGAGATATTGAATTTTAAAGTTATTTATTTTACCGCACGCCGACTATATCTATATCTGGTAGGTGTCAATTCTGGCTATACCTATATATACGTTATCGTGCTCTACGCTTTGTGTGGATTTTCGTCCAGCCTATACGGTAGCGTAATCCCCTCCCGTGACGTCATCGTCACGGGAGGGAAGGAGGCTAACCCAACAAACAGACCCAACCAACAAACCCAAACAAACGCGGGTGTGGGAATCGTGGGGTGCACAGAATACTGGGGTGGACGCAAAGCACCTAGGATGAGTGAGTGGAATCGCGGGGTGCGTAGAATACTGTGGTGGGCGCAGGGCACCACGGATTGGTGTGTGGAATCATGGGGTGCCGAAACAAACCCTAACGAACCCAAACAAACAAACGGCGCTTTTTTTTTTGGTTTATTTATTTTATATCTTTTTTGGTTTTTAGTTTCGTTTTTTTTATTTTTTTAGTTCGTTTTTTTCGAAACCCAAACAAACCCAACCAACCAAATCCAAACGGAGATTTATTTTTTTGGTTGTTGAATCTCTTTTATTTTTTCGTTTTTTATTTTATTTCAGTTTTTTGGTTTATAAATTTAATTAAATTTTTTTGGCTTTTTTATGTCATTTAATTTTTTTGGTTCTTTATTATATTTTATTTGTTTGGTTTTTCTTATAATTTCGATTTTTTGTTTTTATAGTTTTTTTAAATATTTTGACATTTTTGTGGCTCTGTAAAATAGTTTTTTTCATAACCAAATACTTTTTTGCAGGTTCTCAGATAGATTTTTTTTACTATTTTCGTTTACTAGGATAAACTCGCTTAGTGTCATGCTACAGTTGTATGAATGGATCTTTTTCCAATTTTTTCACCCGACGACGCCATAGAAATTCGCACAGGTGATCGGAAATTGAGTTTGACAATACTCCACCACGCGATAATTCGCGACGCACCTATCTCCAGGATGACTCAATATTTTATGTGTGGGCACTAGTCGAAGAATTCACGAATTTGAGGGAATGATTAACGGTATCGTGATTGTACCTGTGCAAATTAAGATTGAGGTACCCTCTCCAATAATCTGTATGAATAGTTGTGCCCGGTTTCACATGCTTCTTAATTAATTGAATAAGGGTATCCTGGTCTCTCAATGTATACATATACATTGAGACGGAGAGATCCGTCTCATGCTCGCACGTTGACCGACCCGGTGAAGGCCAAGAATGTTGTCAAGCACGGTCACTGCCGCCTCACTCTCTTGTTGGAAAATTAGCAGAAAATAGAACAGGTGGTACCATCGCTCGGTGGAACCCCAAAGCCCAGTAGAAAAATAGAAAAAGAAAGAAGAAAATATTTAACTAACATTTATTGCAAAAAGGCGCTTGGGAAGGGGAAGGACTGTTACGTCCCAGCCTTCACTTTTTTTCGCTCTTTTTTGAAACCACGATGGTAAATACGCACAATAGTAGCACCCTCACTCATCGACCAAAAACCTATATTTCTTTAATGCTAAGCGAGCGATAGCCGAAAACGTACCATGAGACCAAAAGCGAAACCGTCGCACGTAGGTCCCCACGCATAAACATAGCCAACGACAGACGAATTTACGAGTGGAGCATACTCGCAGCCTCAGAAGAGAAACCCTACGCCTAGAGCACTCGAACAAAATGCAGGGAACGAACTGCGCCACAATCCTATCTTGTCCTAAGACCCAAACAAGCCCACGAGGAAAACTCGCCCGCGGCAGATACGTCACCCGGTCACATCGCACGACTCACGAAACCGCGGTCGCTGAACCCGATTCTCGGACATAGATCAATGGCCGCATTTACCATAACGGTGACCTAATAAGTAGACGAACAAAAATATTCCCACGCATGACGCCGACCTATCACGTAAGTCAGCGTACATTCTCACGATTGATTAACCAATCACTAGGAAGCTGCGATCCGAAAATTCATTCCCCTCAAAAAAGCTCCTTCCCCTACAATCAGCGCTCCTTAATTTTTATATCACGAAGGAGCAGGCACTCTGTACTCGAACTCCGAACTGAACAGTTGACTTACAAGGCTAAACCCTTTCGCTCTGTGTTCCCGTGTAATCATTGTACGCGTAACTATCTTTGTACCGAGATTATAAGTTTGTAAGAGTTAAATGTAATTAACGTGTACTACGTGAATTAAGACAAAATCTACGCGGCTGAACATTTATTTGATCAACGATCAATCTATCGGACGGATCCACCTCTCCTACCAGAATCACGCACCTCAAATTCGTCTAAATCCAAATCGTTACTGAACTGTATTCGGAACTCACGCGGAAGCCAAACAAAGACTCACTGCGCAATCTAAATCAATTCAAACTTTCGCGCTCTAAATCGGTAACCTCGCGAGTCCCACCTAAATCTCTCTCCGGGACGTAACAGTTTAGTATACAATAAAACTGCTGGCAGCGGAAAACAAAGAGACAATCCATCGGTTGTAAAACTGGTGGCAGCGAAAAAAAAATTAAATAAAGACCCCACGGTTATAAAACTGGTGGCAGCGGAAAAACAAAGAGACAAGTCATCAGTTATAATACTGCTGACAATTAATCTGATGTCGGTGAAAAATGGATCGTGAACGCGGAATAAACTATAGTGTAAAAATAAAAAAAAGACTCTTACGTGTGAAACGAACAAGTGCTCCACACCAACGTCGCACCGAGATCAACACAAGGGACGCAGAGCCATAAATTAACGAAGGACGCAAGGCCGAAGAGGAGACCCGAGCCAGCGACGCACACCCGGACTGCAGGTCAAAACCCCAGCCGCAGCTTACGATAAGTCAAATAGCCTACCGCCACTTGGCTGCAACCAAACAACATCATTCGTACGAGCGAGCTACAAGATCATCATTGAGTAAGTCATAGACTCATAATGGCTACACCAATCCAAATGGAGACGTCGGAAGCCCATTACCCAGCTCAACAGAGTCAAATCTGCACATCACAGACAACGACTCCGCCATCAAATGCGCATAACTATTATCAAGCGTCTTTCGAAAATAATGTATAACCACTACACGCTAATTATCGAGATTTCACTATATATTTACCCGAGTTCGATGGGACGTCTTCGTTAAACAATTTTTTGAGCTATTGCGATAACGCGAAAGAATTCATCCCAGCTGTAGGCGAACGATTAATAGTCACACTCTTAAAGAGTAAATGCAAAGGAATTGCTTGCGATAGTCTCGAAAGCTTTACAATAACAACAATCGATGAGTTCACAGACATCCTAAAACGAAAATTCATGCCTTCCAAACCCCCTCTCACCTGGATCACGGAATTGAGCACATTTTCCCAAAAAGATAAAGAAGCGGTACTCAGCTTCTACAGTTGGCTGAACACTCACTTGAAAAAGACAAACCAAGCCATCGAGAACTCGAACTTACGTTCCATCGAAGGAGCGAAAATTTTCGCGGCAAAAATAGCGACTGATCAATTTCGAAGAGGTATTAACGCCCCTTATCGCCCCCATATAGCATGCAAACGGTACCCAAATCTCGAAAGCATTTTCAAAGAAGCAACGGATATAAAAAAACGTTAGGACCAATCGACCCAGAAAATACACAATCGACTTGCCTACCAATTCAACCATTCAACAAACCAAATATTCAAATCGAAAACAAACCCGGAAACTCAACTTTCCGTGCACACTCAAGTAAATTCTGGAATTATTGCAAAAAGATAAACCATACAATAAATGATTGCTACCTTTAGGCAAAAGACAACTCACCAAAAGACGCTACAAACAGAGGTAACATATCATGCCACTATTGCAAAAACCCGGGACACTTCATAAATCAATGCCGTAAACGAGCAATCAATAATGGGAGAAAAGACGAGGCCCAAGCCGGAAAATAGCCGGGAGGTGAGCCAACGACCCCTCGGCCAGGCATCTCGACAGGCCCAAGTACCCAAGGACGCCAGACACAGTAAAATTGGAAACTAAACAAAAAATCCTCCGAGCCTCTTGTAACCTGAGCACACGAACGAATAACTACCACTCACCCACAATTAGCATCGAATCGGAAGCTCTCAAGAAAACGCAAACATTATTTCTCGCAGACTCAGGCTCACAATTAAATTTGATCAAGATCGAAAATATTCTCCACCGAAATCTCATAAACAGTCTCATAATTTACGAATTATACGGAATTTCGATCATCTATAGACCCAGGACACTCGGGCAAATTAACATAGCAATCCATGACCAGTCCGTAATATTCAATGTTGTCCTGAACGACTTCCCTGTGGAATTCGACGGAATCCTTGGTCATGAAACAATCGGAGAAAGTAAAGGTAGAATCGACTGGGAAGGGCGATACACACGAGACAATAACCGGACATCCCATTTACAAATACAGAATCATTTCTTGTGCGGGCCAGACAGAGAACGATCATGTTTATTCGAGTCGGAAACCCACTAGAGACAGGTTACGTACCCCGTATACCATTTCGAGATGGCATCTTTGCAGGCGAAGCATATCTGTACGGTATCAATACCTTGAACGAGGACGTCAGAGTAGAGGTTACCGTAATTTCACTCTATCCTTTCGATATGAGTACGGACGAGAATGACCAAGATGTCGTGTGTAATCTTGCGCCTGTAATCGTCTTCAAATCGTCGTCAGTGTATTTGATACGATATGACTGAAAGAAAGGTAAAAGCAGAGAAGAACTCGATGCCGTCGTGTTAGTAATGTCCATTCGGGTCCCCCAGAATCGACACAACCATTGCTTTCACCTTTGTTTATTAACAAATGCGCCTGTTATCATCCCCAAATCTTCGTCATTGTATTTGAAGCAATATGACTGAAAGAAAGGTAAAAGCAGAGAAGAACTTGATTCCGTCGTGTTAGTAATGTCCATTCGGGTCCCCCAGAATCGACACAACCATTGTTTTTACCTTTGTTTATTAACAAATGCGCCTGTTATCATCCCCAAATCTTCATCATTTTATTCGATGCGATATAACTGAAAGAAAGGTAAAAGCAGAGAAGAACTCGATGCCGTCATATCAGGCATATCCAATCGGGTACCCCAGAATCATCACAATTATTGCTTTTATCTTTTTTTATTAACAATTGCGCCTGTAATCGTCTTCAAGAGGATGACCACACCGCGGATACACAGACCCTAGGGCACAAAAACCATCGGACACGAGAAAACCGTGCCAACGGAGTAATGAGTATTTTGCGGCTTAATCACCTCAATGACGAAGAGCGTACTGCGTTATCTACACTCGTAGAAGAATATGTAGACCTCTTTCATCTACCTGGTGGACCCCTCCGATTAACAAATGAATGCACACATCGAATTCCCACTGTAGACGATCGACCGGTCGATACAAGACAATACAGACATCCGCCATTCCGAGGACCGGAAATAGACAAACAAATTAACGATCTGCTACAGTTAAATATCATCGAACCCTCGAAGTCACCGTATAATTCACCAATTTGGATAGTTCCGAAAAAAGCAGACTCAAAAGGCAATAAACGACGGAGACTCGTAATCGATTAGAGAAAATTAAACAATGTCACAATTGGGGAAGCGACCTCAAAGACCGCCGAGTACCAAATTTCATGCGATTCAAATGAATCTTTGCATTTTTGGCCGCCATATTGGAACTGCCATTTTTTATTTCAAAATTTTGAGGGCGGAATCGTAATCAGCGACCCCAAAAGACCCCCAGTGCCAAATTTCATGCGATTCGAATGGATTTTTGCATCTTTGGCGGCCATATTGAATCCATCATTTTGAATTTTGAAATGTTGAGGGCGAAATCGCAATCAACGACCTCGAAAACCCCTGAGTACCAAATTTCGTGAAAATTGATTGACTGAATCACGAAATAATTGATGTGCGTCATATGGCGTCATTGCTGCTTCGGGCACGGAACAAATGTGCGGCATATGGCGTCATTGCCGCGTAAGAGGTTAATGGGTAAAAAACATTTCGATGAAAATATATGTTATTTTTATTCTTTATTCTACGACGAAAATAGTTTGAACTGATCCTCCTGTTACATTTCGATAAAACAGTTTTTTTCTAAATACATTTATACATAGTCAACACATAAAACGTTGAAAACGATGGGAGACGACTGTGATGCCGACGGTTTTTCCACTTAATGATGCTGCTCCAACGAATTTGCTCTTTTCCACCATGCTCAGAGACGATGGAACTTGACGCTGTTGTATTTTTCACAACTGCATATAGAGTTGACCATTATGCGGACAACTGTTCCACGTTGGTGTTCCAACGAATTTCGTCTTTTCCACGATGGGGTGCTCAGACTTGGAAAAAGTCCATGCTGTTGTATTTTCTACCTTTGTATGTCATCCATCGATGATGATCACATGCCGCTTGCCGCATACGCTCGAACGTTTCCAAATCTTCGTTGACGGCCTTCACAAGTCGCACTGGTAAGACGACGGTGAACTCATCTGCGATGTCTGCGATGTACCGTTTTCCAAACTTGGTTTGCACGGCCCTCATGTCGGAGATTCGATGATCCCAATGAACGCGGAGTTCTGACAGCTTCTTTGTTGGAAGGAATTCCGTCATCCGGCTGACTACTTCGTTGATACTCCTGAAATCCATTTTCCCACAATTTCAAAGATCCTTTTTGGAGAGATGTTGATGTTGCGGTGGAATAGTGTAGTCTGAGCGTGGGCCTCGAAATTATAAGCTCCTTCGTAACCCCCCCACTCCAATTTTCAAACTACTTCCTACTTTTCCAATTGTGAAAAAAACAAGCTTAAACACGTTAGAAGAACGCTCCTCACGTCTCTACACTTCTCCAATCATGAAAAACAAGTTCAAACACGTCTGAAAATCCTCGTACGTGGAAAATTTTCCCCCTCATGATATTTTCGACATTCCCGACGTTGAGGTGGGGGACCGTCAATGTGATCTTTCATCTGCGGTGTATTATAATGCTCTATGCATGGAAGATATGATATCACTTCACTGTCTTTTCGATGATGTCCTGGTAAACGATCCCACAATAAGCCAACATATTCACCCCATTATTTTAGGAGCAAGACCTTTGGAACCTGTTCGAGCTCGTTTTTGGTCAAGTTCAAGGGATGTTAGCCAGATGAACAGCATACATACTCGCACATGCGAACATCTTAAAGTTATATTTCGAAATGAAACCGGGACCTCGATGTATTGAGACTTTTTTTTCAAGAGTGCAGCTGTGCTCAAGTGGCCCATCCGCGGTCACAGTCTTTGATGATAGATCCCTAAAGTTTATACTTTTTCCAAGGCACACACACACACACACACACACACACACACACACACACACACACACACACACACACACACACACACACACACACACACACACACACACACACACACACACACACACACACACACACACACACACACACACACACACACACACACACACACACACACACACACACACACACACACACACACACACACACACACACACACACACACACACACACACACACACACACACACACACACACACACACACACACACACACACACACACACACACACACACACACACACACACACACACACACACACACACACACACACACACACACACACACACACACACACACACACACACACACACACACACACACACACACACACACACACACACACACACACACACACACACACACACACACACACACACACACACACACACACACACACACACACACACACACACACACACACACACACACACACACACACACACACACACACACACACACACACACACACACACACACACACACACACACACACACACACACACACACACACACACACACACACACACACACACACACACACACACACACACACACACACACACACACACACACACACACACACACACACACACACACACACACACACACACACACACACACACACACACACACACACACACACACACACACACACACACACACACACACACACACACACACACACACACACACACACACACACACACACACACACACACACACACACACACACACACACACACACACACACACACACACAACACTCATCAACGGCGGCTTCCTCCTCCCGCCAGTCGCTCTTGGGACCACATGGCTACCCCCTCCGCAGAGACCCCTGACATCCCACTCTGTGACGTCACACGCCCGATGACGCCCTCCCCCCTCTGCCGTACCGCCGCACTTGGCTTCCCCGCGCTGAACCCACACCCCCCTCTGTGACGTCACACGCGACCGGTGACCCCTCCCTCCATAAAGTGGCTTAGAACCGCACCAGCCCTACTAATGAAATACAATTGAAAGATAGTTTCGAAAGTATATCATTAAATGCAACTAATGAGTATACTGGCGTCGAAACGGTGGAGGAACACTCCCTAGATTTTCAAGAACCGTATCAAAATATACAATCGCAAATTGTAGAAGATAAAGAATGGGCGGATGCTATTCATGAAACGAAATTACCGCCAGGCGCATGCTCAAGTAATGATGAAGATTTGTCTTACAAATACAAGTCGAGAGCCGGTGATTACTGGAGGTCGGGAAAAAAGAAAAATTTAAGCATCGAGACTGTTAGACAGAAGTTTGAAAAAGTTAGATCTGTTCGCCAATTAAGACGTTGGACACGTTATTTAAATAGAGGTGGAACTTACAAGGAAAAAATCGCATGAATTTATGGCTATACATTGCGGAATTTCAAGTCTGCTGTTGATGCACACTTAAGAGTTCATGATAAAGATTTACGAAAGTGGGCTTTGCAAGCACAGAAAGAAGTAGGCCATGAAGACGTTCGGTTCAAAGCATCTGAATTTTGGGTGAGATCATTTAACAATGCGCATCGTAGTGTATCAAGAAGAGTTAACACATTCATCACTAGAACAACTATTATTGAAGAGTACACTCTTACGCAATTGGCGTCCAAACACATCGACACTTATGATGAGAATGCGTAAATTTTCCGACGCCGAGCTAATAAATGATTTCAGCTTTACGCAAGTCCTCGATAATCGATGAAATTTTATTCGCATGGGTTGAACTTCCGGCTGCTTGTGATGCCAGAAGTAAGCGAAGACGATCTACTAGCTCATTTGGATTGTCCCAATAAATATAGTCCAATTGGGTGTTTTTTCAAGCTAGCTTTGGCATACCCTTTCCCACATGATGATCAACGATATTTGCAGTATACGTGTTGAATTTGTGACTGGTATTACGACGTATGGCCTCACGAGGCTTTAAAAAAATTTTGTGCGCATTCGTCGAGATAAAAATCTTGTCATAGTTTTTCAAATCGTCCGGTGTGAGTTTTTCGACACTGGGCACTTTTTTGAACAACAGCTCCGGTTCAGCTCTCAGTTAATCCAACAGTTTTCGCATAATTCGCATCTCCCACACGAATATGTTGAGAGTCAAAAATTATCGCAGAATTGCCAATCATTGATTTGTTGTTTGCGAGATTCCGTACACCATATATTACATCCAAGCTTGCCTTTCTATTTGTTTGTAATAGCAGAAGATATTCACCGATCAATTCATCGACATTTTGTGAGGCATCATCATCATCCTCATATATCAATTTAAACGAATCTTGGGATTCAATCTTGAAGGAATCTTGTACCTCATGCTTCAATTGATGTTTCACACTATTTAACGCATCTCCTTCTTCAACATCGTCAATCACTTTTTCATCCTTAATTTCCTCCTTCGCCACTTCACCGTTTTTATATGACACCAACTTCTCCAATGGTCTCACTATAGGCTTAAAGACATCTTGCATTCTCTGCTCATCGCTATCTTTTCCAATTTTCATCATCCGATGCTTTCGTCTGATCGCATCGCTTGCCTTGGCAATTTCATGCAATACATCTTTTGCTCGCAACAGTTGTTCGCTCTTCATGTTGTCGCTGTCAAGGCATGCACAATACTGTCTCTTCAACCACCAACGATGGGTCATTTATCAATGGTGGGAAAATAATCAAAACCTTGTTTCTATCGAACCTCATTAATACCGCTATCCTTGTCAATCCTGATAAACGCATATTTGTCAGAATTCCAGCATTTCATGCACATATTCTTCAAGCACGTATAAGTCATATCCGTATTAACATGATCATTGTACAGGTGTTTGAGATTTATATCATCCTGCTTAAAAAGCACCACCAAATTTGCATTATCTCTCACGAGATGTTTGGGGATACGCGTGTACGTCTGACAAGGATAAAAACTGTCAACAATTCCATGTCTTCCCATGGAAAAGAAGGCTCTCTCATTATCCTGCTTTTCGCATGCCATATCATCAAAGATGAATACAGAGTTGAATCTCGCATCACTTGGTGCTATCACTTGTGCATGCGCCTCGAATGGATGATATTCAACTCCACTCACAGGTTCGAGTAATTGTTTGAGCAACTTATACTTTGGCTGCCGCAGCGATTTGGAATACAAGTAAATGTTTTCAAATCTCATACCATTCGGATGTATGATGAGAGTGAGCAAAGCGTTGATGTTCCCACAATTAGATGGACCGCAAAACAGTGCATGTATGCTGTCCGGCAATAAACTCCCATGATGTTTTTCTTTCCTCCCACCGTCTTCAACAAACTCGTCGAAATTTATCACGGGAAGTCCGCCTGTGATAGTTTGCTTCTTGGACGTCATCTCACACATGACTAACGGTGAAATCATTGAAAGAGGATTCTTATAGGGATGATCAGTCAGTCGCGTAGTGTCTTTAGACATGATCGTGCATGGCAAGAGTGGTAAAGGTTTAGTGAACCGCCTAATCAACAAACTCCCCGTTAAACTACATCTACCTGGGTAACAGTATTGTGAACCAGGCGCAAAGTTGGTCAAGCGCCTTGCTCGTGGTGATCCGGGCATTAACCCATTGGATACGACTTGCAAACAACACAATATTGCGTATTCGAAAAATTCGAATAATCTTCAGGAGAGACATTCGGCGGATAAAGTGTTGGTATTGGCCAACACACACTCCAAATCGGCATATACAATGAATGGATGTCGCTCTTGCCGGCTGAAGTTGGCGAATTGGAGCCATTTATTGGTGTCACTCGGTAGTCGGGTAGCGCAGTCGTTTATTGCTCCACAATCAACCACAATTTTTTTTCACTCACTAGATATATAGAATTATGTATTGATAATGTTAAATTTACACGCCGATCGCATATATATTTTTTATGCTTCCTCTTGCTCAGTTGCGCCATCACGAGTCTCGACAGGTTCTTGATCCATACGAAATGCCCCACATTGTTGTCTTCGGTATCTTGCATGTTCAGCAAATTGATGTGATGTTCCTTCTTCTGTTGAGTGACCCGTATTGGAACAATATCCTTTTTTGTGGTGGTATACACGTTGATAGATACATTGTTTTGAAATTCGATTTTTTTAATTTGATTTATCGTCACTGGGAATTCGATATCCTGGAGATTTAGTACTGTCGAATAATGTGGTCAAGACGACGGACGGTCACTGTGTCGTTCGGCTGGGTATAGAGCTGCAACTATTGACCATGCGAAACATGCATTGTCGTTCGATTTGACGTTAATCACAGCTCTCTTCATCATTATTTTCCGCGGTTATGAAATAGAGCACCCAGCACGCATCGGATTATACTTATTCACATTTATCGTGAGGTTAAGTATTTTTCGTAGAGCCCAGCCACTATCTCGTTCTTGGAATTCGTCGAGTGAGGTTAAAGTGGGTTTAGTAACACGCTGTTCATACCACTCATTCAAATCGCTTCTGTTAAATAGTTCACAGTTTCGCGTGTTACACTTTTGTTGGCATGTATGTCTGCACTCGCGAATTCACCATTGAACACTGTATTAACTTTAATACTATTGTGGTTGCAGATAATATTTTATACATGTCGAAGCACTAGGTCGCGAGCATCGTTAAGAAACTGTTTCGGCTCGATGTGACTGCGATTGATTACAGAACCGGTCAACATCCGACTCTTGAACGATGTGTCGATCTCACGCCAGATTAACCCATGATCACCATGCCCTGCGCCAGTGTGTATAAAACGGCTGCACGCAGAATTCTGCAATCCTTCCAGACGTGCTATTTGGGCCATCAGTGACTGATGGTGTCCAATTAATAATCGCAGGCGCTTAGTAAAAATGCGGCTTGGGCGTGCAAGCTTTGTTCAATGTCGTTATTGATAGTAATAAGTTGGTGACGACTTCCACGATGTTAACTGACTGACTGCTTCATTCAATGTGCGGCCGGTTTGGAGCGCAGCAGATCATAAAAAAATGGCTCTCCGTTCGGAAAAAAAGACAAATTTTGTCTATCTCCTATATCTTGGGGAAAAACCGGACTTTTTTCCGATGTCGTGTTGGTATAGATACAAACCAACAAGTTAGGATGCATCGGGTTAAAAGATGTATTTTAAGGATCCCGCAGTCCATCGGCATCAAAGGCCTTCGACGATGGACTCCTGAAGTTGATCTTTTTTTCCAAGAAATACATCGTATTTATCCATGTTTTTGGAGGCAAGTTGCGCAAACACGGCATTCCGAAAGCAGTAGAATGTTGTTTATAATGAGCTAGTTTAGTCTCCATGACCCAGACACCGATGTGTGGAGATCATGAAAGTCAATATTTGATGAGTCTGGCTAGATTTCACCTCGACCATGGAGGGCCCCTTTTCTGGAAAGCAGACCCCTAGAGATTTTCCGATAACGCCCTGGTATATATAGACCGAGGAAAACGAGACAAAGATAACAAGTCGGGATGCATCGGGTCGAAAGATTTCTTTTATGGATCACTCCATGCTCAAGTGGTCTCAAGTGGGCTCAAAGTTTATAGTTTTTCCAAGAAATCCTGACTTGTCAGGATCTGTCTCAAGTGTTGGCGAGACTCGTGAGAGGAGTGGACATGCATACAAACATTTTTAGGATTTCGGAAACGGTACCAAGGCATCACACCTGCATCTCATAAATAAAGGGCTTTGAAAACCATGTAGCGTCTTCAAATTACCAAACTTTTCTTACCCATATATGGTCATTACACGCACACATCGTGTGTGTGTGTGTAAGTTATTTCACACAAACTTAATAGTGTAGAAAGAAAAACACTCCGCTTGCATCGATGATAATCTTTTTTTATGTCTATAATAAATTATAAGATTTATGGGTTTTCAACGTTCACTCACCACTACCTGACCCTCGTCCCCACAAAACACTCGTCAACGGCGGCTTCCCCCTCCCGTCGACCCCTGACATCCCCCGTCGTAACGTCACGGCCCGCGCTGGACCCCCCCCCCCCCCGCCATGCATACTAGGCTTTCCCGCACTGGACCCCCGCCCCACTCCCCTCTGATATCCCAGAGTTAGAACCGGCCTAGTACATCTACTTGCGTTTTTTAATTTTCTCGCAGACGATTCTTTTGGAGCCATTTCCAAACATTGTGGAGTTTGTCTAATTTGAAAATAGCATACTGATCTCGGTATTTCGGAATCTTTGCTTGAGTCCAAAACAATTGCACTTCTCTGATAGTGAGGACTGCACTTTTCCGAATTGTTGATTTACCTTGATGATGATGATAACAAAAAAACAATTGCAAAACTTGCCGATGTAAGCTCCAATACTGTAGGAAAGGTGTCAAGAAGAGCGAACTCAGTCATACGATGGTCAAGACGGTGGTTTTATTCAAATCATCCAACCAGCACGGGATCTCACGTCGGACTAACGGCCCTTCGCTGCCTATCCTTCCTCTCTCTCTCGTCGTCAGCCGGAGCCATCGCTCGGGCGACTATACCAAATATTCACGGCTTACAGTTCGGCCTTCCTGATTATAGTCCGTCCCGGACGTTATGTATTTACAACCCTGTTTTCATACTTCATGCGAAACAGTCGTCGTTATTAACGCAGATATCACATATTCATGCCTGTTCATACGTCATTACATACCTATTCTTATTATATTAATAATGCCTTATCGTTTTATTCGCTCGTTAATCCCTATCACTTTCTCTCTCATTGTTGATCCGGCGAGGTGTCGCGAGAACACCAAGGTCGCATATTCATAGCCTCCCAGGTGCCACAATAGGGCTTTTGCGTTACTTGATGATTATCGACGTCAGCGACAACATATCGATCATTACGAACAACTATTACTACGCGATATGGGCCTTTAAATCTCGGGATTATTTTGTGGCGCGCGCCTATGGTGCTCTCAAAGTTCTTTATCATTAGATAATCATCAATTTCGTATTTGTGCGATTCTTGTTGCTTTTTGTCGAAATATTTCTGGTTATACTTTTGTGAATTCTCTATATTTTCGGCTGCGTTCGCGCTCAAAATTTCTAAATTACGGTCCTCGGGAGCCGTGGTATCTTCAACATAGTCTTTCACTTCGTCCGAGATTTTGCCGCGTTGACTGATACCGAACAAGAGTTTTGCAGGTGTTTCTCCCGTTGATTTGTGTATCGAATTATTTATCGCAAACTCGACTTCGTCCAGAGTTTTGGACCAATATTTTCCAGCGGAGTTGTCGGTTAACTTGCCTATCATAGGTCCCAGTACTCGGTTAATCGTTTCGACTTGACCATTAGCCTT
This sequence comes from Ophion costatus, assembly GCA_951751655.1. NCBI lineage: Eukaryota > Metazoa > Arthropoda > Insecta > Hymenoptera > Ichneumonidae > Ophion > Ophion costatus. Next base: position 31,097,794 of record OX632360.1, read on the forward strand.
GGGCGAGGCGGTCGCAGTTTGCACATGGTTGACATTGTTCTCTTTGAGGAATTCATCGAATTCTTGTGAAGTGAAGCCTGTGCCACGATCTGATACAATACATTTTGGCCTGCTATAACCGGCAAAGAAACGTTTTAAGCAGTCGAGCGTTTCGTTAGTCACCGTTGTTTTAGTCGCATACAATTCGACAAATTTTTTGAAGGAATCAATCACAACGAGTATGTAACGCTTTATCAATCGTATTTTTTCTATTGGCCCATAATGATCCACGTGTACCGTAGCGAACGGCACGTTACCCTTAGGAAGCACGTGTAAGAAGCCTTCGGTCTTGCCTGTGATTGGATTAAACGCAATGCACTTCAGACAATCTTGAATGTGCACTTTGAATTTTGCCCCCATTTTAGGGAAACAATACGTGGATCTTATGGCCCCACAGGTTTCGTCGACCGATAAATGCCCCATCTCTTCGTAACATTTCCTTATCACATGCGTGACCATGCTCTGGGGTACATAAAACAGTAAATCGTCTCCTTCTTTCCTATATACTAGACCATTTCTCATTTCAAATAGAGGTTCTGATTTTTCAAGAAAGTCTCTCATTGCTTTAATTTTAGAGTGTCGACCTCGGCTAATAGAGAGGTTGACCTCGAAAGGCTTGTCCTCCACAACCAATACATTTCTCGCGCGGCTACGTGCGTCAACGTGCTGCATTCTGCTCCCGGCTCGGTGTTCCACCTCGTAATCGAAATTCTCCAGCTCCAATGCCCATTTCGCAATTCTTTGGTTAATCTCTTTTTTTTGCGAGGGTCATCTTCGCAAAAAACGGAGATGGCTCCGTTTTTTGCGAAGAAACGGCTTGTGGCCGTGTGATAACACTTTATACTGTTTCCAAAAATCGTATTCCGGTATTGCAGCAGAAGCGGCATCTTCTAATTCGCTTGAGCTACTTTGCTGTCCAACAACCATAGTTTTAAGTTTTTGTATTGCTCTTCCGCATGCGAGAGGATCTTGAAAATGAACGTTTTTAAACCTTGGGTCTAAAAGAGTAGTAATGGCTGCGTGTTCATTGAGTTCAATCGACCCATATCTTTTTTTTAGCTCTGTCAATAAAACATCCTTACATTCTTTAACAATTGTTGAATTCGGTTTGATGTTATTGAGTTCTGTTGATAAGCAATTAATCATTGGTATAACTTTGGAAATTGTGACATATTTTTGGCCGGATGCTTCCTTGTTACGTATTCAAAGGGCTTCAATAAAGCGGTGAGCTGATTTAGCATTCCAGTTTCTACAGTACTTGGCAAGTCTGGTGCTGATACGCTCTCGATTAGTATTTCCGATACCACTCTTCTCAAATTCAAGAAACGCTCCAACATAAAAAAACGTAGAGTTCCATCTCGTTTTTACATCGGCGATAAGTTTTTAAACTGATCCTTCAGAAATATTATTGCACATTTGAATTTTTCGTAATTTATCCGACTGGACGACACTTCTAAATCCAATGAACAATTTCTCGAACTTTTAATACCGCTGGGTAGTTTTAACACCTCTTCAACTACAAGATTTATTGTATGCGCAAAACATGGCAAATGTTTTTTTCCCCAAAGCCAGTCTTACAGCAGCAAACATAGAACTGGCATTATCGGTTACCACTGCGCGAATTTTGCTTAGTGGTATATCCCTCTTCTCGAGAATATCAAGGAGATTTTCTGATATGTACTCAGCAGTATGTCTCTCGCTTAACACACGAGTTGCAAAATCATACATACACATTTCATCATTTTCTAGAAAATGTGCTGTTACACCTAAGGAACTCGATTCGTTCATAGTTTCGGTCCATATCTCCAGCGTAAGACAAATATTGTCTACTTTTGATAATCTCAATTTAGAACTAGCAGTGCAAGCATCGAATTTTTCCACAGTTCTTTTCTTTAAGTATGGGAACTTTGAAAGTAGGTTCCACTTCCTTCATGAGCCGCAAAAAGCCCTCACCTTCAACTACATTGAATGGTCGCATGTCTTTGCAGATAAAACATATCAACGCCTGAACAATTCTGTTATATTTCACACTTGCTTCTGGAAAAGAAACTCGTTATAATTCTAAGATATATAAATAAATTACAAATTCATTTTTTGTTACCTACTTTTATTGGACGAAACACGAGCGAAAGCCTCCCGTAGAGTATTGAGCAATTCTATACTATTGTTATCCTCAGTTGTGCTTTTTGAACTAAAACATTAATGCGGGGCCGCCCCGCACCTTCGGCGGAGCTCAACAAGATAACGGAATGCGAGAAAAATAAATACATAATGTGCATTTGGTCGCGACGTGACACATAATTATGCGCGTTCGGGTTGGGTACTCTGCTGTCGGTTCGTTATACCTTTGCGCTGTTTCTTTAAGTTCTAATTCGAGAGCTAACAGTTCGATTCGAGTAGTGAAATTGTCTCGCAAATCCTTCTTCGAGGGTCGTATAATTTTTCCTTCGCAAATCCTTATTCGAGGGTTGTATAATTTTTTGGTTCCGCCAAATCGTGTGCGGTTCCTATTAATTTATACTGTATCATGACAAGAAGGCGAGCATGTTCGTTTGGTGAAATTATATTTGCTGCCTTCTTGCATGCGCTTATGAAGTTTTCGACGGGAATGTTCTTGCCCTCTAACGCAGAGATTGGTTGGTATTTATCGCGGGATGTTAATCCTGCCGACGTCATTGTATCTGATTCTTCCGTTTGTCCGTAGATTTATAAATGAGGGCCTAAATTTTGATGCCGGGGTGGCCTAGCCGCTTCAATTTTGCTACGTCATATATATATATGTGTCTTTTATTCAAAACGTATTTTTTTCCGAGAATAATTTTTTTCACACAATTGTAATTCCTGAAAATCTTCCACATGTTTAAAAGAGAAAAAAATAATTATTGTGAACCTAATTTATAGTTTGCAAAAATGTTATCATTGATAAAATAATGTGTAAAAAAATTTGTTTTCCTAGAAAAATTTTCTTCATAATTTAATACAATTTTTTTTCTCGGATTTTACAGATTCAAGAAGTTTTCAATGTGCGTTTTTTCCCTAAGAGGTGAAGAAGTCGCAGATACGACAAAATTTCGCCACTTGTGTGTTTTTGGGCTTTATTGTTTATAATTACGAATAGAACGACGGTAGGATACGAGAAAGCAAGGTCGAATGGAGTATTGTGTTTTCAATACGCACTTATTGAGTCTTCTCGATGTGACAATCTAGCGGTATACGTTCATGTGTCACATAGGCTCTTGCAAGGTTGAATGCTAACACGTATTTTAACGTGTGGAGAAAAGCATATTTCGTTGCCACTCTCCGCAGAGGGCTTGAGAATATCAGAAAGAAAAAAAGCATGCGCCACTCGCCCCAACTGTATTTACCATATTGCCGTGTACGCAGCATAATTATGAAAGCAAAAAAAATATTGGATTGATTCAAAGAAACATTACTAATCTAATTATCGTAATTGAGTTTTTCTATACAGGGTGGCCGGCACATTGACGTCCAAAAATAAAAGTTAGGTCCCTCGTATCGTGGGGTATTCGAATCACGCCCATGTATGTTCCGCGACTTTTCATAGTTTTCGAGTTAAGGATTTTTTTCTGAATTTTTGAGAATTATCGACCTGACCGATTAAAAAAAATCTAAAAAAAGTAGAAGACTGTCGAGATTTGTTTTGCAACTGAATCTTCATGAGTAGGATTTTTATGCATAAAATTATCAGCTTCGTAGCTGTGATGAAAGTGGTGAAAGAAAAATTTACGTTCGGTAAATTATGACTTAAATTTTCAACTCTAAATTAAAAATCTAAACAAGTGACTTCATGGTTCCTAAGTAGGCCTCAAGAATGCGCCAGACTCTCAGCTTTCATAATCATTTAAAAAAAGTAGTACTTAATAGGGCTACTTTGGCTAAAATCGGCCGTCAAAGACAGCTGGGTGAAAAAATCTTAAGAGTAAACAGAGGAGAAAGAGGAAAAAGAGAGAGATAGCAATAATTCTGTCTCTTATCCTCTCGGTCCATTATCATTGCAGGTAAAAGAGTTGCGCCCTCGTTTACGAGTTGCAAACGAGGGCGCAACTCTTTTACCTGATCCACGAGAACGGATCGCGCAAAATGCATTAAAATTAAATTAAACTAAAAAAAAATAAATCTCCAAATGTTTAAATCTTAGCTTTCCTGCAGTCATTTCTGGTTAGTTAACAAACTAAATAACCTTCGGAATGATAAAATAAGCCATTTTTTTAAAATCAGATGGCTAATGTTACGTCGTGACCAAATGCATACAATGTATTTTTAATCTTAATAGCACGATAGCGGCATTCTCATTTTTCGACGGATCTGAATATTTTTCTTTAGAGTTAGGCCTACCACGGCGGAAACGTAGCCTATCCATAATAATATAACTAAGCGTTTCTCGTACCTTCCCACGCGAAAGCGTAGCGGTCTTAACGATATCAAGAACAAATATACAGGCGGGAAAATTTCGAACAGTCTCGTTGTAATCCGAACAGAGTCCGAGTACATCGCAGAGTGTCCTTAAGACCAAAAGTACATAAAGGAAACCTTCGGGTTACAAGGATGACGAACACGTGAAGCGACACGCTAGAAATGCGTGATGATATTCATAAAGACGTAAATACATAACGACGCAACGATACCGAATTATAACGATCAGCCAAGAGCGGAAAATGTCAAAATCCTTTAAATATACACTCGCTAGAAGAAAATCGTCCGACCCAGAAAGTTGACCCGGTCATAAAACTGCGTTGATATTTCCCACGTGGACTCGCGGGCCTCGGTCAACAAGCCCTATCTCGAGCGTGCGTTCTTGGCGCCGACAAGGCCCCTTTTTCCTCTGTATTTTTCCGCGCTCCAGATAAAGAAGCGCAGCTCCAATTCCCGGAAATAGAGCGACGGTTGTGGCTATCGCAACCTACTCCTCGCTCCCACTCTCATTTCAACTTATACATATTTTCCACCAATCCAAAAGAATGCACCCCCAAATGTGCACTCTCCCAGGGGGCCAATCTCCCACCACCTCAGCATCCCAATTTTTCCTACATCCGAGAAGAAGAAAATCATCAAGAGAGTGTTCCATCACCACTCGTAGAGAACAGTCTCCCAACAAGTTTCATCGGAATAAGTAGAACATCTGTCTCCTGACACCAAACGCGAAACTTGAACTTCGAAATTGTTCCTCATAAAAACGCGAACTGTAAGAAATCATTTAACTGTCTACGTTGAATGTGTATGTGTGAAACTCGCATGTGTAAAAATTTGTATCAACGTGTCATTTCAACATTGTCACCGAGCGTGCGCAACCGAGGGGTCCGACCTATCTGCGGAGGCCCGAACCCAACCGCTGTAAACCGATTATCGTATCCACGGCGCATCATAAATGTAAGCGAACCTCTATGTATTCTCATGTTGACGGAATTAACTAAATTGGTTAATTTCAATAAATCCCAAATTGTTAATTATTTGTATAGATCAATTCATTTCTTAATCGAGTCACTGCGTCACTCCCATCTTTGCATGCACCTTTCCCTTTTTCACCCTCATCCCGAGCTATTGCGCTAGGCGTAGGCTAAAAAGAGGGAACCGCGATAAACCATATGCCCACGTCCCCTCAGGACGTGACACTAATTTTAAGAATTTTCCACCTCGCTGTCATTGAAGGCCAATTTTAGCCAAAGTAGCCCTATTAAGTACTACTTTTTTAAAATGATTATGAAAGCTGAGAGTCTGGCGCATTCTTGAGGCCTAATTCGGAACCATGAAGTCACCTGGTTAGATTTTTAATTTAAAGTTGAAAATTTAAATCATAATTTACCGAACGTCAATTTTTCACTTTAGACCAACATTTTCATAACTTTCATCACAGTTATGAAGCTGATTATTTTAGGCATAAAAAAAGTAGAACTCATAAAGATTCACTTGCAAAAAAAAATCTCGACAAAGTGTTCTACTTTTTTTAAAGATTTTTATTTAATTGGTGAGGTCGAAAATTCTCAAAAATCCAGAAAAAAATTCATAACTCGAAAGGTATGAAAAGTTGCGGAACATACATGGGGGTGATTCGGATACCCCATGATACGAGGGAACTAAATTTTATTTTTGGACGTCAATGTTCCGGCCATCCTGTATATCCCACAAGTTTATTCCAATACCTAAGCCGCGATGAATATTGATGATATTCATTTTTAGCATTTCGAGAAGATAGAGTTTAGCATTATTGTGGAATGTTCAACTTATCTGCCTGGTATTTTGAGTTCGATTCCGCTTAGCTTGTTTTTCATTTTATTTTTTATTTTTTTACCTGCGATTTCGTAATCGTGGAATTGATTATTAATCCTCAACGAATTATTTATGAAATTCAAACAACCGTGATAAGTATGAACAATCTTCATAGAGAAAACCATGCTGAAAAGTACACCTCTATTGGGAAACGACACGGAGAGAAAAAACTTATAATTTTTATAGGGATTTCTGGAAAAAATTACCGTGCTTTCTAATAAACGTGATGAGAACTGCCAGCGTTAGAAAAATCATAAGAAGGTTTTAAAATTATTCTTTGACATAAAAGATAATTATTTTTTGCGTTGACTAGAGAAAAAAAAGTTATGCCCAGAGTGAATTTTTACCGTGTTAGCACGGTAAAATTTGTCGTGCTAGCACGGTAAAATTTGTCGTGCTAGCACGGTAAAATTCGTCAACGCACTAACAATTTTTCTAGTGCCAGCTCGAATTTTTACTGTGCTAGTATGGAAAAATTTGTCCTGGACAATATATATATATATATATATATAATATACTTTTTTACCGCGATAGAAAATGAAAAAAAATGACATTACAAATTTTTTTTATTGAACAATGGCAAACTAATAAAAACATTTTATAATATATTTAGCACCGGTGGCTGCGCGCACGAGATTCTTGATAACAAAATTCGAGAAACCGCACATGCTTAAAATCTGCCACGAATACACTTCGCCATACAAGGAATAACTCGCTGTATCCCATCGATTGTACAAAATTTCTTCTCGGTCTGAGTATGAAGCATCGAAATCTGATGCAAGCTGTAAAAAATGGAAATTTTTGCATTATCAGCCAATGGAATAAAGTACGAATCTGTCAGTAAACTTGAGATAAAAAATTCTTACCAATTTTTCGCCCAGGATGGTTTTTGAAACAGGAAATTTCTCGGAATAAGAATGCACGGTACAACCTCGATGTAACAAATTTTTTCGCGCTGCACGCGATTTTTCCCAGTACAATTTCACAGTATCTGATGGCCCAAGATTGTTTGCCAACCAGTCAATGGCGCGTTGTTCTTCCTCTGTGAAAAAATTCAAGCGAAACAGAAAATAAGAGAATCCAAAACTGAATTATCCTCTATTTCTAACGCATAATTACAAGACTAAAATTATCACGCAAACAATACACACCTGTTACAGTTTCTGGTATTTCTGCATTATCAATTCCGGCTTCAGTTGTTGCGAGCAGACCCTGCTTACGCAGTTTACGGAGGAGATACCCGTAGTGCTCGAACAAAGTGCCAGACGCATTTAATTTTCTTTTTCGCCTGGTTCTTTTTCCCTCACTAGAGACTGTTTCGACAGACAATCCTTTATACGGCGAATAATATACGTGTCGACATTCCCCGACATTCAGGGAAAAGATCTTCAATATTTTTCGCCCAGGTAATAAACGTAGCTTGATTTATCCTTGAAAGCAACAAAAATGCATATTAATATTTACAAGCCCACATCTTAAGAGGGAGAAAATAAGCTAAATCTTAAACTTACTTGAACGTCGACAAACTATTATTCTCCGCAGTTTCCAAAATGCCCTCTAACTGGCGATCCTTTTCGACAGTCAGTATGCAGCGAGTCAGCCTATTCCGTACATTTTTTTTCAGTCGACCATGCTGCTTATAATATTTGATGACGCTTTTTCTTTCCCCAGTCCTCAAAAGCGTTTGATATACTGGCTGTAAATTGATTTTTTTTTTCCATTTAATCGTGTCCAATAATTTTCATATTTTTCTCGAAATTGTAATGAATTAGTCGATAATTAAACTATCGCATATCTTGTTATATCGAATTCCAGAATTTGTTAGAATCATTTTATATTTTTCATATTTTTATACGTCTGTACTTTTTTCGTTCAGGAATTCTTTTCCAAAAGTTTATAGATACCAAATCGAATCGAGTGCATCACGATAGTATATTATTGACATACTAAGAAAACGAAAAGAGCCCCATAATATATTTTCTCAACGAAAAAACTCAAAAGAAATATTTCAAAAGACTGTAGGGGAAAGGGGGGTGCCACGGCCATTTCAATGTATGTATCTTGTATATGTATAAATGTATAACAATGTATAAACGTATGTTTGCTAAGCAAGCAATGGGCGAGGCTACTTGCTGGACGGGACTATAGTTTTATGAATTTAAAGATTTACCTTTTTCATGAAATGGAATTATTCAATAATACAGGAACATAATATATCAGTAAATTCATCAACTTACATTTTCTCTGACGGTGGGTGTCGCAAAATGTCTTTGTATATCCTGTATAGAAAAGAAGGAACAGGCATCACAAGTATTTGTAGAGATATAAGAAAATACCGACAACGATGACAAAAACGCAAGAAACAATAAAACCGAGCAATTCGTTTTATATAGATGAAAAATTAACTCAGATTGTAACCTCGTTCGATTGTGTCATGTTTTCAACTTTAAATATCTTGATCTTCCCTGACCGACGCCATAAAATGATAAAAAAGATATCACGATAAAACGATCATGCAATATTCTTCGCTATGCGTCTTTTTTTAATACGGCAAATTGTATGATTAAATTATACTAACGGATTCACTTTCACTAGATGTGTTGCACTTATGTCACATACGGCCACTGAAACTCGACTGGCCACTACAGTTCTCCCTCCGTAAGATGCCTTGCCCCTTCGATTGTGAGACGGGAGGGGCGGGCCGGGGTGGGAGGCTTCCGTAAGATTCCACAGAGCCCCGAGTCTGGAATCTTAGGGAGGCAGTACTGTATATTCTTTCGCGTAGCAAAGAGACGTCGTGCACTAGTGTGAGTATTCGGTATATGCACGCACACTTTTTCTCTCTTGTAGACAGGAATGAAAAAAATTTGAAACTCCGGGATTTGCCCAGCTCTGGAAAAACGGTTTCGACCTTCATGTGTACACAAAGATTATGATCTGAGTCGCTCCTCATCTCGCAGAGGCGTTGCGCGCTTGTACCCTACGGTACACCATTTTCTAAGAGAGCACCGTAAAAATGTTTCCACCGTCTTGGATTTATTTCCGATAAGACCATCAAATTTTCTGCGGTCGCAAACGAAAAATTTGGAAGCTCGAATTTTTGCTGTACTGTTTATGAAAATTTCGTTATTATATTTTAAATTCTATGATTCCGAGAGACATTTTTTCTGAAATGTGTAATAAATTGTCTGTAACAACATATGAAAAATTACAAGGTCCACATTTTTACGTTGCTGCATCAGAAAAATTCGTCGTCACATCTTAAATTTTGTGCTGCGAAATACATTTTTTCCTAAGCAAGATATCGATTTTTTTTCATAAAAACCCATAATTTTTGTAACATGCATCTATAAATACTGCATTACGTGTCTTTTACATCACGATTATAGTAACAGCACGGAAATTTTTAACAGATTTTTCTCTCCGTGTACCTACACGGGAAATCGCGTAAGACCTCGTAGTATATGGTTGCAAATAAAGGTTATATTGATAATCGCGCCACCACACCATACTGTTGTGCCCCAAATTTGGCGCATACGTTAAAGGGCATATAAACGAGCATATTCGATTAACGAGATCGAAAGGCGATAGGCCCCTGTGCAAACAACAGCAGTTTGGGCAGGTGAAGCACCGCCAGAGGTGACTTTGGCGCCAGATATCGCTGAATCGGCATCGTACGATTCGAACGTTCGAGAACGTTCGATTGCCAATAACGGATTTAAAAATTAAAGGAACGAAACTTCAGAAGTCAGTCTTCGGTTGGCAACCAAGGGGGTCGGTCTCAAGGCAATGAAACATTTTGTAAATCAAATGTTGCCTAGTTATAATAAAGGTAAATAATTGTAAATTCACAATTCCCGAGTTGGAGATTTACTCGTTATTGTAAAGACCCTAGCTACCCGTCCTCGAACGCCCGATTCCAGCCACCAGTCTTTTTCGGGGGCAGAACTCCCAGGGTACATATGTTGGCGCGATTCAGCGGCACAACAAGACGTAAACAACGCGGGCGAACACAGCGGCACGGGGCAAGGGGGGAAACACTTTTCTTTGCTAACAGCAACGCATAGCGGCGCTTAGGGAATCGAAAAATGGGGACGATGAGTGTGCCTACCCCCACCTCAAAAATGTAGCTTCGTTGATAGACTTGTATCAAGGAGACTATAGTGAAGGAGTCCAATCTTCGTATGGTGACACGGTATCAGAAACGTCCGCAAGTTCGTCTCCAAAACATGGTGTTGAATAAATATGGCCTGTAGGCATCGTTCATGTCGTTAGTGTATAAAAAATATAGTAATACAGCCAGTGCACAGGGTAAAACTGACTGTTATGGCGGCGAATTGTTGACGCTAGAAAAAAGGCTGAAAAAACACCTATCGTGCACTAACAAGGAAACGTTGCGAGGTCGATGTCTCCGATTTCGATGAAAATTGGCATGCTTGTAGAATGGGTAAAAATAGGCGACACGTATTTTTTTATATCGGCGGAACCCGATGTTTCAGGTTTGAAAAACACCCTCGAAAAATGGGGTGTTTTTCGTTTTTCGTCGATAACGTTTTAACGGTACGCGATATGGAAAAACTTCAAATTGCAATAAGGTTTATTTTTTCGTGTACTATACATTGGAGATGAGAACGATGCAGATAGTAACAAATTTCATATTGTTTATTGCAAAAATGCAATTTTTTCAACCGTATCTCCGAGACTTTTTAATCGATTGGGATGTAAATTTGCATACATGTAGAGAATGGAAAAATGCGGATACTGATTTTTTTTTCCGATATCTCACAATTAAGGGGTTGAAACTGCCCGTCGATTTTTCTGCCGAGAGAATCGTATTATCAGCTAGCTTTTTGGCATTTCGGTCTAAATTTACGTCGATATACGTTCGTGTTATGACGCAATTGCATATTTGTAACATTCCAGCCCCGCCCCCCCAACGGTCCCCCTCTCGAAAGGTAACCGTTCAACGTTCTTACCGTGCGACATGGACGAAAATTTGTAGAAATAAAAATGGGTTACAAAGAAAGTACAATCAGTCAAAAGAGTCGATACACATTTTCTCGTTTTGGCGGAATGACACTCTTAAGGGGTCAACGCGCCCTTAACAACTTCGTTCTTTCTGTAGCTCGTGAACGGGCCGAAATAAAAATAAAGTTCGATAGGAAAAAATGTTGTATTCTTCGACTACTAGACGTTCGTGACGATATGGTGAGGACAGCGAGAAATAGCGTGTTGTGTATTGCAATAATTCGTGAATGTCTTGTGAAAAATCACCCTTCAGTTTTCCACTAATATGGGCAGAGGCAAGGATCGCAATCACGGACTGACTTCGTGCTTCGGGAAGCAACTGGATTACAATTGTATATTTACGAAGAAATTCTCCCCCGCCACGTACTGCCCTTGAAGATTACAACACAATGGGAAAGGTGGTCTCACGCTTACTCATTTAGGAAATGTTTTTTTATGGATTATACTTATTACAATAATGATAGTCATGATAAAAGTGTTTGAAACAAAGAGATTTCTTACACCACGCACAAGTGATAATAGCAGCTTCGCCGCATATATCGCATATCGGTAAACTTTCTGATAAGCAAAATTCTACCAGATTTTCGAAGTTTGGTGGTCGTTCTTCTTCGTACCCGCTTTTGTACCTCGCATATTTGAAAAGATTTGTAAACCATGGAGAAGATAACTGGTTGTGTGTAAGAGATTGTAATTTAACAATATTGTCTCTCAAATGCAGATTGACATCGTAATTGTATAATATTACTGCGTCTGAAAAGTGTTTGACGAAGTTTTTCCGTACACGGAAGCCATAAACATCAAGGGGCTGTATCATTCCAGTCGTACCTGCAAGAATTACTAATTATCTAACGGACTGATTGTCTACAGACCTAATGAAACTGGTGCAATATATTTACCTGCTGGAATGGTTATAACTTTAATATCTTCCCCTTGCATATCTATTTCTTTAAATGCAGTTAGACATTGACCGCTCCAAGAATCCAGAAGTATTACCGATTTTGGACCCGTATTGGGAATATATACTTCGTGGAACCATCGCTTGAAATGATTAGTCGTCAATTTTCCAGATTTCGAAGCGAATAGAAATATATTTTCGGCTTTGAACATAGTTTGTTCCACTCGAGGACCAAATTTGCCGGTAGGTTCGTTTAAAACGATCAACATAGGTGCCAAAATCTTGCTGCTCGCAGAAACCAAAGGCTGTATAGTATAACTGTGTGTTGTTGATGTTTTTGATTGCACAACTACCTCAACGGATTTCTGCCTTTCTTTCGCCAATGTGCGGCCTGTATGTAGCTCTAAATTGAGTCCACTCTGATCGGAATTAAATGTGTTTTCAGCCCCAACGTTGGTAATGTTGACTTTCACCATTTCTATAAATTCGATAGCTTTGTTTTGAAGTGTATCAGCGATTAATAATTGTTGTTTTGTTACATATTTAGTAATCTTCCGTGACACAATTCCATGTTGGTTTTTGAATGTCCTTAGCCAAGAAGCGGATGCTTAGAAATTTACGGCTGGTATTTCTACAATTTCTCGTGCACGTAAGGCCCATCGTCGAAGATCTATATCATGGACAGGCAGCCTTCTGTCCGAAGCATCATTAAAATTGTTTAACATGGAGTGAGCTATCTTTGTTAACTTTTCTTTGTGGGTGCCACCCTTATTCATTCTATGGGCCCACCGGCGCAACTGCGACTCTGATTTCACCTTTTTGAATTTCGTTTGAACAGATGATAACTTTCTATTCCCATTTGCCCCGGATCTCCAGTAATCTACAGCTCTTGTCTTGTATTCGTAACTCAATTCTTCTAAATCTTGGGTACATACATTTTCATCAATTTTTGGATCTAGGTATAGTTGTCCGTGCCAATCTCCTTCACTGTCATCTTCTATTACGGCTGCTTCATGAATTTCATTTGGTGACAGAAAATCCAAACCAGTTTCGACTTACATTTTCATAGGTTGATCCACCGCTTTAATGATCATGTTTCCTAGATCCTTACTGAACTGTTTTTCCTGTTTGGTGATTGGAGTGCGAGGCAAATTCATAGCACTTATATAGAAGTTGAATAACATTCACCGGATTAACGTACGTTTTTATTTGTATTTCGCACTCAAAATATATGGCTGGCTTCTCCGTCGTAACTGCAGCAATAATGATCGTTGGTGAATTTATATGACTCGAAACCCAATTGATAAATAATCACGAAAAGAACAACGACGACACGCGCTATCACCAGCACTGCTATTAATCTTTAATGAGGCGATTTCAAGGTTATCATGAGAGCCGCTCTTTGCACCGTAGTCGCTCTTTGCGAAGATTTACTTCTTTCGTTCATTGGTTCCGCTGATTGTGAAATAAAAATTAAAGATAAAGATTAAATTATGCGGCGTTATAAGCTGATAAAAATGTTTGCATCATTCTGTTCCCGAGTTGCAGCGGCAACCCAAAAATGCTGTAACCTCTGCAGATAATGCCTGCGATACGGTGAGTGGAGTGTAATTTCTTTGTAAATATTGTGACGTGACGTCACTAAGATAGTCGAGAAAGAGACCGCGTGTCCACGCAGGGGCTCAATCTCCGCCGCGCCCTTCATAGAAATGAATAACGATGTTAATTTTAAGATTAGTTTTAAGTTTAAGAGTGTATAGAAGCCGCGACATTCCCCCCCCCCCGTTCCCTCCCCGTACCCCTTTTATTTCTCGCCATCCCCCAAGAGTTGACCACGGACTGGCGTGTAAGGCCACGTCGGTGCGGGCGCACCGAACAGCTACCAACGCCATCACTCGGCCGCGCGGGACATCGGGCTCGCCACCGACGGCCTACTACCGCCATCTCCCGAGTCGTCGGAGCACGTCGCCCCCGGAGGAAACCGTCTCGCGCTCGGCCGGGCCAGCCGAGCCCAATTATCGATCGGGAAGCTCGACGACTCGGGCATCGATCATCGGCGATGGTCGGAAAGGCGAGCCACGGATCGACCGAAATATTGATCGGAGGTCCGCCATCTCCAGCCCGCGTGGATCGAGGCGAAGGAGCCGGTCGGCGTGGCCAGCCATTGAGTCTCCGAGCGTGGTCAGCGACGGACGAAGTCTAGAGTACAAAGCGAAAATCGAAGAAATACGAGAGAGATAGAAAAAGAGAGAGAGAGACAGCGACGTACGCTCCGCTTCTGCAGTATAGCAAGTAAGTCTCTTCTCCTTTGCTTGCTTTGATTCTTTGCGAGAGCGGCTCCGTACCGAAATAAAATCTGTGCGGAATATTGTATCGCTCGGGCGATTTGACGTGTCCCTTTCCCCCTACCGTAAGATTTCCCCTCGCCGTCCCTTTCCGTGCGTGTCGCCAAATAAAGATTTGTGTAACGTAGAACTAGAAAAATCGCGCCGAAAAGAAAAATTGTGAAATAGGAAAACCGAGTGGAAAAAGTGTGTAAGAAGATGCGCGGCGGATCCCCCGCCGTCCCCCGTGAAAACTCCCCTCGCGCGCGCGTAGCCGCGGTCGCGCCTCGACCGACGGCCGAGTCGATCGAAGTGATCGCCGTTTTTGATTGTTTTCTCGCGCTTCTTGGTCGTAATTAATTAGTAGAATCATTTGTGAAATATCCCAGAAAAATAGAATAGTCGTGGTGATAACAAGCTCGAATCGGAGAACCCAGTCCGCACCCAGATACCCATGAGACGTCCCCCCCGCGCAATTGTAGCGAGTCTCCCGCTCGCCGGGCCACCGAGCGATTTGTTTTGATTGTTTCTTTCGTTGTCGCGTGAGACGATCTGCCCGAGCAAGGCTGGCGCCCAACATAACTAAGAAATAATATTGAATAAAATAAAATATTTGGAACGGGTCGAGAAATTAGGTCGGGACTTCGCGTGTCCAGTAACCCGTAACATTCGCGTCAATTATTATCATTATTATTATTATTATTTTCATTACATCGAGTCTTTTTATTTTTCTTATTGTTGTAATTCATTAATTTAAATTCCTTTTTTTTATATCGAGCCTTTATTTCACTTTTATTGTTAATTAAATATTATTTGGATTTTTAGGAGTGATTGAATATTTATTTATTTCCCCTTCCCCCTCCTTCTGCTTACGTTAACACGCGATACCCATCATAAAATTGGCGCCCAACGTGGGGCCCGAAAAACTTTTGTTTTTTCAAACAAGAGCCCACCACGACTAATAGTGTTATTATTATTAATTTTTTTTTCTCGTTTATTATTATTATTAATTTTCGGGATTATTATTATTATTTGAAAATGTGATTTATTTTCGTTTTTTTTTTGGTATTACGTAAAAAATTATATATTTTTGTTTAAAAATTGGATTGTTGAAATTGAATTTTCTTTTTGAAATCCGAATTTCCCTCACCCTTGACGGGTATAGCCCGTCCCGCCACAGCACCAGCGATCAGAATAATTCTGAAAAATACCGAAGAATTATTTAACAAAATAATAAAATAAAATAAAAATTGTATAAAATAATTTTATTCTCGCACACGAATAATATTATTTTTTTTGACAATTAAATAAAAGAAAAGAAGATTTTTTTTTTTCGTGTTTAGGATTTGAATTTTTTTTTGTGTCTGCGGCGACCGCATTTTCCCCTTACCCAATAAACCCATTTTTGTGCTTGGCGATTTTTCATTGTGTTTGGCAATTTTTGCGAATTGGCAAAAATTTGAGAATTAGCATTGGTGCTTTGGCAATTCGGTGCAATGTATTATTGCTTTTGGAGACCATGCTTTTCTGTGCCCTGAATAATTGAATAATATTTTTGCTACCGTTATTTTTTAATTGATTATTCATCTCGCACTGTTTTTGAGCTTGTGTACCTGCATTTTTTTTTGTATTCGAGATTTTGCATACTTGTTTTTTTTGCTATTGGGATTTCGTGCATTTGTTTTTTCGAGCTTGCGCCGTATTTTTGCGATGACGATGACGGTACAGTGACGTTAGGTTTACCCCGTTGCATTTGTTTGCATTTCCCCGCTTCTTCGCTGCCCACGAATACCCCCCCCCCCCATTTTTTGTGTGTATCGCTGATTTGATGACCCTTACGTAATTTGTTTTTTTTTAATATGAAGCCCCAATAAAGACCGTGACGCGGAGCCCCTCGCGAGCGGTCAGCCCCCATTTTCACCCCTTCCTCCTTTGCGTTAATAATTTTTTTTTGTTTCTTATTGGGTCCTTCTGAGCAGTTTAAGAGACACTTCGTGTCTTGGGCTGGGAAAACAAAATCCCTTTAGGAATAATTACTCAGTTGGACGGTAAAAATAAGGAAACGAAAAATTCCCATTTTGTTGGAAATTTGAGAAATTTGAGAAATTTGAAAGTTTGAGACATTTGGGAAATTTGAGAACAATTGAAATTTTGAGACAATTGTTTTTTTTGTGATTTCGGATGGAAGTAATTACTTCCTTAAGAGTAATTCAGTCATAGACCAAAAATTATAAAGTCGCATTAAGCCAAGCCAACAAACGTTGCTTGTTTTTCAAGATTTGCTACTTTTCTTTTTTTTGGTATAATTGAGTATTGAAACGAAATAGTTTCATTTAAGCCGTTTGGGATAATCAGCCATTTATTTATTTTTGTTGTCCGAGACTCAATACCCTCCCTTAAAACCGTGACGCTGAGCCCCTCGCGAACGGTTTCCCCCTTCCCTAGCCCCCCGATTATCTTAGTTATTACGTCGTTTTGTTTGGATTACCGGATCAATAAATTTACGAAAAATTCCCCTAGCTACGCCTGGAAGAGAGTATCGATTATTTAAAAAATTTCTTTTTGTATCGAAACGTACGGCAAAGACCGTCGTGAATAATTATTTGGAAACAGAGAACGTTAATTGAGATTAAGTTGAAGATTTTTAATATTCTACAGAGTAATTCGTTATTGAAATTCATTTCATTTTTCGTTCCGTTTATTTAATTAATTTATTTTAGTTGTTTCTTTTTCTTTGAAACGTCGAGGAAATCCCCTTACCTCTTCCAGGGTATATTTATTTTTGGAAAAAAGTGTTTTTGTTATAATTCCCGACTAAAATGGCAGACGCCCCGGTAACCACGTGCACGGTCACAACCACCACATGCTCGTCCCCCATTATGACGACTTCCCCACTAGAAGACCCTCGACGAGCAAGATCACCCGTCTCCGTGGAAGTCGCCGATCTTTCATTAATGGCCACGGAAGAGAGGATGGCACGACAGAAGGTGGCCCGCCTAACCACCCTCCGAGAATTAATGGGAGCCTGCGACAGGGCAGCGCTCAGTATCGACGGGACGGAGAGCGAGGTGAGGGATCGCCTCCTCCGCCACGAGTTAAGGATACGGGTTCCAGGAGCCCTGATCAGGTGGGACGCAGCGAAGGACGAACGGGGAGATTCTCCCCCATTCACACTCTCAGCTGCTTTGGTGGACCCGTTAACGGAAATGCTGTTCCGACCGCTGACGTACGAAAGCTACCGGCAACAGCCAGCCGACCACCGCGACCAAACCCGACGGAGGTCGCTTACGTCGCCATCGACGAGGTTCGCAGGAGAGACGCCGGGCCATGAAGAAGGGGATCGGACGCCGACGCCATCTCCCCGAACTCTTGCGGGCCAGCGGGATACGAGGTCGGAGAGTGGAAGACTCAGTCCGACACCCGCACCCCGAAGACCAGGAACCGGCCCCCCAGACCGTACGGTGGTTACCTTTGCTCTTCCCACCCCCCATTCACCCCAAAGACCTTCCCCCGTCCTCCCCACATCCAGCCCCACACCCACAGGACTGTTAAGGGTTAGCGGTAGCCAGAGCTGGCCACCGCAGGATACCTACACCCTGGCAGCCCTGAGCCCCCGTAATAGCACTCGGATAGGACCTCTACCCTTGGCAAGACCAGGCCATTCCGTCCCTCCCCCTCCCAGAGGTCGCCCCCTATCCGATGCCCCCTCGCTCTCGGATACCCATTGGTCCCGGGATAACCGAGGGATTGATCATTGGAGAAAATTCGGACCCCGATTCGCGGGGAAGAAGGATGAAGATTCAGAAGAATTTCTACGCCGGATGCACGAATATTGCACCTCACGGAATCTCTCCGAGGAGGACTTGCTGAGGGCGCTTCCCGAGGCTTTCACCGGGGAAGCCCTCTTATGGCTCCGGGTAGAACGAGATGGCTAGACGACATATGAAGAATTCGTCTTCTATTTTCGGGAACGATTCGGCCATGGGGATCTGCAGGAGCGACTCCGTCGCGAAGTGGAGCTTCGCACTCAGGGTCCGGGAGAACCCATCGCCGAATACATCGTCAAGATGCCGACGCTCTTCAGCCATCTGAGTCCGCCATTGACCATCGAGACCTAACTTGATATTTGCTGTGCGAACTTGCATCCGGACTTCGCTGAGCATATTCAGCGTAAGGATATCACCAACTTCCTCGAGCTGCAGCGGATGGGACGCCACCGCGAAATGCTGAGGGAAAAGGCGAGAACCTACCGACCACCACCGACGCAAGCACAGTCGATATTACCTTCGGCAGCTTACAAGCAGCCGGAGCGGGAGGACCGCGCGAAGGTAGCCGCCATGGAAGCTCCAGCGGCAGCCGAACCTTCCGGGTTCAAGCAATCCTTCCCAACCCCTCCGCCGCATTTCCCCGCGGCAAGCCAAACCCCTAACTCCAATGCCCCCGACCCCGCCGCCTGGACTAAAGGTCCCGACAGATTCCCTCTGAAGGCGATCCAGCCTCAGAGACCCAGTCCCCAGCCACAGCCCCAATCCTGCCCCCGCCCCCTCCGCCCTGGAAAAACCCACCACCGATACGTCCCCCGAATACCCCGCGAATTCCCACCAGCCCGTCCCCGAATCAGCCTCGGACCAGCACTCCTACGGGACCTGGCCCGAGGTGTTACAACTGTCGACAGCCGGGACATCGGTTTCGAGACTGCACGCAGCAAATGGGTCGATTCTGCAGGATTTGCGGTTGGCCCGGATGCGACGTGACCTCGTGTCGCAATTGCGAACGAAAACGTTCGGGAAACGCCCAGGCGGGAGGGCAGTAAGCCCCTGTGCCCCCCGCCGGTTGTTAAGGAAGGAAGAGTTCCTTCAGATCCCCTGTTCCCTGCCGCGGCACGGATGCGCTGTGACGAGCGTATGGCCCGAGCGGCAGGAACAGCCCGACCCTCTCCCGGCAATGACAGATTAGACTTGTTCCCTTATGGACATATGGCTCCCCATAGGGAGCAACCGTGACTGGCCGAGAGGAGATGTTTATCGGAACGTTAGGTACGGATGCTCGCCATCACTTATGGATTAACGTAGGTGGCGAGGTCCTATTGGCGTTGGTGGACCCTGGGTCCAGTAAGACGTACCTCGGGCTGGAGGTAGCAAGGAGGAGAGGACTTCACTTGCGACCGATAGTGGAGGGCGTTCGGGTCGCCAACGAGGCATTAGTTCCGGTGGACGGGGCAGTTACGCTGACCTTTGATTTGGCAGGAAAAGTAGAATCCCTTCCGGTACGCGTAGCCGCGTTAGGCTACGAATTTGTTATGGGGATTGACTTTTTGAGACTGTTCGGAATGCGGGTGGATTATAAAACGGATACGTGGTCCCTGCACGGTGATCCAGAGCGGAGCTTCGCGACACCGGATGGGCCACGCTGGAGCATCCCCGTATTCCCCGAGACTGCAGGCTTGGAATCTGCCTCGGTCCCGGTTAACAGTGCAAATAGGGACAGACGCGCGCTTATTAATGCTTGCTATGCTTTGTGTGCTAACTTGGGTTTTGCTAGAAGCGTGCCCCTATCCCGATGTCCCAATCCAGATGCCCCAAAACCCCCTCCGACCCTGATGTCCCCAATCAAGATGCTCCAACCCCACCCCCACCTACTGCTGTCCCAATCCCGAAATATCCCATTCTAATGGCCCTGGCCATGGAGTAGTTTCGCTGAACGGCCGAAGAAGACGCCGCGATGGAAAAGCAGCCCCTCCAGTAACCAGCTAGTCAACATCGAGTCAACTAAGAATAACGACGGTGAACGGCCAAGGAAGCCACTCCGTGAGTCCCCGCCAACATCGAGTCACGAATCCGATGAAGAGGCAAATCAAGACTGAATACGCGACGGACTACAGTCCATAGGGCAACACCATCGCAAAAATAAGGCTGGCATTAAGGTATCAAGTCTGTGATATCGAATTAAGAATTACCGCGCAGGTATTAGTAAAACCATTTGAGCCATAGGGCACTACGGCCCACCTTTCCCCCCACTACCCGTCCCGCTCTCCTCCCCTGCACGTAACAAGAGTCACTGAAGGACCGCTCTTGACAAACAAAGGAGGGGAGTACTTCCGGTTAAGCAGGGGGGAGTTGTGACGTGACGTCACAAAGATAGTCGAGAAAGAGCCCGCGTGACCACGCAGGGGCTCAATCTCCGCCGCGCCCTTCATAAAAATGAATAACGATGTTAATTTTAAGATTAGTTTTAAGTTTAAGAGTGTATAGAAGCCGCGACATTCCCCCCCCGTTCCCTCCCCGTACCCCTTTTATTTCTCGCCGTCCCCCAAGAGTTGACCACGGACTGGCGTGTAAGGCTACGTCGGTGCGGGCGCACCGAACAGCTACCAACGCCATCACTCGGCCGTGCGGGACATCGGGCTCGCCACCGACGGCCTACTACCGCCATCTCCCGAGTCGTCGGAGCACGTCGCCCCCGGAGGAAACCGTCTCGCGCTCGGCCGGGCCGGCCGAGCCCAATTATCGATCGGGAAGCTCGACGACTCGGGCATCGATCATCGGCGATGGTCGGAAGGGCGAGCCACGGATCGACCGAAATATTGATCGGAGTTCCGCCATCTCCAGCCCGCGTGGATCGAGGCGAAGGAGCCGGCCAGCGTGGCCAGCCATTGAGTCTCCGAGCGTGGTCAGCGACGGACGAAGTCTAGAGTACAAAGCGAAAATCGAAGAAATACGAAAGAGATAGAAAAAGAGAGAGAGAGACAGCGACGTACGCTCCGCATCTGCAGTATAGCAAGTAAGTCTCTTCTCCTTTGCTTGCTTTGATTCTTTGCGAGAGCGGCTCCGTGCCGAAATAAAATCTGTGCGGAATATTGTATCGCTCGGGCGATTTGACGTGTCCCTTTCCCCCTACCGTAAGATTTCCCCTCGCCGTCCCTTTCCGTGCGTGTCGCCAAATAAAGATTTGTGTAACGTAGAACTAGAAAAATCGCGCCGAAAAGAAAAATTGTGAAATAGGAAAACCGAGTGGAAAAAGTGTGTAAGAAGGTGCGCGGCGGATCCCCCGCCGTCCTCCGTGAAAACTCCCGTCGCGTGCGCGTAGCCGCGGTCGCGCCTCGACCGACGGCCGAGTCGATCGAAGTGATCGCCGTTTTTGATTGTTTTCTCGCGCTCATTCTTCGTAATTAATTAGTAGAATCATTTGTGAAATATCCCAGAAAAATAGAATAGTCGTGGTGATAACAAGCTCGAATCGGAGAACCCAGTCCGCACCCAGATACCCATGAGACGTCCCCCCCCCCGCGCAATTGTATCGAGTCTCCCGTTCGCCGGGCAACCGAGCGATTTGTTTTGATTTTTTCTTTCGTTGTCGCGTGAGACACGACTGCCCGAGCAAGGCTGGCGCCCAACATAACTAAGAAATAATATTGAATAAAATAAAATATTTGGAAGGGGTCGAGAAATTAGGTCGGGACTTCGCGTGTCCAGTAACCCGTAACATTCGCGTCAATTATTATCATTATTATTATTATTATTTTCATTATATCGAGTCTTTTTATTTTTCTTTTTGTTGTAATTCATTAATTTAAATTCCTTTTTTTTATATCAAGCCTTTATTTCACTTTTATTGTTAATTAAATATTATTTGGATTTTTAGGAGTGATTAAACATTTATTTATTTCCCCTTCCCCCTCCCTCCGCTTACGTTAACACGCGATACCCATCATAATATATAATTGTAATCCAGTTGCTTTCCGAAGCACGAAGTCAGTCCGTGATTGCGAGCCTTGCTTCTGCCCATATGAGTGGGAAACTGAAGAGTGATTTTTCACAAGTAATTCACGAATTATTGCAATAAACAACACGCCATTTGTTGCTGTACTCATCATTATCATCATGAACGTCTAGTAGTCGAAAAATACAACATTTTTTCCCTTCAAACTTTATTTTTATTTCGACAACGAGAAAATGTGTATCTACTATTTTGACTGATTGTACTTTCTTTGTAACCCATTTTTATTTCTACAAATTTTCTTCCATGCCGCACGGTAAGAGCTTTGAACGTTTGCCTTCCGAGAGTGGGAACGTTGGGGGGGTGGCGGGCTGGAATGTTACAAATATGCAATTGCGTCATAACACGAACGTATATTGACGTGAATTTAGACCGAAATGCCAAAAGACTAGCTGATTGTAAGATGCTCTCGGAAAAAAAATCGACGGGCAGTTTCAACCCCTTATTTGTAAGATATCGGCAAAAGAAAAAATCCCTATCCGCACTTTTCCATTCTCTATATGTATGCAAATTTACGTCCCAATCGATTAAAAATTCTCGGAGATACGGCTGAAACAATTGCATTTTTGCAATAAACAATATGAAATTTGTTGCTATCTGCATCGTTCTCATTTCTAGTGTATAGTACACGAAAAAATAAACATTGTTGCAATTTGAATTTTTTCATACCGCGTACCGTTAAAACGTTATCGACGAAAAACGAAAAACACCCTAATTTTCAAGGGTGCTTTTCGAACCTTAAAAATCGGATTCCGCCGATAAAAAGAAATACGTGTCGCCTATTTTTACCCATTCTACAAGCATGCCAAATTTCTTCGAAATCGGAGACATCGACCTCGCAACGTTTCCTTGTTAGATTGTTTATTTGCGATCTAGTTCGTCTAATTAGTTTAATGTAATAATTGTGCTGACAATGTTTACAAAGTTCTTTCACTTTTGTTCTAATACGAAAAATGTATTATGACTTTGTTAAGAATTTTTATAATGCATATTTTGATAGTTACAAAAACCACCAATAAGCACATTAACGTTAACGGACAACACCACTGTGACGGCTTCAAAAAATCGATTTTTGAAAACCATCTAGAAAAGTCTAAAATACATTTAATATTAAAATGCCGTTGGACCCAGGTCGAAAAAATAATTATTTTCGGAGATATTGGATATTTTGTGGAGCGGTGCAGCGCTCCGTGACGCTCGGGGTCCCGCGCAGCTGCGCGCCTCAGGGTCGGCAGGTATATCGAATAGCGATCCATACGACGGTTTCGAGATAAAAAAAAAAGAGTGCATCGATCATGTCCAAAAACGTAGGGGGACGCGCCTCCGCGGAATCGTGAAAAAACCAAAAGGATTGTCTGGCAGACGAAAGCTCACCGGAAAATGTATTGACGAGTTGAGCACATATTACGGCTTGGCTATTCGGGGGAACAGCGATGATGTTGAAAAAATGAGGAAGGCAATTTGGGCAACTATCAAACATAAAACATTCACAGATAGTGAGCCACAACATGACGATTGCCCAGAGGGAACCGTGATATTTCTGAATATCGCCATAAGCCGCCTCTTCCTGAGGAAGTATTGGAGGCAATTACGCAAGTCCTCAAAAATTTGAGCAGAGACGATTTGCTGCAGCGTTGTTTGGGCGGCGTCACGCAAAACAACAACGAAAGCTACAACAAATCAGTTTGGGCAATAGCCCCCAAGTGTCAGTCCGGGAGCAAAAAAATCGTCGATATTGCAGCTGATATCGCGGCATTATTATTCAATGATGCTACGAGATGTTGAGGAATCGGCTTCGATTCCGCCAGTGAGCCTTCGAAGGTCGTGACAGAAAGAAAAAGGGGGAGTTTTTTCCGTTTACGTTTCGATCCTCGGTTCGGATCCTCTTCAGAAACTTTATTTGTTCTACAAATTTCGTGATACAAATTATATTAGTAGAGTTTACAGATTTTGTATAATTGTACTATGTGTTATGAATAAGTTTTAAATCTGTTCTAATGACTTGTGTAAATTTTGTGTTAGTTTTTTCTCTCATAATTTTTCAATCATGGTGATATTGTCTGAGTAATTATTTGTAAAAAAGAAAAATTAATTTATTCTTTTTGTTGAGTAACAAGGGTGGTGTGTGAGAGTGTGATGTTGTAAGAAAGATAAGAAATTATGTTAGATGACGAACCTGAATATTGTCGATATTTCTAGTTTTCTTTGGTTTGTGCTTGGAGGATGGTTGACGAGACAGTATTTTTGATGATAAATACTGTATCGTGAGGTTGAATCAGAGGATTGATTCAAAACCGTTCTTTTTATTCAATTACATGCTTAATCAGTTTTTGGTGATTGTATTATCTGTGAGAAATTGGTATAATGAAAGAAACTTTAGTTTGATTTATTGTCTTGATTAATGAAATTAATGAAATGTGTGAAAGTTGTAATTACCTATTGAAATAAAATAAATATATCCCGGCAAGCACAAAGAAGAAAATTAGAAAAAAAATGCTTCCCTGCTCTACATGTCACGTAGTGACGTCCCAGAGAGTTCGAGAAAGATTAAGTAGCGAATTTAATGTTTCTGGGGTGAGGGAGAATGATCCTTTGTCAGTGCCGTGTCAAGAGTTTGAGGGTACCAGTGTCATGTTAAGAGTTATTAAAAAAAAAATTAAATAATTAAATAAATAAATAAATGTATCGTGTGAGAGATTTTGAGGTTACTGTGTTATGTCAAGAGGTTTAGAATTGACACACGAGTTTAAAAAAAAAATTTGATGTGTGGAGTTATGGTGATAAAATATTATTACGATTATATTATTGAGTTGTATATTAAGCTTAGCTTATTTATGTCAGTTCTAAAATTTGTGGCATTAGGATGGGCTTTTATTTGAATCATTTCTAGGATCAATCTTTTTTTGAGCCATTGTTCATTGTTTAAAATTTTTACATCATCAAATTTGAAATCGTATTTTGTTCTATTGCGTGCTGTGCTAGAGCTGTGTGTATTGTGTTGGTGAGTTTTATGCTATTTTTGTGTTCATTGATTCTGTTTTTGATGTATCTTTTTGTTTGGCCTATGTATGTGGAGTTGCAATCATTACAATCAATTTTGCACACTATGTTAGATTTTTTGTTGTTATCTATTCTGTCTTTGGTGGAGCCTGTGATCGATAAGATGTTGTGTTTGTTATTTGTAACTAGTGTTATATTATATTGTTTGAATAGACGAATTAGTTGGTGATGGATGTTTTTTGTGTATGGTACATTTATTAGTCTAGAGGAGTCAAAGTTGTTATTTTTGTTATTTTGATTGTTGATTGTCGAAAGTCTATGTTTTATAATTTTTTCTGTGAAAGAAATCGGATAACAATTTTTTGTCATTGTGTTGTATCCGCTAATTTACGCAATACAACGAAACGGCCGAACGGTCGAGAAAGTATTTACGAAACGGCATTCCAGACCGTTTCGCATCCTCCTTGCGAAAGAGTCACACTTTTGCCAAAATGCAAGCGTCAAAAAGACGCTTTGCGACACGTCCTGACGAAGCATCGGATGATGTTCGATCTAGGGCAGATTGCGACAATCAGAGTCGACAATTAAGGGAAGTTACCAGGGAGTAGTCAGTCCTTGGTTGGCTTTTGAACGGTTCGGTCCTAAGGTACGACCGACACACTGTAAATTCAATTATAAGACCAGCCCAATAATAAACTTATATTCCTATTCAACGAACTTGAGTTCCAACTCTTAATTTCGCAACGATCCTAAAAAAACCTATCCCGGGTTCTCGAGCCGGGGATACAACATTGGTGGTAGCGGTGAGATCTGCCGAAAAGTTCGTTCGTTGTGTGTGCACACGCACAACTACCACTCAAGCACCATAAACGAGTGACCGACTCAACCCGTGTGCTCGAGTGAGCCAGCCCGACCGAGTCGAAATAGGAATACAGAGGAACGGCAACAGCCAAGCAGAGCCAATCCCAGAAAACCCGGATCCCGAGGATCAACGGAAGAAGGACTCTACAATCGGAGAAATCGTACCCAGAAGCAGTGTACGAAACAAAGGAACGAAGAACAGGACGATCAGCAGTTCATCAACCAGCATGCATCTTGCGATCATCTACCTGTAAGTGACGGAACATTTCGTAAATAAAAATCCTCCAAAGCCAGAGAATTCGTCTATGTCGGACGAAGAAAAAGCAGACCGGTATCGATTGCCCGGGAGAGACGAACTATCGCGATCGTTAGATTCGTTTTTTAACACTGTCGTTATTTACGACGGTGAAAGTGATTTAGGCCGAAAGCGTCGTAGGGAAAATCCAAGCACAGAAAAATTAGATTTGACTCCCGTAACGTACGCGAAATACTTAAATCCGAAGCGACAACATAATCAGCCTTCGGAACACAATTCGTCAGACGCGTCGTCCAGTGCTGACGAAACATTTAATCCCGTTGAAGTCGAAAGAAATCGCGAAGTGAATCGCCAAGATTTTACGTTATTATATCAACGGACAGTAATAATGGCCGAACACGACGACTATATGTCAATGAAAGAGGCTCGAATGAGCATTCCCGTATTCGACGCCTCCAAACCAGAAGATGTTACAGATTTTATACGAGCAATAAAATACGCGTCGACTCGAGTCCGCGCAGAAAATGTCGCGGATTTATTACAAGCTATATTGCATCTCAAATTGCAAGGCAAGGCCGCGGCAGACCTGCGTTACAAAGACGTAGAGACGTTCGACGATTTGCTGACATTATTAAAATCACTGTACGAGGCGAAGCGAACAGTCCCCGCGCTACAAATCGAATTCAATTCCTGTAGACAAAAACATGACGAGACTGTACAAGCTTACGCAAACCGCGTCGAGTCCATAATGATGGATTTAATCACGGGTTGCACGCCCATGGTCAATTCGGAATCTGGTCGAAGAGCAATCGAACGGTTAATTAGGTATTTTGCCCTGAATAAGTTCGAACATGGACTTCGCAAGGACTTACAGGTAATAGTAAGGTCACGAGGGTACCACAAATTGGGCGAAGCCATCCGCGGAGCAATCGAAGAGGAAAAATCGGTCGAAGGGACCAAAACAATCGCGAAGAGCGTCTCCCACGGTAGCGGATAGTCCGCACCGTCACACGCCCACGAGGGGCGAAAATCGTTCCCATTCCAAAGGCCCGCTTCGCATCAGGCGCATACGCAAGCGCGTTATAGCTTGCCAGTGCCAATGAAAACGATTCATCAAGCAGAAATAATTTGCAATTATTGCAAAAAACCGGGTCACAGATATAACGACTGTAGAAGAAGGCCAGGATGGCAAGGCCCGAGTAACCCACAGAAGCATTACAATTATGTGCCAAACTATAAGTTCCCAAGAAAACAAAATGAATATAGGCCAAATGAAAGAACCCAAGCAAATACGCCCAAAAGAACCGTCAGTTCGTTAGCAGTCGGCGTTCTTTCCATAGAGAAAGAAACAAAAAGCGTTCAAGTGAACAAGCAAAAAAAACCGCAAAGAAAAATAATGGACATTCTACTTGGAAAGCTATATGTACACAATGACAAGGCACCAAGACGAATTTACCACATCAGCACTCAGCTGCCGCGAGTACACGCCAGTGACCTACATATAGCGTCAAAACAGGCTCGCGAAAAAATGCTGACGCTCCGGTGTGACACAGGGGCCCAGTGCAGCATTGTAAAGGTGAATGAGTTGAAACTGGACACCCCGGCCGCTGTGATATCGCACAAGTTCCGCGTGGTCGGCAAGGAAGTACCGTTAGCAGTAGACGGACTCCTTGGAATGGACTGTATAGTCGAAAGAGAAATAAACACACTAAAAGGAAAAATGATAGAAATTGAAGGGCACCAAATACCGTTTGTACACGGCACGAAATACTTAAAAATACCCGCCCGCACAGAATGTATAGTGCAGGCGAGGACGATGGGAAAAGGCCAAGGAGTTACAAGGGAACAACAAATCCAAAAGGGTGTTACGATGGGAAAAGCCGTCGTAAAGGCAGAGGCAAACACTTGCCCTGTAACTATAATGAACGTGCTCGAGAAAGAGCAAATTATCAAAAGACCTACGGTCGAACTGGAAAAATTGGAAATCGACAAAATTGGCCTGGGAAAAGGAAAATGCGACAAAAAGAAGAAAGAAGAGGAAACGCATCAGGACGTCGAAAAAATCGCAGGATTAAGAAAGCAAAGGTTGGAAAAATGATGACGCGAGATTAAGGGGAACTCGCATTTGAACGCGGAAGAAGAAAAGATTTTGCGTCAAATTTGCGAGGAATTCCCCGACGTATTTCATCTCGAAGGAGAACTACTGGGTTGTACAAAAGCAGTCGAGCATCGGATACCGCTCAAGGACGGGACAATGCCGATAAAGGTGCGACCTTATCGACTGCCGGAGGAGCACAAAAGAGAAATTCAACGACAGGCACAAAAAATGCTAGATAAGGATATAATCCGCCCAAGCACGAGCCCATGGAATGCTCCATTGCTCGTAGTGCCGAAAAAACCAGATGCGGACGGAATAGTCCAAAAGAAGGTGGTCGTTGACTTTCGGAAGTTAAACGAGGCTACGGAAGGTGACTCTTACCCACTGCCCAATATCGCAGAGATACTGGACCAATTGGGAAAGGCAAAGTACTTCACGACCCTCAACCTCGCTTCGGGATTTCATTAAATCCCAATGGCGGAGGAAGACAAACCGAAAACGGCTTTTTCAACGCCGTTGGGGCATTACGAGTATAATCGAATGCCATTTGGTTTAAAAAATGCACCTCCTACGTTCCAAAGATTAATGGACGCAGTATTGGCCGGTTTGCAAGGCCTAAAATGCTACGTATATCTGGACGATATTGTCATATATGGAGCCTCACTAGCCGAGCACGACAAGCGACTACGCGAAGTGCTGACGCAGCTAAGAGAAGCTAATTTAAAAATACAACCAAAGAAATGCGAATTTATGCGAAAGGAAACGCAATATCTCGGTCATATAATAACAGAAGTCGGTGTAAAGCCTGACCCCGAAAAGCTAAAAGCGGTAAAAAATTTTCCAATACCGAGAAATGTAAAAGAAATACAATCATTCCTGGGACTTGCCGGGTACTACCGCAGATTTATTAAAGATTTTCCCAAGATCGCAAAACCAATGACGAATTTGATCAAAAAAGGTGTCAAATTCGAATGGTCCGAATTATGCCAAAGCTCATTTGACCATTTAAGGGAAGCCCTGATCACAGCACCCATACTCCAGTATCCTGATTTCACGAAACCGTTTATCGTGACAACGGATGCCTCAGATAAGGCAATCGGTGCAATCCTGTCCCAAGGGAAAATTGGAGAGGATTTACCTATATGTTATGCAAGTCGAACTCTCAACAAGGCCGAAACCAATTATTCGACTACAGAAAAAGAACTGCTTGCAATCGTATGGGCAGTACATCAATTTCGACCGTATATTTAAGGCACAAAATTCACCATAATAACGGATCACAAACCATTGACATGGTTATTCAGCGTAAAGGACCCAGGATCAAGGCTAATGAGATGGCGAATAAAATTGGAAAAGTACAACTATAAAATCCAATATAAAACGGGAAAATCAAACACAAACGCAGACGCGTTAAGTCGTATATATGCCTTGACACGAGCTCAGGCACAAGAGGTAGAAAAAAGTACACAACAGCACGGTAGCACAACAAAGAAAGAATTAAATAGAGAAAGAAAGAAGACTCCGCGCGGCAGCGCGAGAGAGAAAACAAAGAAAGACAGTATGGCCGCCAGCCGTTATGAAAGCGAGAGAGAAGAAACCGAGTCCGACAATACGGAATCGGACAATGACAACACGAGCGAGAGCACCCGAGAGAGAGAGGACGAAAAGAAAGACAGCGTTACGAATGTCCGCACAAAGTGGAGAGGCCGAGTATACGACAGGCCGTGCTACGAGACAGCACGTGAAGAAGTGGCCGCCTGGGGAAGCGCGGCACAGGGGGAATCTCCCCATGAGTTAAAAGAGTCGCGATGCGCGAGCACGAGCGCGAGCGACGAAGAAAACTGCAGCATTGGCGTATCCACCCCAAGAAAGGCAGACAGAGCAAAAATAATACAAGAATATCACGATGCCCCTCTAGGTGGGCACCAAGGCATCACACGGACGCTGCAGCGAATACGTCAACGATATGTGTGGCCGGGAATGAAACGAGACGTCACCACACACATACAAGAGTGCGACAAATGTCAGCGAAATAAATCGGGAAAAATTAAGAAGGCACCGATGGTAATCACAGACACGCCAAGCCGAGCGTTCGAAAAATGTGCTGTTGATATAGTAGGTCCCTTGACGGTGACCGAAAAAGGCAACAAATATATTCTGACTTTCCAGGATTTACTAACAAAATATAGCGCAGCAATTCCGTTAGAAAATCAAGAAGCCAATACAATAGCAAAGGCCCTTGTAACGGAAATTATGTGTAAATTTGGTGCCCCGTCTGAAATCCTCTCGGATCAATGCACACATTTTTTAAGCAACATATTTAAAGAGATTTGTGATCTCCTACAAATAAAAAAATTGCAAACCACGGCATACCATCCACAATCGAATGGAGCCCTGGAAAGATCACATAGGACCCTTGCAGAATACCTGAAAAATTTCGTACGAGAGGATCAACGGGACTGGGACGAATGGATACCATACGCTATGTTCACATACAATACCACACCACATACGGCTACGGGTATTACGCCGTATGAATTAGTGCTCGGAAAGGAGGCTAAATTACCAACCGCACTGCGAGAAATTCCGCGAGCCACGTATTCATACGACGATTACGCAGCGGAATTACGCGAGCGCCTGAGGGCGTCATGGCAACAAGCACAAGAAAACCTGAAAAAGGGTAAGGAGAAATCGAAGCATCAATATGATCACACGGCCGGTAAAATAGAGTACCGCCCCGGTGATCAAGTCCTCCTTTACGACGAGACCGTGAGGAGGGGCAGATCGGCCAAGCTCACTCCGAAGTGGGTAGGGCCTTACACGGTCCGAAGCCGAGAGGCAGGTGAGACCTACCGTATCGGTCGCGGACGCAAGGAAGCACGCGTACACGTGAATCGCATAAAAAAATATATCACCGTCGCGTCAAAAAATATAATAGCCGTCGCGATGGCCTGCGGGTAGGCGCGGAGACAGGCGGGGCCCGCGGCTAGACCGCACGAAAGCCCCGTCATCAAAAAAAAAAAAAGGGGCGAGAAGAGAAGGAGAAGAAATATATATACGTCGCACATGAAGTGCGGAAAGCGATTCTTATAATAAATGGAGGCCACAATGGCCCTCCCGCATTACGCCCTGAAAAGAGGAAGGGAAAAATAAATTAAATAAACACACGAATACGTGGGAAAAAAGGTGGTATATTGTTTACATTCGGTGGTTAACCGAACACCCAAATGGGGTCCGGTTTCAACCCCAGAGGGGAGCGGAAGAGGGCGTGCAGCCACCACATGGTGGGGCGGCTGATCCACCAACCCTCTTCCGGGCTGTCATAAAACAGCCGACACAATTCGAATAAGTCGGCGGGTTCCCAGCCCCACTCCATGGCCTCCAAGCTGTCCGGATCCTCGGCCCAAATCTTGAGGAGGTTGGCCCGGACCCGGGCGCGACGGCGGCGAACACCGACGGCATGCTGAATAAAGAGCCGCCGCCACCATCCCTGAGAGGATGAGCGAGCCGTCTTGGGAACCCGTGCCGTCTGAGGAAAAAGAAAAAAAAACACATTGTTTTATTTAGGAGGAAGGGAATCTTCTCCGATGGAAAAAAGAAAACGGGAAAGAGAATTCGTCTACATACCACAACGAATTCTAGACCGTCCTCCTCACCTCCGAGTACCACCGATTCTCCTTCGCATCGCGAGTAATCCATGTCTGGAATAAAAACAAAAAAAAACAATAATAATAATTATGAAGCGAGATAAAAGGTAAATAAAGAAGACAGAGAAAGAACGAATACTCACCGAGGTATAAGGCGATCGGCTTCCGTCGAAATCGAAACAAGAATGAAAATGTCGCCGTTCACGCATTAAACGAGCGATTGATCGAAGCACAAAAACGCGAACATTGCAGAAATGAAGAGAAAGCGGGCATTAAACTCAAGACCCAGCAACGAGTCCGAAACCAAAAAAGTCGTTATCGACGAGGTTTGATAGACGGATTGGGGGGAATAATAAAAGAAATAACAGGAAATATGGACGCACAAGACGCATCCGAAATCAGCAACGAAATAAATGAAATAAATAAAAGGCAAAAAACAGTAGAAGATGCCTTAAAAAGAAATGTGCAAATTTTGGACTCCACAATAGATCTTTTTAATCGATCAACAATTCGTTTGGAAGAAAATCAGAAGGTGCTACAAGCTCTCGTGCAACAGATCAAACAAAGAGTCGTCAACCAGTACAACGACCAAAACGTCCGGCAACAATTGGATGAACGAATGATGGCCGTAAGGCTCATTGTAGAGTCTTTACTAAGTGACGTACGACAAGTAGTTAACTTTTTAATAGGACTCACGAGAGGAATGGTGAGCCCAAGCATATTATCGCCAAGACAATTGACGAACTATTTGACTGACGCTTTACCCAATGTGCCGATAGGGCATACGTTCCCTACCGCGATAAATTACGCGGAAATGCCAAAGTTATTGGAGTTATCAGAAGTAGGCGCATATAGTACAAAAACATACATTGTACTTGTAATAAAAATACCGTTAATTGGCACTGAGGAATATAAAATCAGCAAAGCTTATCCTCTGCCCACCAAAATAGAAAATCATAGTTATCAATTTATAGAAATAAAAAAT
Organism: Ophion costatus; assembly: GCA_951751655.1. NCBI lineage: Eukaryota > Metazoa > Arthropoda > Insecta > Hymenoptera > Ichneumonidae > Ophion > Ophion costatus. Next base: position 31,130,988 of record OX632360.1, read on the forward strand.
GACCTCGTCGCGGTAGAAGCCATGAGAGAATCCTGCCTACATATATCAAAAAATGATTTAGGAAATTGTAAAGCTATAGCGTCACCTTATTACTGCCGACGAAAGCAAGCAGCGCGTTCCGCTCATACTTGCGCATCATGCGAGGTGGCATTATATATCGCATCTAAAGATAAATACGCAAATTGCGACCGAAGAGTCGCTCAGATAAATAGCACTCTAATTATTGCGTTAGAACGCCATGGTAGGTGGCTATACGTTGCACCAGAGCCCGAAACACTGCTCATCCATTGCGGAAAACAACCACCCACATACGCAACGCTTACGGGTGCATGGACTCTGGCTTTGGACGGAAAATGTTCCGTCACCGCCCCTAGTTTTAGACTAGAAACAGTCGGCGAAATAAGACAAAACGAACACGCCGATTTCCTACCACAATATAATTTATCATTCTTGTCTACAGATATGCACATACTCGATCATACATCGACTAAAATTGTATTACCGCACGAAATTATAAACGATCCAAAAGAATTAAACAGGATCGGCGAACGTTTAAAAACCATAAAAAATAACCTAAAAGCGGAATCAAGCGATTCTAGAACATATGGACATATAATAGGTAATTATTCGCTAAGCGCAATCGCGCTGATAATACTTGGAATAGCCAATATATGATATTACTGTATGAACCACGCGTGGAAACCCGTCAACAATGAGGGCCAAAGCAGCGCCGAGCCGGCGCAATCAAGCAACGCACAGTCAGCAAAAAGGAAGCTGCCCGTGCCAAAATTGAGATTAAAAATCAAGCGAAACATATCCACGACGAATTCCATGTAAAACGAACAGGCGAAAATGTATACAAAAGAAAATGTACTATATTTATGCGAGAATTATTTTAAGAAAAATAACGATATATAGATCTGGGATAATCACATGGGAAAATGGAAATATAAATTTGTAAACCGGAGGACCGAACATTAAAACAAATCCCAGGAGGAATTTGATCTTTTAAGGGGGGGGGGGATGTTGTATCCGCTAATTTACGCAATACAACGAAACGACCGAACGGTCGAGAAAGTATTTACGAAACGGCATTCCAGACCGTTTCGCATCCTCCTTACGAAAGAGTCACACTTTTGTCAAAATGCAAGCGTCAAAAAGACGCTTTGCGACACGTCCTGACGAAGCATCGGATGATGTTCGATCTAGGGCAAATTGCGACAATCAGAGTCGACAATTAAGAGAAGTTACCAGGGAGTAGTCAGTCCTTGGTTGGCTTTTAAACGGTTCGGTCCTAAGGTACGACCGACACACTGTAAATTCAACTATAAGACCAGCCCAGTAATAAACTTATATTCCTATTCAACGAACTTGAGTTCCAACTCTTAATTTCGCAACGATCCCAAAAATACCTATCCCGGGTTCTCGAGCCGGGGATACAACATTGTGTTCTTAATGAGTTGACGATTTTTATGGTGAAAAGACGGATGAGATAGTTTTATTGCTCTATCAACTAACATGTAAATTATAGATTTGTTTCGGGAAAGTAAATGGTGTGAAAAAAAGTTTATAAATCAGCCAGACCAAGTAGGTTTTCTGTACCTATTTGTGATGACTGAATTTTGATTGTGGATTAAGAGTATATCGAGAAAAGGAATTTTATTATTTTCTTCTATTTCTGATGTAAATTGTAATTTTGAATTATATGAGTTAAAAATATTGATTGTGGATTCAATTTTGTCTGTTGGCAAAGCAATAATAATGTCATCAACATAGCTTTTGTATAGTGGCAAAGAAAATTTTAATTTTTCTAAGCAATTTTTTTCTAAATCAATCATAATCATGTTGGATAGTATCGGAGCAAGAGGTGAACCCATTGGTAATCCAGAAGTTTGTTGATAAATTTTGTTTTGCCATGGAAAAAAAGTTGAAAACATAATGTATTATATGGCTTTGGTTATTTCGTTTAGTGGAAATGTTTTGGAAAATAGATTTGATCTTTTTTGTTGACTTTGAATAACTAGTTGTAATGGAATGTTGGTGTAGAGGGATACGACATCAAAAGAGACAAGTTTGTAGTTGAGTGGGATTGATATGTTTGAAACTGATTGTTTTAGGCAAAAGCTGTCTTTGACATGTGAGTTTGTTGTGTGTATTAGTTTAGATAGTGTTGATTGGATAAATTCTGCTAATTTATGTGTTGGGCTATTGATTGATGATACTATTGGACGAAGTGGAATGTTTTCTTTGTGAATTTTTGGAAGGCAGTAGAGACGAGCTAAGATGCAATTTTCTGCTTTTAGGTATTTACATTTTGTTTCATCGATGATTTTTAGACTTCTCCATCTGGAGAGAATATTGTTTATGCCTTTTTCTAGGATATTGATAGGATTTTTATTTGTTAGTTTGTAAGTTGATGAGTCTGCGAGTAAATTGTGTGTTTTTGCAATGTAATCTGATTTGTTTAAAATGACTGTTGAATTTCCTTTATCTGCTCGTGTAATTAAAAGTTGTGGATTGTTTTTTAAAAAAGAAGAAGTGTGATTTATAATGTTAATGGTGTTGGCGAATGATGTTGGTATATTCATTTTGTCTATGATTTTAGTGAATGCTCTTCTGGCTTCATTTTGTCTAGGTATGTCGGGTAGAAATTCTAGTTTGGGTTCAAGTTCTGAGATGGAGCTGTGGATATAGTTTTTAATGTTTGAAGGTTTGAGATAAGGAAAACAAAATTTTTCGCCAAGAGATAAGAATGTGGAAATGTGTGATGGAATATCAGGTTAGAGATTTATAAGCCATTCTTTCCCAGAAAAAAATATACAAATGGGCCATCGCTGGCCCAGTATTGTGCCTACGGTTGTTCATGGTTGGCCGACAGTTGGCTGCCAGCACTGGGCGACGGATGGCTAAGAGCCTAAATGATAAGTCCGGGCCTCCGTCGATTTCTATCTTCGGCCCAGCGTTGGTAGCCAACGTTGGCCCGTAGATCACTATTGAGTATCGCCCGGTTTTGTAACGCCATCGTCGAACCGACGTCGACCCAAATTCGAACCAACACTGGTCGAGTCTCGGCCGAATATCGGCTTATTGTCGAAATGAATTATTCGGCCAATGGCAGCGTACGAGCGTTGGCCAAGCGTCGGGCAAGCAAGATATGAAGCGTTGATTTTATATCGGTAATTAGCCGACTTACAGCCAATATCAAGCCAGCGTTGGCTTGAGATTGGCCGGTATTAAATCCATGCTATATATATATATATATATATAGCATGCAAAAACAATACTATATATATATAGCTTGCAAAAACAATACGTGTTGAAAACGAATTACAATGACAAAAATCTTTTACATACCCTTGATTTCATCAAGAATATATAATATAAAATATTCTTATCGTTGTAAATCATTTTACAATATACATTTCAAAACGGACTAAATATATATTTTTGTATTTTTACATGATTAATAAAAGATTATATAAGTGTTTGATTTTGCTTTTATTGCTTAATATTGTACTCAAAATAATATTTTCAGAACGGAAAAAGGATTCTCGAGAGTGTTCAATAACTGGGACATGCCTGTTCAATATTAGGGCCATAGGCAGTTCCAGTGTTCCATAATTGGGACATTTGCATGCTTCACATTGTTATTCTTTTTTTTCATTTGAAATCATTGAAAAATAATTTAAAGGGTGATTTTTCGAAAGTAAAAATATCAAAGTATCATTTGAACATGAACATAAAAGCGATGGTTTTTTTCTTGATTTTATATTTTTTCTCACCGAATTCAATCCCCCAGATCCTTAGCTGTTCAATAATTGGGACATTTACCTTATATATATATGTATGAATGTATATAACGCAAAAAAGAGGTTATAAGCAGTTGAGACTCGAGAGCTTGATCTCGTGGGTCGCGCAACGACACATAAAAAAAGTAGGAGCAATGGAGTCGACGTTATTTGCATATACGTCTGAGCAAAGATGTACGCGAGAGCATTGTATCTGCACTCGCTAGTAGAGGAAAATAGGAAAAACAAAATAGTAACCAATAGTAACGTATCTAATCATAGTTACGCTTTTAATCCTTTTACTACATGTATGTTTTTTCATTTTTTTTTCCACACACACATTTATATAAATATATATGTATATTTATCACATATCGTAGTATCCTCTTTGAGTTGAATTTTTTTGAAGATATCTCTCGCCATTCTTTTCTCTCGCCAAATAACTTTTTTGTTCTACTTTTTAACTAAGGTGCCACGATCGCGCAAAATTTCTGTAGGGCTCTTGGCGAGTACACGAGCTTTGCCGCCTAGCTTTGAGAATAACATTTTTCGAAATATGTAAATAAATGTCGCGCTATGCTTGAGGCGAGCTGATGGAAATTCTCGATCGAGGTCCCCGAGAATTCGATCGAAAACGAGAGGAAAACAGAGAGACGAGAGAATTCAATCGAGAAAAATGTATCGAAGAGAAACTAATGAATTGGTAGATGACAAAAATTGACATATTTCCGCGGTCACCGATTTATTAACGGAATTTGTTTTTCCTTGTAGATTTTATGTGGTTCCTGGGAGCATTAGCCGATTGTGAGTAAAACTATAGTGAAGGCAAATATTCTACTAGTGTTGAAAAAAATATCTTGAGGTGAAAAAAAAATTCTCCACAACTTTTTGCATCGAATGTTCTTCATTTCTCTTTGTTCGAACGATGTTTTCATCTGATGTGGTTTAACTTCATCCACGATAGTTGTCGAGTGCAGCAATTATCAAGTGAGAGTTTTTTAAAATTATTATTTGGTTCCTCATTATTGCGAACGCTTACGTTGTCAGCTGGATTTTCGTCATTTACGAAAATTCTCTCGCGTCGTCCACCAGCACGGTCACTAGCACCAGCCAACCAGCGGCTTATTTTTGGCACTATTTTAAGTGGTTCCGTGGCTGTGGCTGAAAATTTTTCTTCGATAAACTCTGTAAAAAAAAACAGTCATTACACATCCGTGAATCAAATACCGAAAATTTGCATTTTTAGGAGTGAAAATCTGCATACTATTCACTCAACGACTCAATAGATTCATTTTCTCACTAGAGATCCAATATAAAAAATCTCCTGAATTTTAAACTTTTACATCCGTCAAATTAATAATGATGTTAAAATCGTTTCTGGCAAACTTTTGTTTTTCAATTTTCTGATAGACTAGTTTATTAAATTAAAAAAAAACCACTATACTCAGAGTCTAGGCATGCCTCACGATGTGTCAGGTATATGAAGAGCAAGATGAGTTTTTAACTGAAAATCGTGGAGAGATAAAAGTTAGATGAGACGAGAGAAGAGAGACGTAACGAGTAAGGGATACATATACATTGCAATATCGTGGCAGGAGCATAAAAGTGGGGGGGGGGGGGGGCGGGGATAGAGCTCTCACGAGCTCGGTAAATACGACGTATAACGGAAAATCTTAAATACAACAAGTATTCGTGATGATGTTGAAATAAAATCTATTTTGGCGTTATAAGAAAAATCGAATTGTTCAAAGAAAAAAAAAAGAAAAAGCTTATACTACGTAAATTTGCTCAGATAAATGAATGTAAATTATACTATTATACTATACCTTTGATGCACTGAAAAGAAATTGTGGAACTGAAATTTAGCTTCCCCACGTTCGCCTTAGATTTCCTGCCAACACCGCTGTACTTGAGCTGCACTGCTTTCTCCATCAGCGCAGGCATAATGATTGCAATGTCATCTTTGACCGATTTCGTTCCAACGGTGGTAGACCAGAAGAAATGTTTCTGAAAAATTAATGAGACATAATAAGGATTAAAGAATTCAGTGATTACACCCAGAGTAACAGAACGTATTTGAGAAAAACGGAAATACCAGGGCAATTCTCTTTTCAGCGTCTACCCGCAATTCTTCCTCAAATGCGGATAATTCCTCAAAAGTTCTGATCGTTAAATTTCGACCGATTGTTGTTCGGGCATCTTCTTCTTGATGAATAGCCGCTATTGGCGCTGAAGTAATTAAATTTTTCACTTCATTAATTTTTTTATCGAAGTCCCAAAGAATGCTTCGTTTTACGGATTCTAATTTCCGATTGAGCGAGTTGAGCGAGTCTTGCACTTCTTCGAGTTTTCGATCGAAATGCATTTTCAAAGAGTCTGGAAAGATATTATTTCCTTACAACATTTTTTAAATTTTTGTGTGCGAAATGATTTTTTTAAGCTCTATTGTTTCAAAAATATATATACAGTACAGTACTACCTCGTTATAAGGGTCCTCGTTATATACGTGTATGTTATGTACACACACACACACACACACACACACACACACACACACACACACACACACACACACACACACACACACACACACACACACACACACACACACACACACGCACACGCACACGCACACGCACACGCACACGCACACGCACACACGCACACACGCACACACGCACACACGCACACACGCACACACGCACACACGCACACACGCACACACGCACACACGCACACACGCACGTAATTTGCCGTGCGTGTGTGCGTGCCGCGAGCACTCTACGCACGTAGAGTGCTCGCGGCATATCACTCGATTAAACTATCGTAGACAGGTAGGTGGCGACATGGCACGCCAAGATCAGGGACCGGGCGACAAATTATCGACGCGCGATAATTGATCGGGAGAGAGCATAGATCACCGCACCTCGAAGGGCAGAGCTAGGGGGGGGAAGTGGACCTCGACGCGTGACGAGAGAGAGCGCACGCCTACGACCCGTAGAGCACGAGTCCTAGCGCCACGAGTGAGAGAGCGCGGTGCCTCGACGCGCCCTAAGGGAAAGTTACAAGGGAAAGTACCGCCCTGCTAGAGGCCGAGCACCGAACCTACCGCGCCACCAGCGAAAACACGTCGCAAACTCAGACCGACCAAGAAAAATATTGCGAAACTTACTATAAAACAACACAAACAACACATTACACTCATACATAGCGTTATTTTAGATTATATCGAGCCATAAAAAACTGAATAAATCATATTTTGTTAAAAATGCACAAAACACCTGAGTTTCTATTAATTTCTTCCCTGTTCGAGTCCCCGAACCTATAAATGTATCTGTAACGAATTAAGACCCGTTACAATATGCTCACTCGTTCGTTAATTTTATGCGACTAAATTAATATTTTTTAAGTATTTGTTTGAAAAAGTTTATCAAAAACCCTGTAAATTTATATGTAAGATCGTTTGAAAACATTATTTTTAAATTAATAATAAAAAACGTGTATGCATTTTAAAGCGGTCGGATGACAGCTATTTACCAACATTGGATCAACGTTGGCGATAAGCTACTACAAATATAATGGCTACATTTATCCGAGCCAAACAATGGCCAATAGTTGGTGATCTTTCTTATGCCGATCATAGAATATAGGATTGATTGCCAATCGGTAAATATGATAAGCCAACCATAGGCCCGGGCTTGGGAATCAAACATCGGCTAGGTATCGGGTGTACCTCGTGAGATTTGATTGGCTAAACATCGGGCCAGCATTGGGTGCCAACCATGGGCTCAGAGGGAACTTGTTATTACAAGGTACAAACTGGCTGTAAGCTGGGCCAGCATTGAGTACCGACTCTCGAATGCCAATGGTCGGCCAAGCGTTGGCTTGATTGTCAGCATCGGCGATTATTTCCTGGGTTTGTGTTGTTGTGTGTAGTTGTTGAATTAATATTATTCAGAGGATCGGTAGAAGAATTATTATTTTCGTCATGTTGCTTGTTAGTGAAAATTGAGTTTGAGAAACTGGAGTTATGTGTTGGTTGATTTCTATTTTGGTGATTCTGGTAATGTGTATTGTTTTGGTTGGGATATATTTGTGAGTCTATTGTTCTTAAAAATTCATCATGATTCAAAATCAAGATTCAAACTAAAGTTTCTTTCATTATACCAATTTCTCACAGATAATACAATCACCAAAAAACGATTAAGCTTGTCATTGAATAAAAAGAACGGTTTTGAATCAATCCTCCGATTCAACCTCACGATACAGTATTTATCATCAAAAATACTGTCTCGTCAACCATCCTCCAAGCACAAACCAAAGAAAACTAGAAATATCGACAATATTCAGGTTCGTCACCTAACATAATTTCTTATCTTTCTTACAACATCACACCCTCACACACCACCCTTGTTACTCAACAAAAAGAATAAATTAATTTTTCTTCTTTACAAATAATCACTCAGACAATATTACCATGATTGAAAAATTATGAGAGAAAAAACTAACACAAAATTTACACAAATCATTATACCACATTTAAAACGTATTCATAACACATAGTACAATTATACAAAATCTGTAAACTCTACTAATATAATTTGTATCACGAAATTTGTAGAACAAATAAAGTTTCTGAAGAGGATCCGAACCGAGGATCGAAACGTAAACGGAAAAAAACTCCCCCTTTTTCTTTCCATCACGACCTTGGAAAGCTCACTGGCCGAATCGAAGCCGATTCCTTAACATCTCTTAGTATCAACACGGCCGCACACTATTCGCACTATTATTCAATGATAGCCTGAGAAGCCTCATGAAAGTTTTGGAGACGGGCATAACTATTGGCCCAAATTGTTTCAATTTTTGCGTTGAAACCGACGCAGCGCGGATCGAGGGGGCGGAGCGCTCGCTCACAGACGCTGCAAAAGAGGCAAGAAGAGCCTCTACAAGTTCGAGAAAAGATGCTAGGGACAATGATTTGCTTCTTGAAGGCCAGCTATATGGTGCCGGCATCGCTGATTAAAGGTAAACATTTTTTTTCCAATTTATCGCATAAATTAACAAACCTAAAACTTTGAACGCGTTTTTCTCAAAACCACTTTTTTGAGTGCGGCACGCAGCAGAACTCGAGCAATTTTTATCCGATCGACTCCAAATTTGGACTGCATCAATAAAACTAGATTATCTAAAGAAGTACATAGGATTTTTTGGATATCTCAATAATAAAAAAAGTTATTGCCTATTTTCGACGAGAAATTTTGCTCGAAAATCCTCCTTTAATGTCAAAAGCGTGCCTATTTTTTTTAAATCAATATTTTTTCAAATCCCTATGTACTTCTCTTCAAAATATCATATTATTAACGAAAACACTCGGTATTTTTTTTCAGATCGACTTTGAAGAGAGTTCTGCTGCGTGCCGCGAACCACTGCAGAGGCAACAGTACCTGACGGGGGAGCTTCCCCAGCGTCACCATGGGGCGTGAAAAATTTGAAATTTTTTTTTTATGTATCTTCAATAAACAACGAACAAAACAAAAAAAAATTTCGAATATCTCTTTCTTTTCCCACAAAAAAAAATTCTTGAAAAATGGCAAAAAAACAGGGGGTCACAGTCGGGTTGTCCGTTAATTGCTTTTAGGAATTATTACTATTTTTATTTGCATTATGATGATTCTTATAACAAATGTAATCAATAATCAATCTAATTTACCGATAAACGGCATAACAAATAATTTCGGTTAAAAAATATCAGTTATAAAAAAATGTTACGAGGAGAGACTCGAAAGGAGTCCCGCGCGCGATGCCATACAGTTTTTCGATATTATGCGTAAAATTAAATTTAACAAACAACCGCATCTTAGTAGTAGTTAGATTGTAGATTTTGGGCTGTTATCAGCACCTTTGAGTCTTGATATTATTTGAATAAGTATAAAATGTAAAATGATGGCTCATGGTAGTAGTGAGTCTTGTGATGCTGCGGATGATGCTCGCTACTGCATAGCGGATCTCTGTGTTCCTACTATCGCTGCGGGTGGTGCCATAGCTTATGCAAAGGATATTTCCGATGTGACTTGCGAGTGTAGCGCTTCACTTCTTTCCGTGAGAATGTCTCTCACTTTATGAGCGTTTGTATATGAACTTGTAGTATAGGCATCATTTATAGTTCACCGGGTGACGTAGGTCACAGTTTGCAGTTTGCACAGCGGCGGAGCTGTTTATCTGATGAAGTAATGAAAGTGCATGTTCCGGTTTCGTGTGGAGCACTACACTTGACGCAGTGGTATGTGAGGTTGCAATTTACACTCGTATGTCAGTAGGTATAATAGGCCGTTTCTAACTCGGCGATTTCACGGGAGAGCGGGGTGGGAGTCCAGCGCGGGGAAGTCAAGTGCCTGGCGGAGGGGGTAGTCGACCGTGGGGAAGCCAAGTACCTGGCGGAGGGGGTAGTCGACCGCGGGTATGTGACGTCACGGAGGGGCACACTGGCAGTCTCTGTGGAGGGGGAAGAGTCTGACGCGGGAGAGTGAGTATGTGACGTAACATGGCGGGGGAGGGAGAAAGGGTCTAGCGGCGGGGGGGGGGGGGGGGGGGAATAATTATATGAATTGAAAAAAAATTAAATAATCGTTTATTAATAAAGAAATTGTACAATAATAGCGTGGGTGTGTGTGTGTGTGTGTGTGTGTGTGTGTGTGTGTGTGTGCACGCGCGTGTGCGGACTTTTTTAAGTGTTGCCAGCGACGTCATTATTCTGAAACAAAACAATGGATACAATTTTTTTCATTAGTCTATATAATTTTTCAATGAATGATGCTAAAAATTCAGAAACTATGCATACATTAGTTGAAGATCCCATGCCGGCAGCTCAAACAAATACTGCGTTCGGCTACTTGGTATAGTGGATAACGGCAGTGACTGCAAAACAGCCCCCTCATCGCAGCATACCGTTCTCGGTAATGACCGACAATTGCAGTTGCTTCCACAAACATGTGTCTTTCCTCGGGGAAACAGGTTGTGCAAAATTTTGCTCGGTCGTTTTCGGTAATGTACAAATAATTTACATAGTATACGTTCTGCGCATGAAGGACATAATGATGATGTCGCACGCTTAACGCATTCTCTTCCACCTCACGACTTTCGCTGGTGTCGTCACTTTCGTAGCCAGAATCCACCAACTGGAGATCATCATCCGCAATATCCATGCCCATCATTTCTTCGTCGTGTTCATTTTTACCGTCGTCGTCGTCGTCGTTGATTAGGTCACCATTTTTTATTTGCTCATTGTAGCCGGCAGCAATATGGTTTTCTTGCCCGTTATGGGCATCATTAGCTATAGCCGGAAACAAATCCAAGCAGGCTGTATATGCGTTACTTAATGTGACGTGCTGCAGCGAATTTTGACAGTTCCTGCGCCACTGCCCCCTTATGACGCCATAACGATCCCGATAGTGGCCATATACGCGGTTCACGGCTCCGAACACACCATCCATTTCAAGCATGCACGAAAAGCAGTACATCACACCAGCACATGGAGTATAATACAGCACCGTGATGCACAGTACCGTTTCCCAGTTGACGTTGTGAATATTTTGCATGTTTAATCCTATTCTTCGCTCATCATAATGTCCGTCATCCGAGTCACTGTAATATCCATTTTCATCCCTATCACGGTCCATTTCAGCCACCCCCATTTCCTCGTCGTTGTTGCCGTCGTCGCTGTCGCTGGCGATGTCTATCACCTCGATTTCGGCATCGTTGCGGTTGGCAATTCCTCCAGCCACTTGATCATTTTCACCATAACTTCACCGTCGATGATTTCATTCACTTCATCATCCAAGATTTCAATAACTTCATACACTCGGTCAGCCATTATTGTACACTTTTCCTCGTCTAGTTGTAAACTTGCTTTTTCGAAAATTTTACGTCGGAGGATGGAAACTGGAATGGCGAAAACTGTCGTCCGAAGCCCTTTTCAATGTCTGCACTCCATTGAAATTCAGTATGGTGGGGATGGTCAGTAGGATGCGTAAATGTATTTCCTTTTCAACATTAGTCGGAGCATGCAAAAAAATGGCATTCCAAGATGTTGCATCCTGGCCAGGGATTAACGAAAAGTTTTTTTTTTTCTTAACTATCTCTCTAGGGGTAGGCCAGTACTGTCTAGAGAAGGGACACTTCATCGTGGAGGTGGAAGATGGTCAAACTCATCACGCTTTGACTTTTGTGATCTCCGCACAAACGTCTAGGTCATGGAGACGTAACTGGTTTATTATAACGAGCATCCTAGTGTCTTCGCTATGGAAGGAAATAGTGCTCCAAAAAAATTAATTCGTCGAGGCCTTCGTTCCCGTTCCGAACGATCGTGTTAAGATGTTGCATGTAAGTCCGTCAAATCTCGCCGACTCTTGAGACAGGTCTTAACAAGTCAGGGTTAAAGCTTTTTTTGGCGGACATTCACAACCACTCACGAATGGAATTTTTTTCTTTAGCTAGCATATTCAGAGTATAGATGAAGACAACGTATTTTCTCGGTCAAACTATCAGCTTTAGGGATCTATCGTCAAAGATCCTTGGCGCCGATGGACCACTTGAGCAGAGCTGCAGGACCCCATAAAATAAATCTTTTGACCCGATGCACCCCAACTTGTTATTTCTGTCGCGTTTTCTTCGGACAAAATATATGCCAGGGCGTTATCGGAAAATCTCTAGGGGTCTGCTGTCGAGAAAAGGGGCACTCCATGGTCGAGAAGAAATCTAGCCAGACTCATTAAGCATTGACTTTTATGATCTCCACACATTGATGCCTAGGTCATGGAGACTGAACTGGCTTATTATAAAGAGCATCTTAGTGTTTTCAGATTGCCGTGTATGCGCAACTTGCCCCTAAAACATAGATGAAAACGACGTATTCCTTGGAAAAAACGATCAAATTAGGGGTCTATCGTCAAAGGCCTTTGGCGCCGATGGATCACTCCAGCACAGAACCCATAAAATACATCTTTAGACCCGATGCATCCCCACTTGTTGTTTTCTGTCTCGTTTTTTCCTCGGGCAATCTATACCAACACGTCATCGGAAAACACTTGTTTTTTCCCAAGACATACAGGGACAGCCCGAAAAATATTTTTCCCGAACGGAGAGCCATTCTTAATGATCTGCTGCGTTCGAAGCTGGTTGCACTTTGAACGAAGCAGTCAGTCAATTAACATCTTCGAATTCTTTCCCATGCATTACTATGGAGAACAACATTGAACAAATCTTGCATGACCAAGCCACGCTGCTAAGTTCATTTGAAGATTTTGCTGCGTGAGAGCAACGGTGCGTCGAGATCATCAAAGAAATGGAAACGCAAAGCCGAATTAAGCGCCCGCGACTGTTAATTGACTGTTAATTCTGTGCGCACCCGCTTTATACACACGGGTGCAGGGTACAGTGAGCATGGATTGATTTGGCGACGAATTGACATACCACTCGACAGTCGGATATTGACTGGTGCCATAATCAATCGCAACCATATCCAGCCGCGACAATTTTTCCAAGATGCTCGCGACATAGTGCTCCAACATGTGCAAAACTCTGTCTACATGCACAATAGTGTCAAGGTTAATACTATCTTGAATGGTGAATTTGTGAGTGGTGACAAACATGACAATAAAAGTATCAACACGCGAAATAGTGAACTATTCAACGCAACGGATTTAAATGAGTGGTATGAGCAACGTGTTATGGAGCCTACTTTAACTATACTCGATGAATTTCAAGACCATGAAAGTGGTTAGACGCTCCGGAAAATACTTAATCTTACAATAAATGTAAACAAGTTTAATCCAATGCGCGCTGGTTGCAACTTGAAATTGCCACGCGAAGTAATAATGAAACGTGCAGTTGTCAATATAAAGTCTATCGACAATGTGTGTTTTGCATGGTCCGCGGTCGCAGCTGTATGTCCCACCGAACGACACAGTGACCGCCCAATATCATACCCACATAATTCAACAGTGCTAAATCTACAAGACATTGAATTCCCAATGACAATGAACCAAATCAAGAAATGTGAACTCCAAAATAATATTTCGACCAATGTATATACTACCACCATCAAAAAG
>OX632360.1:31152381-31260222 GCA_951751655.1 Ophion costatus
TGAATATATAGTTGGATCGTGTATCACTCGGCGCTATCACTTGTTCATGCGCCTCGAATGGATGATAATCAACTCCACTCACAAGTTCAAGTAATTGTTCGAGCAACTTATATTTTGGCTGTCGCAGCGATTTGAAATACAAGTAAATGTTCTCAAATCTCAAACCATTCGGATGTATGATGAGAGTGAGTAAAGCGTTGGTTTTCCCACAATCATATGGACCGCAAAACAGTGCACGTATGCTATCTGGCAATAAATTCCCATAACGCTTTTCTTCCCTCCCATCGTCTTCGACAAACTCAGCGAAATTTATCACGGGAAGTCCACCTCCGATAGTTTGCTTCTTGGCCGTCATTTCACACACGACTAACAGCGAAATTATATAAGTAGCATTCTTATAGGGATTATTCATCAGTCCCATATTGTCTTTAGACATGATCGTGCATCGGAAGAGTGGCAAAGGTTTGGTCAATCGCCTAATCAACAAACTCCCCGTTGAGCTACAGCTGCCGGCGTATCAGTATTGTGGACCAGGCACAAATTTGGCAAAGCGCCTTGCTCGTGGTGATCCGGGCATCAATCCATTGGATACGGCTTGCAAACAACACGATATTGCGTATTCGAAAAATCCGGATAATCTTGAAGCGAGACATTTGGCGGATAAAGTGTTGGCTGAACAGGCTTGGCGACGTGTTACCGCGCGAGACGCTAGTATCGGTGAAAAAGCCAGTGCTTGGGGCGTGGCAAATATTATAAAGACAAAGAGAAAATTTGGTATAGGGGTAAAGGCCCGCAAGGGTGGCGTTTGATTGAAAAAAATAATTAGCGCTGCAAAAAAGACAATGATTCAAAGCAATGATCCGCATAAGATTATTAAATCAGCTCTGAAGGGTGCTTGGTCAGCTGTAAAGATGCAAGGTGGCGAAGTGTGCACACCCCGAGTTCTACCTGTACCCCATAAAATTGGCGGTTTATTGCCGTTACTCGTGCCCCTTTTTGCGGTTCTTAGCGCTGCGGGTGCTTTGTCAGGTGTTGCGGCTAGTATAGCTAGCGCGGTAAATGCTGCTCAAGCAGCTAAACGTGAATTGGATGAAAGTAAGCGCCATAATCGAACAATTGAAGCGATTGCATTGGGTAACGGCTTACATCCGAAACCATAATAGCAGGGATTGGGTCTTCATATTAAGCCATAAAACTAGAAGTTACGCTACCTCACCGACCTCTCACCAACATCGACATTCTCAAATATGCGAAAATCCTAAAAATTCCACAATTTCGTGGAGTTTACATGCGCGTTACATTGCCAGCGAGCAGACACATCAAATGTGAAACAGCAATTGTCAATTTGGATGAAAATATTGGTCCTGGAACACACTGCGTCGCTTACAAAAAGACTGGATGGAAAGTCATGTACTTCGATAGTTCCGGCAACCTTCCGCCACCATCCGAACTCATGAGATGATTTTCGTGTTGGTAGCGTAAATTATAATTATAATAGATATCAGGAATATCATACGATTGAATGTGGACATTTGTGTCTCAAATTTCTTTGTCAACAATTACAGCAAAAAGACCAATATACACTATTTATAGGGGGGAAACGACGTTGAGAATTCAGTTGTCAATTTACCAGCATCATGGATGAAAGTTTAACATTGACCATATCTGGCTCATCTTCCATACCCGAGGTGCAATACTTTCCCCCCATCGAACTCTCGCCTCACAAAAATTATACTCTCGGTCTCGTGGAATTGTTGACTGTCAACTCTATTCGCCATATCGACGATGGTCACGATAAACTTTGCGTGGGAGATGAGGTGTTGACGATACCTAGGGGTAGTTATGAAATAGAAGATATCGAGACGTTTGTACAAGCAGAGCCCTCGCGTAAAAACATCAGCATCGCCATTAAACCCAATAATAATACGCGACGCAGTGAGATCGAGTGTGATCATGATGTAAATTTTGAGCCAACAGATTCTATTGTACATCTACTAGACTTCACTGCATGCAAATTGGAAGCCAACATAAGTCATGGATCTAACCTTCCTGTAGCCATTCTCAAAGTGAATGCCCTACGCGTTGAGAGCAACATTACCGCTGGTGCCTATGTATATTAACAGACAAAAAGTACACATAATTCATGATTTTTTTCCATCTGTGCCATCGGGCTATAATATCATTGAAGTTCCCTCGCATGTAATTTATCTGCCAATCACAAGTCGAACGATTGATACGATACAGCTGCGCATAGTGGATCAGGACGGTGATTTGGTCAATTTCCGCGGTGAAGTAATCACCATACGCCTGCATATAAAGTCGTGATGGGTATAGTTTTCAATAGGTCTTCCAATAAGAATAAACGACCATGGATAAAAACGATTAGTCGTCGGCCAGCGCCCAGAGTGCTAACACCTCAAAACGTGCTACTCTTGAAGAATTTGGGTCTCGAAGTGCGTGGCGAAAGCGTGTAAGAAATTATTTAGTCTGTGCTCTGTGCATCTGCTGCGTGAAATGGAAGAAGAAATCATAAACATTCAGATACCCGTGGTCTTTGATGAATCCATCATCCAATGCGAGATCCACGCTCATCAGCCGCATGCATCTTCAACTTTCAATAGCAGCGATGAAATCCGTATTGCCATTCAACATCAAGACCTCTCCATCTTGCCAAGCAAGAGTTCCCTACACGTATGTGGGAAATTATCTAAGCGTTATGGGACGCCAACCGCTGCGACAAGTCTCGTCAACAATGCCTTTTGTCATTTGTTTGAGGAAGTGCGATATGAAATGAATGCCATAGAAATCGATTGTTATAAGAATGTTTGCATTACGAGTGTAATTAAGGGATATTCGTCTCTCTCGCCGGCCAAGAGCTCTGTGCTCGAGAACACTGGTTGGCTCGACGTCGAAGAGACCAAGCAGATTGTAGATGTATCGGAAAACTTTGATGTATGTATACCGCTCAGCATGCTCCTCGGCTTTACCGAAAATTATCGTCAAATTGTCGTAAATGCCAAGCAGAAGTTGATTCTCACGATATCAAAGACCGATGACAATGCCATTGTACAGGCAGCGGCCGAAGACTCCAAGCTCGTATTGTATAAAATAGAATGGCTCGTACCATATGTAACAGTCTCAAATCAGCGAAAAGTTTAGATGTTACAGTTTCTCGCCAAAGACGCACCAATCTTCATGAGTTTCCGAACATGGGAACTGTATGAATATCGATTGCTGCCTGCCATCTCTAAGCCCGTGTGGTCTGTGAAAACCTCGAATCGACTGGAGAAGGCACGTTATGTCATACTCGCGCTACAGACGGGACGGAAAAATAAGAAACAACAAAATGCGAGCCACTTTCATCATTGTAACCTGAGCGATGTCAAACTATACCTCAACTCACAATGGTATTCATAAATAAATTTGAATTTGAACATTGATCAAAATCAACATGCTCTACTCAACGAGATGTACGCAAACTTTCAACCGACCTATTACAACAAAGAGGCTGAACCATGGCTGAGCAGGATTGAATTTTTAGAAAAAGCCCCCCTCGTTGTCATTGACTGCTCAAAACAAAACGTTTCTCTCAAGCCCGGCCCTGTTGACGTGCGTCTTGAGTTCGAATTGAAAAATGATATTCCGCCACAAACTTCAGCGTATTGCGTCATCCTCCATGATCGCATTGTCGAGTACAATCCAATCAGCGGTGGGGTTAAAAAATTGGTATAAAATCATGCTGATAATTCGCGTCCACTTCAGTCAACATGGAGGTTATCGTCGATGTACAGGGCTTCAAGAGACCCATCAACAAATTTGTCCTAAAGGAGACCACGTGACCACGAGACCATCATCAAACTCCACGACAAGGATGTTGAACCGCTGATGCTCACCTTGGACGCACCATTTGCATGGGACTCGTTACCGGCCAAGTACAAAATGACATACAAGTGGGTGGAACGCAATTTCCATGGAACACGATGGGATCACAGCGGCATACCATACGAGGCAGCTGGAAAGACAATTCGACGAATCTTGCAAGGAGCTCCTACCATCTATGCGAAGGGATTCGAGTAGTGCGCATGGCTATCAAGATTCACGGATCCCGTAACAAAGGTCATCGACTTGGAGACTCTGGACTGTCCATCGCTGCAGAAGTTGCCGAAAATCACAAACTCCAAATGCCCGCATAATTCGTTCAACACGAAATACAACTGCGCCCATGAGAATGTAAAGTCGGCGAAAAGCTGGTTGAGTGTATACGAAGCGTTGTGTGAGCGATGGATTTTTTTAAAATGAATAAAAACATTTCGATGGAAATATATGTTACTTGTATTTTTTATTCTACGACGAAAATAGTTTGAACTTCTCATCTTACATTTCGATAAAACAGTTTTTTTTTAATCATTTTTACATCGTCAACACATAAAACGTTAAAAACGTGGGCGAGACGACTGTGATGCCGACGGTTGTTCCACTCAACGATGTTGCCCCCACGAATTGGCCCTTTTCCACCATGCTCGGAGACGATGGAACTTGACACTGTTGTATTTTCCACAACTGCATGTAGAGTTGACCATTTGCGCACCAGTTACAGCGTACTCTCGATGATGTGGACAGTTGTTCGGCAATGGTGTTCCAACGAATTTCGTCTTTTCCCACCATGGGTGCTCAGAGTTGGAAAAAGTCCATGCTGTTGTATTTTCCACCATGGCATGTCATCCAGAGATGATGATCACGTGCCGCTTGCCGCATACGCTCGAACATTTCCAAATCTTCGTCGAAGGCCTTCACAAGTCGTGCTGGTAAGAAGACAGTGAACTCATCTGCGATGTCCGCTATGTATCGTTTTCCAAACTTGGCTTGCACGGCCCTCATGTCGGAGATTCGATGATCCGAGTGAATGCGGAGATCTGATAGCTTCTTCGTTGGACGGATCCCGCCATCCGGCTGACTTTGTTGGTTCTCGTGAAATCCATTTTTTTCCCTGCACTTTCAAAGTTCCATTTTGAAGAAATGTTGATATTGCCGTAGAATAGTGTAGTCTGAGCTTGGACTACGAAATTATAAGCTCCCTCGTAACCCTCCCACTCCAATTTTCAAATTACTCTCCGCTTTTCCAATCGTGAAAAATAGGTTTGAACACCTTGGAAGAACCGTGGAGAATTTTCCCCGACATTTTTTCACACTCTCAAAAAACAGGTTCAAACACGTTTGAAGAGCCCCGTACGTGGAGAATTTCGACAGCATTTTCCACATTCGCGACGTTGAGGTGGGGGGCCATCGATGTGATATTTCATCTGTGGCGTATCATAATGCTCCATGCATGGATGATATGAAATCACTTCACGGTCGTTCCGATGATGTTCTGGCAAACCATCCCACAATAAGCCGACATATTTGCCCCAATATCTTAGGAGCAAGACCTTTGAAACCTATTCGAGCTCGGTTCTGGTCAAGTCCAGGGGGTGCTTGGCCGGATGCACTGCGTACATACTCGCACATGTGGCCATCTTGACGTTATATTTCGGAATGAAGCCGAGTCCTCGATGTGCCGAAATTTTTTTTTTCAACAGTGCAGCTGTGCTCACGTGGTCCATGCGCGATCAAAGCCTGTGGCGATAGATCCCTAAAGTTTATACTTTTTCGAAGAAATCCTGACTTGTCAGGACCTGTCTCAAGTGTTGGCGAGACTCGTGACGGGAGTGGACATGCATACAAACATTTTAAGAATTTCGGAAACGAAACCAAGGCATCATACCTGCATCCAATAATTAAGGGCTTTGAAAAGCCGCCCCCTCCATGTAGCGTCTTCGAATTATCAAAATTTACCCATATATGGTCACACGCACACATTGTCTGTGTGTGTAAGTTTTTTTCACACAGGTGTATAGTGTAGAAAGAAAAACACACTCCGCTTGTATCAATGATAATCTTTTTATGTCTATAATGAATTACAAGATTTATGGGTTTTCGACGTTCACTCACCACTACCAGACCCCCGCCCCCATAAAACACTCGTCGACGGCGGCTTCTCCCTCTCCCGCCAGTCGCTCGTCGGACCACATGGCTACCCCCTCCACAGAGACCCTGCCATCCCCCCCTCGTGTCGTCACGTCTCCGCGCTGGACCCCGCAGCCCCGCTCCCCCCTGAGATCCCTGGGTTAGACACGGCCTGTTATACCTACTCATGTCCCAATCTCTGACGTTTTCTACGTACTTTACACTCTATAATCTCGGCTACCTAAGCACATTTGAATGGAATTTATATTTACGTCGGATATAAATTGTTATGGCATTTTTTAGGTGTTTTTTTCGTAATTAGGTGGGTAGTTGCACTACGATTTAAGTGTAGAAACATCTTAAGGCACTACTACAGCTACACGAAATTTATTTATAAGATGAATTAAGGTTAAGAAAATTAAAATTGTCAGCTTATGTGACATCTCATAACAACACAGTCGGCTGATAACACGCATGCGCAAAACATACAGGTATATGTAGCACATAATCACTAACTTCTGCAGCGCCGCTTAAGCGGAACCTATTTTGGGGCCACTTTTACGGACGCGTCAGAATACGGAGATTGGACCCCTTCCCTTGACCTGTATGCAAGACCGTGCGCACGGCTCTATTGAAATCCGGCTCCGTTTTCAGACCTGTATGCAAGACCGTGATCGAGGCCGAATTCGCGAGCGCTGCTCCATCCGTCGGTCGTGACTCGTAGCTAAAAACTGCGAGATCTGCACCACCCACGTACCGAGAGGCCGCGTCGAAATTTTCTGGCGTACGGGACATAGCCTTAAGGGCGGGGTAAAGTTAATTCGGCGGAAAAAGAGGCACGTTTTTGACTTTTTTTTTGGCGTAACGAATAGTGTTCGTTTATTGAAAAAATTACATATAATAAAGTAACATTTGAACAACATTCTCCTAAATTTGCATTGCAAAATATTCAAAATTGAGCGAGTGAAAATTGAACCCCGGAGGCGCCTCGAAAAAAAGTTGGTTCGCGGTGTGCACCATAACTCGCAACAGAATCATCTGAAACAAAAAAATCATAATGCATTTGTTAAAGGAGATATTTCTCGAGGTAATGACGGGAGGATTTTTTTTTCGATTTTTCGTAGCACTTGGAACCCAAAAACCCGATTTTCGCTAAAAAAAATCGGCTAATTTGTTGTTGAAAAATTAGTAATTATTTAAAAAAACAAAAAAACTCTCGACAATACCTGGTGAATTATGTGAAGAAATACTGTGCAAAATTTCGAAGCGATTGGTCCAGTAGGTTTTGAGTTATCGTACACACGGACTTCAAATATGACAAGTCTCAGAAAAACGGTTTGAAAAACGCAGAAGAGTTTGGTCGCTCAGCGCTCATTGCACATAAGTTTGAGAACACTTCTCGATTGCATAAAAATCTGAGAAAATTCATGCATATTAAAGGTACTCAAAAGGTTAATTTTGCATAATAATAATTCCAAAATCTTATTAACAAAATGATGAAAAAAAAAATTAGCCAACAAATTTCCCCGCAACCCAATTTTTTTCGTGATTCGTTCATTTTTCTGAATACGTATGAATTTTTTCAGATTTTTCAATTATCTTTGAATTTTTAGAAATTCAAAATACAACCCGATAATTTTCGTATACTCACTCAAAGTCGTCGATGCCAGGTCCGTAGAGCAAAAGGCTTCCACCAAGATGATCGAGAGCATCTTTTTGCATTTGTCTACGCAAAACTCTTTCTTCTTTACTGTCGTGCGCCGCTTGCTCCTCTGCTCTACTAATTCGCAAATCGTCAACTTGTCGGGCCCATTCGTGAGAACTTGGCCGTGTACTGATTTGCATCTCTTCCATAAAGGCCAACAAAGCGAAAGAACCTTCATTGTAAGTACATGCAGCTACATAAGCTGCATGTACTTACTAGCTGGAGCAATAGACGCTCAAATACTCATAACTTCGTCAATTTTACTCCGATCGGCTTGAAATTTTAACACAATATTCTTGATATATTATGCATTGATTTAAAAAATTAAAAAAACAAATTTTAATACTTTACCCCGCCCTTAAGTCTCCGAGCGTAGTCAGCGACGGACGAGATCTCCGGGCGAAAACGCGAGATGGATCGCAAGCCCCGGAGAAAGGAAAAGAGAGAGTAATCGGGAAACGAGAGAAAGGATCTCTATCAAGTCGATCGAAGGATTCTCTCCAAGCTGTGAGTCTCTTCTCTTTGCGTCATTTTGCGAGAGCGGCAAAATACGGAGTAAAATTTGGACGGAAAAATGTGTCGCATGGGCGACTTTAGAATCGTTACCTTTCGCCCCTCCCAGTATGAATCCCCAAATCGACGTCCCTCTTCCGCGCGCGTCGCCGAAAAATAATCTGTGAGAAAAATAATTGTGATAAAAATAATTGTGACAAAAATAATTAGCATAAAATAACATTTGTGCAAAATTCATATTTGAAATAACTAGCAAAAGTCATTCGATTAAAAATGTGTGAAGGTGCGTGGCGGATCCCTGTCGTCCCTCGTGAAATTTCTCGCGTGCGCGTAGCCGCGGTCGGGCAGTGCGAGGCCTCGACAGGCGGCCGAGCCGAGTGACGTTTGGCGCGGATAAACGTGGCCGCGGATTAAATTATTGTACTTGCGAGATTCATTTGTAACATAAATTGAAAAGATAAAATAGTCGTGGTCCAGAATTCAAGAGGCCATTGAGTTCGGAGAACCAGTCTGTCCCCGATATCCTGCGACGTCCGCCCGCGTAATAATACCAAGTCTCTCGCTCGCCGGGCAAGCGAGCATTTGTTTTGGTTTTTTGTTATTGTACGCGTTAAAGGCGTTGCCCGAGAAAGGCTGGCGCCCAACAATGTTCGAATCCGAAATTACATACGAAATAACGTGAGAAAATATTTGAACGGGTCGGCAAATCGAGTCGGGACTTCGCGTGTCCAGTAACCCGTTAACTTCGAGTCAAAGTATTATGATTATTATTATTTCAGTACAAATTTATATTATATCGAGTTTTCTTCATTGCTTTTTTTTGTAATTAACAACTTAAATTCTTTTACTTTTGTATCGAGTCAAAATTTGCCTTTTGATTTTGTAAATTAAATTATATTTGAATTTTAGGATGTGTTGATCCATTATTAATTTCCCCTTCCCCCTCCCACCGCCTACGTTAACGCGCGATACCCGTGACAATATATATATATATATGAGGCATTCCACAGGTTTCCAGCAAGGTCAAAACCCTCACTATTTTTCAATGTCCTGCATTTTTTTTTATTATCCAAAGGTACCTGCTAGGAGTGTCTGTGATTTTTTTCAGATTTTTTTTATGAGTCCAGTTCCAGATATCTCAATTTTTGAAAAATGAGAATCAGTTTTTAACTATATGTACCTTAAAAACTATGGCCCAGGCAAAAAAAATTGTGGGACAAAATATTTTTAATTTTGAATGAACTTTTGACTTTAACAACAATTTTTTTTTCGTACAAAACTTCTATAATAAATGAAAAAATTCGATTTTCAAAAAGTATGTCACGTTTGATTTTGCTCTAAATTATTCTGAATTTTCTGTTGTTAGTGTGGACATACAGAAAAAATTGGCATTATGGGCCGCGAGCTGGTTTAGAAGATATTGCATTTTTTTGTTGTTGTTATTCATCTTATCTTTAGTTATATCAGTCTGATTTGAATTAGTAGTGGACATAAATGAAAAATAACACAATAAGATGAAACTTCAAGCAGCTTCGGATGGTGTAATTGACGATTTCGAAATTTATTGCATTTCTAACTTTACATACTAGGTAAGAAAAAACACAATATTTATGAAAAGATAATGTTTTTTATTGCCCAGTATTAGCAAATCTTGGGAATTATAATATGTTTGTCATCCGTTGCATATAATTTCGAAGTGATCGTGCCGTCTGTTCCCGGAATGAAAGCATGTTGCTTCTGGGATTTCTTGAGGGGGAAGATTTTTTCGAACCTTCCGTCGAGCATGTTTTTTGAATCGGAATAATCCGTCTCAGTCGAAAACCTCACCTGCGCTGCCGGGAAATTGGTCGGTAAAGCTGCCCAATCAAATAACTCTGCCGGAGTTGTTATTTGGCGAGTCACACTCAGCTGCAAGCTGGCTCTTGACGCAAGGCGTTTAACGGTAGCTCCGATACCATCGCATGGACCTTTGCCATGAGCCGTTTCGAAAAAATGCCATTCCGCCGGCACACCAAAATCATCCTCGTGATAATAGAGGTTGGCGAAATTTTTGAAATTCTTGTACTGTTGAGGAGCCCCGTCCGAGAAATAAAAAATTCGCAACCGATGTTATGAAATCGATTTTATGTAATCGTTAATAATCCGGTTGAACGTATATACCGCAACCGCATCGTGTTTCAAACAGTCAGAAATTATGACAAGACTTCTGTGCATCAAATCTCCGTTTTGACGGAAGTATATAACGACAGGGTATATCGTGGCCTGATTATTATTCCAGTGGAATCCTGGGACCACTTCTTGAACCACGAAAGCGTAGTTTTCGGCGAAATCGCAAATGACGATGAACTGCCCTTCGTTCAAACTCGATTTTAAAGTTTTGCGATACTGAGATTGCCGTTTGGCGATAAAAGCATGTCGTTGCAAGCAAGCCGCTTTTTCGCAGCGCTCGTCTACAAAATCTGATACATTTTGAATCTGAGTTTCAAGAGTCGTTCTAGGTTTAGACACCCACTGCTTGAATGTAATCGTTTCGATATCGTTTTCGTCAAAGAGTCGTACGAAAAATTCTCTTATCTGTTCGATTCCTGGACAGTTCGTACAAGTACGGAGGTGGCAGTTAGTCTCAGGATTCGGACACATCATCATGTTCAGGCAGTCGTCGTAATTATTGATCGTAGGCATCATATTTTTTGTGAGTTGCGCCGCGTTGCAGCCTACGACAAAAAAAAATAATAGTATTATGAATCCTACGATCCTCAAAATGCGCTTATAGAATCTCAGTAGGAATTGTAATTACCCAATAACATCAATTTAACATTTTGATGAATGGCACAAACGCAACTGGTATGCGTGCCGCTTGCACCAGCTGATACACAATACCGAGGACGCAAAGATGCGAAGATCGAAAATCCAACGATGACACCTGGGTGATTTTTCTTGAAAAGCTCATATAGTTCTTTCAAATTAGCCAAAAGAAGACGTTTTTGATAGTGAACTCTTGAGCTATTTGCTTCTTTCACCGAGATATCATCTTTTTTTCCTGGCATAGTGGCACTCACTTCATCGTCTACATAGAACTTGCGAATTTTTTCCAACGTCGCGAGAGGTAAATAACCACCTAATGTGAAAATAAAATAAAAATCTCTTTATTGTAATACACAATTAATGTCGAGGAAGTTTAAAATTTGCAGTTTTCGTTTACCGTTAAAACTATTTTTATTTTTTAAATATAATTATACTGTAAAAACTAATTAGTTCGTACCATGTTTTCGTTCCGGCATAGATAGGATCCCTTCCGTAGATTTCAGTGTCTTAGCTAACCTGATCAAATACACGGAACTCGTTGGAAACTCGGACTGGATTTTCGAAACTGACCAGCTCGTCGGCAGAAGCGTTAAAATTTGGATTTTTTCATTTTTTTTCGTATCTGCATTTTCAAATTTTTCTCGCATATCCTGTAACATTTCCATCAACGCAACTTTGTCTGGATTTGGGTTTTCAGTCTCAACGTAAGCTTGCTTCAATGCATTCGATGATTTATCGAGTTTTCCCGTGACCCACGATTGTATTTTTATTTTATTTTTTGGGATTGGCGACTGCTCAAGAAGCAGGAGCGCAGCATTAACACGCACAAGCTGACACTCAGATGGTGTATCCGAACTTTGAGACGACGACTCCGTCGGAGCTTGCGAGAGTTCTAGGAACACAAGGTTTAATTACGTAAGCTAGGAGCTAAATTCCGATGTTTTCATATAAGTTGACTAAAAAAATGTATAATGAAACTCGTTTTCAATGTACGTACCAATCGGTGTATCAATATTTGGAGAGTCGTGAAGGTGTCTTCTGCATTGCCGGCATAAGTAGGCGTTATTATCGATATTATTGAATCCTTTCGCCAACATTGGAACCGGAGGACGTCGTCAATCCTTTTTTCTAGCTGCACCGTCGTGTAAACGAAATGGGTTACAACAACGACCGAATTGATTCGTGCCTGAAGTCGATGCCATAATAAATAATTTTAAAAAATTCTCCTTGATCAGAATTATTAGGCTGGGCAACGATTAGATGTTTTTTCGTAAGCACTGAGCAATCACTTTGGTCAATAGATATTTGAACCGCCGATCAATTTAATCCGTCACTGATGGTTGGAATATTTATCGCGATTTCCGATGAACTTGCACTAGCATAACATACTTGCACCGTCAGCAGCCGAAAAGTGAAAATAAAGGTTATGAAATTTCACATACAATCATAACATCGAAACCGGCCAAGGAAATCCGAGAACGTTTACTTCCGACCTTGCTGCCGGTGTCGCGTCGTTCAGGCGGGAAATTTTAAAATTTGAAGAAAATCAATCTCGTAACATACAAAAAACTTTGATATATTTTTTTATGTGAAATTCAAAGTTTCTCCCAATTAATCATCCAATTCATATCAATATAAAAGATTTAAAAAAAATGCAAATCAGCCTGTATCTTCTATACCAGTTCGCGGCCTATCTTGTCAATTTTTTCTATATGTCTACACTAACAACAGAAAATTTAGAAAAATTTAGAGCAAAATCGAACATGACATACTTTTTGAAAATCGATTTTTTTCATTTATTATAGTATTTTTGTACGAAAAAAAAAATTATTGTTCAAGTCAAAAGTTCATTCCAGATTGAAAATATTTTGTTCCGCAATTTTTTTGGCCTGGGTCATAGTTTTTAAGGTACATATAGTTAAAAACTGATTCTCATTTTTCAAAAATTGAGATATCTGGAGCAGGACTCAAAAAAAATCTGAAAAAAATCACCGACACTACCAGTAGGTACCTTTTGATGATAAAAATATTGCAGGACTCTGAAAATTAGTGAGGGTTTTGACCTTGCTGGAAACCTGTAGAATGCCTCATATATATATATATATATATATATATATATATATATATATATATATATATATATATATTATGATGGGTATTGCGTGTTACCGTAGGCGGAGGAAGGGGGAAGGGGAAATAAATAAAGGTTCATTCAATGCTAAAATTTCAAATATTATTTAGTTCAACAGAAAAAGGAAATATAGGCTCGATATAAAAAAAAAGGAATTTAAATTAATGAATTACAACAATAAGAAAAATAAAAAGACTCGATATAACGAAAATAATAATAATAATAATGATAATCATTGACGCGAATATTACGGGTTACTGGACATGCGAAGTCCCGACCTAATTTCTCGACCCGTTCCAAATATTTTATTTTATTCCGTATTATTTCTTAATTTTGTTAGGCGCCAGCCTTGCTCGGGCAGTCGCGTCTCACGCGACAACGAAGGAAAAAATCAAAACAAACCGCTCGGTTGCCCGGCGAGCGAGAGTCTCGATACAAATACGCGGGGGGGAACGTCTCACGGGTATCTGGGTACTGACTGGGTTCTCCGACTCGATGGCCTCTTATCGGACCACGACTACTTTATTTTCTGGGATATTTCACAAAATTATTATAATTAATTACGACTAATAAACGCGCGATAAAACTATCAAAACCGCAATCATTTCGATCGGCTGGCCGTCGGTCGAGGCGCGACCACGGCTACGCGCGCGCGAGGGGAATTTTCACGGGTGACGGCGGGGGATCCGCCACGCACCTTCTTACACGATTTTCCGATTAACTCGCTACAACACAATATTCTTTCGTCGGCTCGATATTCTATTTTTATTTCACAAAATTCTTTTTCGGCATTTCTCTATTTCTACTTTACAAAACTTTTATCTGGCGACGCGCACGGGAAGGGACGACGAGGGGAAATATCACGGGAGGGAGGAAGGGACATGTCAGAAATCGCCCGAGCGATAAAATTATTTGCACTGACTCTACAGCGGCATCTTGCCGGTCTCGCAAAGAAAAGAAGAGACTTACTTGATTTTCGACGAGGGGCGTACGTCGCCTTATCGCTCTCTCTCTCTGGCTCGAGCTCGATCTCGCTCTATCTCTTTTTCTCTCTCTCGATCTTGGACGTATACGTTCCCGAAAAAATGTTCGGCTGTCGCTGACCACGCTCGGAGACTCAATGGCGGGCCACGCCGCACAGTAGGAGAAAAGCCCAAAAACCTGGCCAAAACCCCAAAAAATAAATTTTCGAAATAGGGTCAGTTGAGTAGTCATTCAGGTAGAGGACTAGTAACTGCATTCTATTGTGGAAGGGAAAGCCCTTTAAGTGTATACCTGCGCCGCAGCGTCAGTTGGCAGTTAGTGTTCGTGAAGAGTGTATGTGTCACGCGCTGAACAGACGAAAATAACGCTGACTTCAAAAACCCATAACTTTAAAGTGACGGGTTTAATTTCAATTCTGCAACATGGATACGACTTCTGGAGGTATGTAGAACATGTTTTTACATCGGTTGAATCTAAAGTTTATGTATAAATGATTGAAATGTAGTATAGCCTTCGGCATAAATAAAATTGAATAATTTTGAAAACTTATATTTTCAACGGTCCGAAAAGTTATATATTTTGTCACATTTTGCAAAGCTCCTAGTCTCGGCCTTTAGTTTAATGTATAAGCTTTCGAAATTTACAAGTTACCTGCGGAAAACGTGCGTCTTGTCCGTTATGATTTTTTTCGCATCGTGCGGTAGCCGAGCGTGCACGCGGCACTATTGAGCAGCCTCTGCGCCTCTACCTGAGAATGGGTGAAGTAGCATCATAACGGACAAGACGCTGTTATACGCTTGAAATAAATTATTTTAATATATATGTATGTGTATATATATATATATAAATTTTCTGTGATTTAATTATGATATATACGTATGCATATATATATATATATATATATATATATATATACATATTAAAATCAACCACATAAAAATTTCTTAAATATGAATGAAATGTTATAACATTCAAATAAAATATTTGAATATATATATATATTATATAGTAAGCAAAGCTTTCTTTTAACCAAATCCATGTCAATATTTTCTGTCTAATTTTCTTAAAATTATTTCAATTATTGCGGTTATTTATTTGGTAAAATAATGTACATTGTTCAAGTTTTTGTATTAATTGAAAATTTTATCTTTTCCTTTAACACCAATTTTCTACAATTTTATGTCTTTATTACAGGATCCGGTTACAAAGAATTGGTGCTGACAAGGAAAGAAGTATTTCTGATAATCAGCGAGCATTTATCCGATAAATTCGCTTCCTTGATCGAATTTATGGTAGAAAAAATTTCCAAGGACACCGGACGTACAGTTGTAGTGCCTGAGGACTCGAAACAGACTTTTTCGATACTCTTCAATCAAATGAGAACGAGGTGGCAACAGCTCACAGAAAATCCTGTGTATTTTTCAAGAATAACGGTGAATGGGTTAGCAAGCAGGTATGTTTTGCCGCACCTACAGACACTGTAGTAACAAGCCCGGATAATACGGGCGGCCGCCCGTCCCTTGAGTTTACAATGTCCAGTGAAAGATCTAAACGAAGGAAGACCCAAGATATTCGTACATCGTTCAACTCGGTCGAGTTAGCATACGCTACTCAGATGAGCCTTCGCTCTTCAGGACAATCCGACGCCGCAAAAGTTATTAAGGACGTAACAATGACGAGTCCTTTAAGAGCTTCCAAGTATCGTAAAGCTTACTCAGCAACGGATGAAATTACTTTATCCGAAGAGGCTGCACTTTCCGCTATGATTGAATATAAATTCTCCAAGAGTACTTACCAGGGAATGAGAAGATTAGGGAAGGAAAATAACTGTAAGCTATATCCGTCTTACGAAAAAGTGATGAAAGCAAAAAAGCGTTGTTATCCACCACGTGATGCAATCAGGATTACAGAGAGTAGTGCAGAAGTCCAACTACAGGCACTATTAGATCATACGGTTGAACGTATTTTACTCGTCCAAAATGTACTCATTCAAAGATTGACTCCAGATAATGTTCGTAAAATGGACTTGATTTGCCAGTGGGGTTGCGATGGAAGTTCTGGGCAAAGTGAATATAAGCAGACGTTCAGTGATGACAGCAAATCTGATGCGCATGTATTCTTTACTTCAGTCGTGCCATTACAACTCGTGTGTTATGATCAACAATCGAAGGAAGAAATAGTTGTTTGGAAGAACCCCAGACCCTCGTCTCCACGATTTTGTAGACCGCTTAGACTACTGTTTCTACGCGAAGACACAGAGTCAACACTTAATGAAGTCCAAATTGTTGAAGAACAAATAAAGTCACTTCGTCCATTCGAAAGTGTAATAGATGGAAAAGAAATCTCCGTAATGTACAAGTTGTTGTTCACCATGATAGATGGTAAAGTTTGCAACGCTGTATCATTGACGAAATCTGCTCAACGGTGCTATTTGTGTGGAGCAACCAGCAAAGATTTTAATGCCATCGACACTGTATTGCAAAGGGAAATCAATGAAACAAATTTGAAGTTCGGATTGTCGACGCTGCATGCGTGGATACGGTGCTTCGAGTATTGCTTACACGTGTCTTACAAACTCGGCATTAAAAAATGGCAAGCTCGAAGTGCCGAAGAAAAAAAAATTACCCAGGAACGCAAGAGGGCCATTCAAGAAGGATTCAAGAAGCAATTGGGTCTAAATATCGATCGCCCAAAGCCTGGATACGGCAGCAGCAATGATGGCAACACAGCTCGGCGATTCTTTGAAAATTCGACGGTTTCCGCTGCGATAACGGGGGTCAACGAAGAAGTTATTAAACGCTTGTACGTAATCCTACAAGTTATATCGTGTGGCCACGAGATAAACTGTGAAAGATTTGAACAGTATGCTATTGAAACGGCAAGAAAGACCGTTGCATTATACCCTTGGTACTCCATGCCTACTTCGGTGCACAAACTATTAATTCATGGTCCAGTGATAATAACTCATGCTCTATTACCAATCGGCCAATTATCCGAAGATGCTCAGGAAGCTCGAAACAAAGACATCAAACGATATCGAGAAGATTTTGCGCGAAAAAGTTCCAGGGTTAAAACTATGGAAGATGTTTTTCATCGGCTCTTAGTTACTTCTGATCCGTACATTTCAAGTGTCAGAAGACTACCACAGAAGAAGCTGAAGAGTTTGTCGCCGGAAGCTGTAGCGATGTTGATCGCTCCTAAAGTGACTGCTGCAGCAGACGAATTTTGCGCCGAGATTGAAGCCGTGCCGGGAGTTGTAATAGATACAAACTCGGATAATGATTCTGACTCCGACTCCGACTCCGATTACGATTTTGATTAAGAATAAAATTTTCTATTTTTGCAACGTTCCGTATGTATTTTGGAAATAAAAATAATAATTGCGTAGAATACACTGTTCACGTTTATTTTATTATGATGATTTTTTTAAATATATTAATTTATCTATTTAGCAGGATACTCGGCCATTTTGTTTATAACAATTTGCTGTAAGCTCTTTGTTGCAAGTTATAAACAATAGATATCGGATTGGTAATCAGCGACCTTGAAAACCCGTATATACCAATTTTTGTCAACATCTGGTAACTTTTTAACGTTCATGTCGGCCATATTGGATCGGCCATTTTTTTTACGATAATTTGGCTTGCGGATTCGTAACCAGCGACCTTGAAAACCCGTAAATACCAAT
Organism: Ophion costatus; assembly: GCA_951751655.1. Lineage (NCBI taxonomy): Eukaryota > Metazoa > Arthropoda > Insecta > Hymenoptera > Ichneumonidae > Ophion > Ophion costatus. The sequence goes on from OX632360.1 coordinate 31,170,211, forward strand.
TTTTGTCGACATCTGGCAACTTTTTAACATTCATGTCAGCCATATTGGATCGGCCATTTTGTTTACGATAATTTGGCTTTCAGATTCGTAATCAGCGACCTTGAAAACCCCTGTAAGCCAATTTTCATTCCCGTCAAAGGTCATTTGAGGTTTTGGCCAGGTTTTTGGGCTTTTCTCCTACTGTGCGCCGGCCGGCTCCTTCGCCTCGATCCACGCGGGCGACAGATGGGCGACCTCCCATCGATTATTGCATCGATCCGTGGCTCGCCCTTCCGACCATCGCCGATGATCGATGCCCGAGTCGTCGAGCTCCCGATCGATAATTAGGCTCGGCCGGCCCGGCCGAGCGCGAGACGGTTTCCTCCGGGGCGTCGTGCTCCGACGACTCGGGAGATGGCGGTAGTAGGCTGTCGGTGGCGAGCCCGATGTCCCGCGCGCCCGAGGGATGGCGTTGGCCAGGATGTTCTATAGGCAACCAGGGGAAATATTCTCATAATTCACCGTTGGTTACGAGTAAGAAAGGATTGGTTTGCGGGAAAGAAATACACGCGGATTACTTCTCGCTAACTTTAGATTTATTACTAGCTAATCGCCACGTGCGTAGCCACCGGAGATCGAGACGGAAGTGCCGTTAACGTTTTTGGTCGCGTAGGGTGCCCCTCCGTTAAACCCGGAAAGCGATGCGAATGCATGCCGGGTAAAGCTGCTCGGAAGAGCGCTACCTTATCGACGGCTGCTACAGTACTCCCCCCGAGTACTTTGACCCACGGTTAAAGGACGAAATTAATCCTCTTACGTGCCGGATAAGTCCTTAATGGTGCTGTCCCCGTCGAAGGAGCTGGACTGGATGAATCCGGTGCCACAGACTGAGATGCCGTCGCTGAAACGGGTTCTTGAGGGGAAACCTCAATGAAGGCTGGTTTTAGTCTCTCCGTGCTGAGTGTCATCGGAGCGCCTTTGACGTTGACCTTGAAAACGAAGTCAGAGAGTCGTTCGATGACTTCATACGGTCCCTCGTAAGGCTGCTCGAGTGGCTTTTTGACGCTGTCACCTCTTACAAATACGTGCGTACACGTATATAAAGTTTTGTGTGTGAAAGCCTTGATTTTGTTATGATGAACCGAAGGTGCCGAGCGGATGTTCCGCATCGCCTCCCGGAAATTCTCCACGAATATTTGAGGCTCGATGGAAGGTTCTTCGTCGACGAAGAATTCTCCGGGTAGCCTCAAGTTTGTTCCATACACCATCTCCGCAGCCGTTGCCTTGATGTCCTCCTTGAAACTAGTTGGTAACCCCAGTAACACGACGGGAAGCGCGTCTGTCCAATCCCTGGGAGTGTGGCATTTGTGGGCGGTTTTCAGAGAACGGTGCCACCTCTCTACCATACCATTGGCCTGGGGATGATAGGCTGTAGTCCTTGTGCGCTCGCTGCCGATGAGTCGTGTGAGGGCTTGAAATAGCTGGGATTCGAATTGCGCGCCTCTGTCCGTAGTAACGACGGCTGGGGCGCCAAATCTCGAAATCCATCCAGAGAAGAAAGCTCGGGTGATGGTGTCAGCTGTGATGTCGTGGATCGGGATGGCTTCTGGCCACCGCGTGAAACGATCGATCATCGTTAGGAGATACCGAAATCCGTTGACGGTAGGCAAGGGCCCAACGACGTCGAGGTGGACCTGATGGAATCGCGTGTCCGGGATGGCGATGTGCTGAGGAACATTTCGATTGTGTCGGCTGATTTTGCTTCTTTGACACGGAAGGCAAGTTCGCGCCCAACCAGCGATGTCGCGATTCATGCAGGGCCAAACGAAACGCTGTCCAATCAACTTCCTAGTCGCTCGTCCGCTTGGGTGTGACAGGTTGTGCGTGGCATCGAAAATTCGCTTCCGTAGCGTGGACGGAATATATGGTCGAACCTCTGTACCTGAAACATCGCAATAAACGACTGTTTCGCTGTCGTCTAATCGGAGTTTGCGTAGGACGAGTGAGGAGGACGAATCTTCGATGAGCGACTTCAGCTGATCGTCCGAGGCCTGATGCGCGGCAAGTTCATCTGTGCTGACGATGACAGATAAATCGACTACTTCGAGCCGCGAGAACGCGTCGGCAACGATATTGAAGTCGCCTGAAACATGCTGGATGTCCGGCGTGTGTTGTGAGATGAAGTCGAGCTGGCGCTGCTGTCTGGGCGATGCCTGGCTAGACTTCTGCGAGAAAGCAAAGATTTACGGCTTGTGATCCGTCAGAATCGTAAGCTGGCGACCTTCAACAAGGAACAAAAAGAATTTAAGACTGGAGAATATGGCTTGAAGCTCTCGGTCATAAGTTGAATATCTCGTTTGAGGCGGAGTTAATTTCTTCGAAAAGAAACCTAACGGTGCCCAACGATCGTCAGTATGTTGCTCTAAAACTGCGCCAATTGCACTTTCGGAGGCGTCTGTTTTCAGTCTTAATGGCGCGTTCAGGCATGGGTGAGCGAGGAGAGATGCTTCGACTAATTGCTGTTTGCACCTCTCGAACGCGGCATTTGTCTGTTCGGTCCAAACTATCGGTCGCTTGTCTTTCTTTTTAGCTCCTGCCACTAACGCGTGAAGCGGGGCTTGAGCGGTTGCCGCACTACGGATGAAACGTCTGTAAAAATTGATTACCCCGAGGAAACGGTGTAATTCCGTTACGTTATTCAGTCTAGGGTAAATGTTTATCGCTGCGACACGCTCCTCGAGCGGTTTCGTTCCGTCCTTCGAGACACTATAACCGACGTACTTCACCTGGGTTGCCCCAAACACGCACTTCGAAACATTTGTGGTCAGTCCGAACTCGCAAAAACGTTGGAAAACTTGCTTGAGATGGTCTCGATGCTCGTTGACATTGGCCGATGCAACGATGACATCGTCGATATAACAGCGGCAGAAGTCGAGTCCTCGTAGAACGATGTCCATCAGGCGTTGGAAAGTCTGGGCGGCATTCCTCAACCCGAAAGTCATGACGTTGAACTCAAAAAGGCCAAAGGGCGTTATGACAGCCGTCTTTGGACGATCCTCTGGTGCCACTGGGATCTGATGGTAGGCACGCACCAGATCCAACGTCGAGAATACCGTGCAAGCATCGAGCGAGTGCGAAAAATCGTGGAGATGAGGAATCGGATATCTATCTGGCACCGTAGCCTTGTTTAGGCGCCGATAATCTCCGCATGGCCTCCAATCTCCGTCTTTCTTTGGTACGAGGTGCAGCGGACTAGCCCAGGCGCTGCTTGACGGGTAACAAATACCTTGTTCCAGCATGTAGCTGAACTCTTGGCGTGCTGCGTGCAATCGGTCGCCGGTGAGGCGACGAGCAGGCTCGGCTACCGGTGGGCCAGACGTCACGATGTGATGTTGTACCGTATGCGGCGGTGCCTTATTTTTGTTCGTAGGTACGGTGATGTCGATGAACTCGTGGAGGAGCAGATTGAATTGGCCATTCGGATCGATGGTCGAGACGCTCGGCCGATTTGATTGGCTCGCTTCGGCAGGAATGCGTAGGCTCGTAACCTTGTCGACGAGCTGTCGATTCCGAATATCAATGAGCAGGCTGTAATAGTGGATAAAATCAGCACTGAGAATGGCTTGCGAAACGTCAGCGATGATGAAGATCCACGGAAAAGAACGACGTAGACCCAGGTCAACATATATTAAAACGTCACCATACGTGTCAATGCGAGATCCATTTGCAGCGAAAAGCTTGAAGTCCTTCACATTTTTCCGATTACCTGTCGCGAGGAACTTGGGCAGGACTGAGACGTCTGCACCAGTATCCACGAGGTATTGCGTCTTTGACTTAGGATCAGTTACAATAAGGCGATACTGACGTCTGCCGTTCGCTGTCGCCAACCAGCGGAACGGAAGCTCTAGTTTTCCGAAACGATTCTGGGACTAGCTAGCGTGCAGGGCGCACGACATTTTCTGGCTCTGTCGCCAAAGGCGCGATGATAGTAGCAAGGACCCTTGACGTCGTTAGCTCGAGAAGGCGTACGGCCTCGTGAAGCTGATCTGCTACGAGTACGAGGACGATTGCACTGCTGGCCTCGCCCAATAGCCGCGATGTCCAATGATAGACTCTCGATGCATTTGGCTAACTCCGCGACTGTCGAAATTTCGCTATAACGAGCCTGACCTGAGGAAACTCCGTCGCGTCGTGTCGGAGCTGTCGAAGAAACTGTAAGAATACTCGGTTTGATCATTTCGACAATCTTGTTGGCCTGAATAGCCAGTTTTGATATATCGGTTACCTCGCTGATGGCGAGAATGCCCTTAACGCTGTCAGGCAAATGTTCTATAAATATTGTCCGCCACACTGAATCGTTACACTGTCCGGCGGCAAGGTTCCGTAGCCGCTGGAGGAAATGTGAAGGTTTCTCGTCGACGAGCTGTTGACCGTGCAAAAGCTTTCGCAGCTTGGATTCGCTCGTCTCGTCAAAAGACCCAACGATCCGTTACCTAATTGCTTCGTATTTTCCATGAGCTGGCGGAACGGATATTATATCCGATACAAAAGGAAGAACTGTCGTGTCCAAATTAAGAACGATATACCTGAACTTTGTGGCGTCGCTCGTAATTTGCGAGATTGCAAACGCCGCTTCCGCCTGCGCAAACCACAAGACAGGGTTATCCTTCCAAAAAGGCGGGAACTTCACGGCCCGCGTTGCACTGATCGTCGCATTTTGGTCAAGATCGGGAAGCTGGGTCGTGTTATCCACCGGGTTTCCCTGATCGAGACCGGTGGCCATGGTCGCCTCGTTATTCTCCACTTCCGGCGTATTGTTCGTCTCGCGTGGCGGCGATCTCGGTAGCACCATCAATCCGCGAAATGAAAAATAAAAAAATATCGACGCGGAAAAGTTCGGTCGATGTCCGAAAAGCGTTCACACCATTCGATGGAATGAAAAAGAAGATTGTCCCAACACTCGCGAAATACGCGAGGACGCGGAACGGCCGTAGAGGTGTGCTTTCGCGCAAACAAGAAAACGCGGATTTATCGCGTCGGAGGTCACCAAAAATTGCTATAGGCAACCAGGGGAAATATTCTCATAATTCACCGTTGGTTACGAGTAAGAAAGGATTGGTTTGCGGGAAAGAAATAGACGCGGATTACTTCTCGCTAACTTTAGATTTTATTACTAGCTGATCGCTACGTGCGTAGCCACCGGAGATCGAGACGGAAGTGCCGTTAACGTTTTTGGTCGCGTAGGGTGCTCCTCCGTTAAACCCGGAAAGCGATGCGAATGCATGCCGGGTAAAGCTGCTCGGAAGAGCGCTACCTTGTCGACGGCTGCTACGGTTCGGTGCCCGCACCGGCGTGGCCTTACGTCAGTCCGTGGTCGATTCTCGGGGGGTGGGAGGGGGGACGTCGAGAAAAGGGGTTACGGGGAGGGAACGGGGGGAAATGTCGCGGATTCTATACAATAAAATACTCAAAACTAGTCTTCAAATTAACATTGTTATAAAGTCGTGAAGGGCGCGGCGGCGATTGAGCCCTAGCGTGGTCACGCGGACTCTTCCGCGATTTCACTTTTGTGACGTCACGTCACTATATATATATATATATATATATATATATTTATTTATTTATTTATTCGGTTTCTATGTATTTACAAACTAATAGGATTAACCAGATTAGTTAACTCTAATAAAACACGAGTCATTTGAACACAAATCGAACGAATCATTCCATAATGTTGAATTATTGCGTAAATCCCTTAATTTCATGCCTCAGCACACATTACCCCTTTTTACCCTCATCCCGTGCTATTGCGCCAGGCGTAGGCAACCAAGAGGGAAACAAATATATTATGCTCACATCTCTTCCGGATGTGACACAACAAAACAATGTTTTTCACAGAGAAACTATTATTTCCGATTCAAGTGATAAGCCATACGAATTGTAACACAAAAAGCAATCCCTTATTGTTATTGTAGTATTTTTTGTACTCTCAATCGTGGCTGAAATACTTGTTTGTAATGTGGAATATACACAAAAATAATAATAAATTAGTGCTATAATTATTTGAATAGTTTTCGAAAAATACGGGCAAGAAAACTCATATATATGTAAATTCCAAATAACTGAAAAAATGATAGAATCCAAATGGATCCAACGTTTGGTTTGGGGTATCAAATCGCAAATGGGGATCGTTTCCGTGACGGCTAAACGGTCGTTGATTCAGCTGCACTTGTATGGATAACTTACATAACGATGATGATTCAAATCAAGCCTGTTTGCTTTTTTAATTACAGAGGAAATATGACAATGTCTGGATTCGTCAACACCATTGCGCCATTCATATTAATCAACATACAAATGCATGGTAAGTTGAAGACCACACCAGCGTACTGGATTGAAAGCTGATCCAATAAAACTAGCGATTCATATGTTTGTTCAGTCGAAAGAAAAAAATATTTTGAGGGAACTGATTGCAGCAAGTAAGTGAAATGATGTAAAAAATCATGTGTATATAAATAGAGTTGAGCTATTGTATAGGATAAGCAAGTAATCGCAATCATGAATAGGAGTAATCTGTGTACGCATTGCTATTTTTGCCATTCTGAATTGTAGTTTGTACGTAAAAAAAAAAATGTCTAATGATTGCTGCTAAAATATTTTCTATATTGGAAGTGCCAAAAATTTCAGTCTCTTACAATTGCTGTAAGCACGGTTTCTCTGAAGGCAATCGTCTAGAATGAAGATAGAGAAACGCAGTCATTGTTTGAAATTTTATTCTCGAAATCCATGAAACATAGGACATTTCGGGTTTCGTGGGTTCAGTGAGCAAGGAATGAAGAACACATATGTACGTTCGTACGGATTAAGAAAATGTTAATTATTAACAAAGTTACACGCATATTAATATGACTAAAAAATGGAGGCCGCCGTTTTTTGGGTATGATATCTCAGCTTCCAGTGGCCTCAAATAAAAAATTAGAAAAAGGTTATAATTTCTAAGCATGCCACTATTACGCTTACTAAAATGAAAGAGAACATTTTTTTTAAAGATTGGTGACGATGTGACCGAACATAACGATTTATCATGCAATAGTTCTGAATTATAATGCATGTTAAAAATAGTTTATACATGATTATCAAGTTGATTCGAGTATACGCAATCGACACCAGTATACACTGCACGTGGTTTAAATTTGAGGTAAATCGGTCGATTAGTTTTCGAAATATCTTGCCCACAAAATGGAAAAATATAGTTTTGAGAAGAACGCATTAACGTTTGAACGGTACATGCACAAATCTTCAACCACACTCAATCTACGATTCCATCGCCATACATCGCATGTTTCTTTGTTCAAAAAGCTTGTTACAAGCCGGATTATTGCCCGGTTGTAATATTATTATTATTTCTATTATGTGCGACACCTGAGTGACCCCGGCACATAGATTCCTGTCTGAATTAAAGCGGTATAACGCACCTCACCTTTTATTATTGACGCTGCTGGAAATATTTGGTATTTCAAACGTAGGTGAATAAACTGCAGGGTTGTTACTATTTCACTTTATGCGCAACACAATTCAAGCAGTCTTACATTAAATGGTATGGCTATCATTGTATTCGTGTAGCGAGTTAAAATCCGGCGATATTGGGATAATTAAAGTTTGGTAGGTATATTCACTTCGGTATCGAACGACCTGCAATGCCGCTAGGGTACTTAACGCGTACGAAATAATACGAAGGCAGAATGAAGAGCCGCTGAGGTATTTCTTTCATTCAATAAGTTCTTATGGGATCGCGATCACAATGATGGGAGGGGACAACACCGATTGTACCCGCGAGAACTTAAGTACACGAGCAGAGTTACCACAGAGGGTGAAAATCCCTCGACCGATTCTGAGGAACATTGCAATAAGACTGAGGAGTCACTAAGTGAATGACTACCTTGAGGATTTCGGCAAATAGGGGGAAGGGGTAGATTTCTGTGGACGTAAATTGCGGTAATCGATCAGCAATTCTATAGAAACGATTTCGTAAATGGTGAAAATCACTGCAACCTTCTAGCTTGCGTTATTTCGAACTGTCAATGTCCGCTTGCCGAAGAAAGAAAAGAATCGGATAATTCCGGGTTGCGAAATATTGCAAGCGTCCAGCTGTACGCAGACCGAAGTGGGTCATGTCTTTGGTTGAGCAATACGCAAGTATCTGGATACGAAAAGTGGTCCGTAACAAGCTCATTGATATTTGAGGAAGGTGATTTTCGGATACTCATTCGGGTTTTTCCAGGTACCCCGAATAATAATAATAAATCCGAATAGCCGATAGGCGGATAGGGCGCTCAAAAAAGGTCGTGCGCGCCGTGCAGGTCAGGTACCCGGTTTCTCGGATTGCCGCGACCCCTATCAAGGTCCATAGCGCGGATATTTTTTCGAACTTTTTAATGACTCAAAAACAAAAATATTCGGAAGAATTTATACTTTCAGAAAATGCAATAGAAAAAAATGATTTTTCGACCCATCACACTAGACTTGCTATGCATAAGTAAATGTGCAATAAGTATATTATTGCGTTTACAACATGCATAAATACATAATTTCAGTGTGTATCTCAAATATTATGAATATGTGACAAATTTGTTGTTCGCTTAAGGAGGTTGAAGCGTTAGCCACAATCCGAGATCAACTTAAAAAAATATGTATGCAAGAGTCTAAACTATGCTGAAAGGAAAGGTCGCGAGCTGTCCCCTTCCACTTTCAATAAAATTCAGCATGTTTGTAGAATGGTTAAAAATAAGCGACACGTATTTTTTTTATATCTGCGGAACCGGATTTTTATGGGGTGCAACACACCCTCGAAAATAGAGGTATATTTGGTTTTGTGTCGATAACGTTTTAATGGCACGAGAAATGAAAAAAATTCAACACCGTTCATTTTTCCGTGTACTATACATTGGAGATGGGAACGAAGCAGATGACAACAAATTTTATATTTTTAACTGCAAAAATGCAATATTTTCATACGTATCTCCCAGAATTTTCAACCGATTGGGATGCAAGTTTTCATACATGTGGGGATGCAAAAGTAGCACATAGTTATTGTTTGTTTTTCCGATATCTCATAATTAAGAGGTTGAAGATGCCCTTCGATTTTTTAGCCAAGAGCATCGTATAATCAGTTAGCCTTCTGCTATTTCGGGTTAAATTCACGTTTATATTAGTTCATTTTATGACGGCATTGCATTTTTGTCAGTTCTACCCCCCCTCCCCCCCGACGTTCCCCTCTCGAGAGGCAAACGTTCAAAGTTCTTGCCGTGCGACAGGAACGAAAATTTGTAGAAACAAAAATGCACTACAATGAAAGTACAATTAGTCAAAATAGTCGACACAAATTTTCTCGTTTAGGCGGAATGCCACTCTTAAGGGCTCTTAAGGGCTAGACGCAAAAAAATTGTTTTTTCAATAACTCGTGAACGGGCCGAAATAAAAATATAGTTTAAAGGGAGAATGTTGCAGTCTTCGACTACTAGACGTTCATGATTATAATGATGAATATAACAACAAATGGCTTATTGTTGGGAGAATGTTGCATTCTTCGACGACTAGACGTTCATGATGATAATGATGAATATAACAACAAATTGCTTATTGCAACAATTCGTGAATAACTTGTGAAATGCACTCTTCAGTTTTCCGCTAATATGCGCACAGGTAAGGCTCGCAATATCGGACTAACTTCGTGCTTCGGGAAGCAACTGGATAACTATTGCATATATACAAAGAAATTCTCCTTGACACGTAATGCCTTCGAAGATTGCAATATAATAGGGACATTTTTCGCGCTTACTTAGTTAATGACCGCTTCTACTGTACATTTCTCATGTATTATACATACAACAATAATGTTAGTCGTGATAAAAGTGTTTGAAACAGAGAGATATCTTACACCACGCACAAGCGATAGCAGCTGCTTTGCTGCAAATGTCCCACGTCAGTTCATTTTGTTAGAAGAAAAATTCTACCGGATTTTCGATGTTTGATGCTGTTTCTTCTTTGTAACCGCTTTTGTACCATGCATATTTAAAAATGTTTGTAAACCGTGGAGAAGAAAGCAGGTTGTGTGTAAAAGATTGTGACTTACAAGGGGACCTTACGGGCTGTCACTCACGGATTTTGATAAGTCTCAGATATGTTGTAGAGGGCCCTACCCTGAGTACCTGAGTAAAGGGATTTTATACAACGCTCTTTAGTTGTCGAGAAAAAACGTTCGAAAGTTTAGCTCGTAGCTACGATACCGGTACGGGTGCACCTTTGTCGAACCAGTGGGCGTGGCCCAGTGGGCAAGGTTCGCGGCTCCGACGCTCGAGGTCCAGGGTTCGAATCCTGTGATGGCGTTTTTTTTCACAAAATATAAAGAAAATCCGATGGATGATGCAAAACCGTCTAATTATTTATTATTATTTTATTTATTTTTAAATTTTTTATTATTTTTTAAAATTTTTTGCTTTGCGTTTTTTTTAAAATTATTTATTATTATTTTATTTTTCACGCAGAAAAAAAAGAGAGGCAGAAATTATAACATCTTTCACAAGAAACTGCAGTTTATTATTTTTCATTACAATATGAATTTTAAAATGGTCGAGCCGTTATTTCAAATACTCCAGCCGGGTTCGCTACCTGCGTTCCTCATCCCCACTTGTACCCTATCCCTAACGCATTACGATCACATCTTTGTTGACGAGAAGAAGGCATGTACATGCAGTATTAAAGTTATACTGCCCAAGTATAACTTTAATCCTGCCGATTTGCGAACCGTACGATGTATATTTTTACCGGCAAGTGAAAATTTTCACAAAAAAAATACAAAATGCTCCCGATTTGTTAAAAAAATAACAGAGAAATTGCGTCAAGGGAAGATTCCATACAAATTCATTCTTTGATTCTTCATCAATTAAGCGCACCTACTTGCACGCCGATGATTAAATATGCGTGGTGTGCATCGAAGTTAATTGAGGAAAGACCGCTGTTTTTAAATGTCAATCAAGTATGTTTTCCAATAGCGCTGCTCAAAAACTCCGTTCGCCTGCAGGGCCATGGCTTTTATACAATGTGCACGTTGCTCTTTGGTCTTGTGTTGTGCTTGCTTCTACGACAAATACCACCCGCAATATTGTTTTGATGTAACAAGCGACTACAGCGATACCGAGTAACAAAAACCTGTATATTGTAATGAAAAATAATAAACTGCAGTTTTTTGTGAAAGATATTATAATTTCTTCCTCTCTTGTTTTTCTGCGTGAAAAATAAAATATTAGGTCGATAAAAAAGTGTTATAGAAAAAAAATTTTAAATGTTTTCTTACGTATTGACGCAATATGACATCGAGCTATGTCGAGAATATTATAGAAGGTTTTCTACTCTTCCGCGTGACAGGCTGCGTGAGCAACTTCGAGCGATCATATTTTACGAGTGGCCGCGCGACACGAACGCAAGCACAACTGCTAAAAATATTCAGGATGCATTCAGCGAGAACGTAGTTTCTCATCGAGCAGTCCAGCGGTGGTTCAATCGTTTTAAATCTGAAGACATAATCGTTCAAGATAAGGAACGTTCCGGACGACCGTCGACCATCGATGAAGACGCATTACTCCGCTGCATCAAAGAAAAACCGGAAGCTAGTACGCATGAACTAGCAAGAGAACTTGGCTGCACGCAACCGTCAATAGTAAATCACTCACACAACTTGGGATACAGGAAGGTTCTCTAGCTCAATGTATACCACACCGTCTCACCGACGCCAATAAGAACTGCCGCGCGACCATCTGCCAGTTTCTCCTGCTTCGCCATCATCGCAAGGAGTTTTTAGAAGATCTTGTGACGGGAGATGAAAGCTGGGTCTTGTATGATAAAAGAACGCGTCTAGTCTACTGGCTTCCTATCGGAGAAAAACCGTCACACCAACCGAAACCTGATCGTCAATCACAAAAGATTTTGTTGTGCTGTTTCTGGGACGCAAAGGGAATGCTGTTTCATAATTTGTTCCCTGTAGGCAAGACGATCTCTTCTACACGATACATGGAGAATCTCCAGGAATTGCCAAAAGCTATAAGAGAAAAACGGCCAAGACGCGCGACTGGGCCCTTCTCCACGACAACGCGAGACCCCATGTCGCAAAGGAAACCTACAAAACAATCACTGAGCTTCGCTGGAATACCGTTCCTCATCCACCATATTTTCCCGACATCGCGCCATCTGACTACCATTTGTTCAGACATTTGAAGGCATATTTGAGGAACAAAACTTTCAAAAACGTCGATGATCTCAGAAGGGATGTTTCAAATTTCTTTGAGTCCCAGCCGCCGCAATTTTGGGCAAAGGGAATAAATGAGTTGCCAACTAGATGGTCGAGTGTCATAGGAACCGATGGCGATGTTACGTGCCGAAGGCACAGGGTATTTATCTCCCTACAACTCTACTCGCGAGAAACGCGAGTTAAATTATTTATGTGGGCCCTCTCTACTTTGCGTCCCATACGGGCCCGCTTATTTTATGTCCTGAAATGGATATATAGGAAAATGATGAAAGAAAACGAATTCACCCAACCAATACTTAACGTATATTATACCAGTGAACTAATGCGGTAGCGCCAAATACAAATAAAGATTAAAGAAAAATTGATGGAACCCAAAATAACGCGTGGTTAAAGGCGAATAGTTGACGCGAGTCTGATGTACGATAGCGCAAACGTCCCCGGTGCGGCGCCCTACACACACACTCCCATGCATACACATACCCTCTCCCGCGCACCGTACAAACGTTGTAACATGAGCGACTTACACTTTGCCGTCGCTGAACCATTGCGAGTGTCTGCGTGGAGGTAGTACGCTACGGCGCGCTGACACAAATCGGTATTGTTGACGGTATAACACTCGCAGAGTGAAATCGAAGAAATAGAATTGATCAGAAAATGTATTATTAACAATAGGTAAATTTAACGCACGTACTGCGAGGATCGCCAAATAATAGTAATACGGGGTAATGAAATGATATCAAACTAGATTTATTAGACATTAAGATTATCAGCCCGAGACTTATATTCGCGACGCGAGGAACTTCAGGGGACAGCTAACAACCCACGCGACTAAACGACGGTTACAAAGGGGTTGTGCTGTATCCGCGAGATTTACGGCACGCTATGCGAAGGCTAACGGGTAGGAGCCTTTTTTCCATTACTCGATAATTCGGAGTTCTAATGGAGACTAAATTGGGAAAAAGTACTTCTCGCTCTCCAATAATGGTTATAATTATTGTTGGAGCGTGGGGATGGGAAAGAGAAACGAAAGCGAAAACGGAGACTCCGCTCCGTCAGCACTGCGTGATCGGGCCCGGAGTGGTCGAGAGCAACCAAACTCACGCCACCCCGACTCTGCACATTCCTGGTGATCGCGGAGGTCACCGCACTCTGGGACGGCACGAGGCACGGCCGCTCTTGCAAAATTCTCAAAAGGAAAAAAGAAAAGAACGGCTCGTGACAGCAAATATATTGTTGACTAGAAATGTTTTGTATAAGATATATAAATAAATAAATTATATTTAAATTACTGCGACGAAACTTTTTTATCAACCCAATAATAATAAACAATTAAAAAAAAATGGAAAGTAAAAAATTTAAAAAATGAATAGAAATATTAAATAAATAAAGAAAATAATAATAAATAACTAGACGGTTTTGCATCATGCATCGAATTTATTTATATTTTGCGAAATAAAAAACGCCATCGCGGGATTCGAACCCTGGACCTCGAGCGTCAGAGCCAGGAACTTTGCCCACTGGGCCACGCCCGCTGGTTCAACACAGGTGCAACCGTATCGGTATCGTAGCTACGAGCTATACTTTCGAACGTTTTTTCTCGAAATTTGTTTTTTTCTCGTTTAAACAATTGCGTTCGGCATCTTTTTCTCTGCCATGGCTTATCTTCGGCAGGTTGTCTGCAGCAGTGCAGCCAGATCGCGCGTAAAAGTTACCCCCTCTCTAGTCACTTAGGCGCCCATCACACAATCATACACGGAAATAATTTCTAAAGAAATTTTACTGTGAAATCACGGTAAAAATTACTGTAAAAAATTGAACGTGGGGACAAGTGTACCCAAAAGTATAATTTGCAGCTGGTTTGGTATATTTTGACCTCAGGCATGTAAAAATTCAAGCGCATAGCGTAATTTTTACAATAGCCTCAGTAAAAATTCCGATACATTTTGATGTAAAATTTGTAGGTTGTGTTGTGAAAAATTTCCGATATCTTACGGTGAAATTCTCACTATACCACCATAGAATTTACAAGTCTCTACAGTAAAAATTACCTGCACGAACCTGAAATTTCTAAACTCCCTAGTGAAAAATTAATTCCCTATGATTGAATACATTTTCTATGAAGGTTATTTTTTCGTAAAAAGTCAGTAAACAGACGTGATAATAACAATCAATTATTGTGAATTTTCATGAATGAATATAAATAATATTTATTTATTATTTAGTAATAAATTATTAATAACAAATTACAAAAATTAGAAATTATAAAATTTAGAATCTGTAAATATAGAAACAAATATAATAATTGGTTAATAATAAATTAGGAAAAAATAGATATTAGAAAAATTAGAATCTTTCTGTACAAAAAACGATTCTTTATTGTGAAATATGAATTTCACAATTTTTTTATATAATTTGAAACCTATTTTCAAGTCCTAATTGGAGCGGGATAAAAAAATGTACTACCGCTGTAATGGAGAGTGTTTAATATTTACAACTACCCTGTTTATTCCATCTATTTCTTTAGAACAATTTTTCGCCCATCATACAATCGATAAATGTACGTAAATTTGGCACAATAAATTTCTTCCATGTTTAGTATTGTAAATGTATAATCAAATGTGATTATTTCGTATCCTTGAAAATGGTAATTAAAAATTACATCGTTTCATTTTTGAACTATTAAATAAACATTTTGTTCGTCAACAATTGACGAACATACTATATACAGAATTTGTCCCTCTTTCGATGGTGCCATAATGACGCTTCCTTTTTTACGATAGCATCATGAATGCTGATTTGGTCAACAACAGTAACTGTTTGGTATTTTTGTAGTGTATTGGGCAATAAATGCTGTATGCGATGCCTCGTATTCTATGCCTCGTATGCGATGCCTCGAAGTTCGTATTTTCTTTGATGCACGACACCCTGAACGTCTTCCCCGGTCTATAATAACAAAAATGTGTATTAGTTTATTATACTTAAATTAGCAGGAATGAAATCGAATTTTATGGGCACTGCATTTACCTCGACATGTAAAAAAAACGATGACCGCCTTTCGAAAATACTTCATCTATTCCGGCGCTGCTCTTGATTTTCTTCGCCCCCTTCGTTACGATTTTTTAAATTTTTTCTTGAATCGTCTACAATATACGGTATCATGTGGAAAATCAGCACATCATGATTGCCTGCAATTTCGATCAATCATAGGTATAGTAAATAATTTAAAAAGAATACTGAGTGAACAAAAATTCGGTAAGGTAGTAGTCTAGTCATTACGTTTTTCTCAGGAATGACATTAGAATGTGTAGACTAAAAATATCAGTTCTGATATTCTTCCTAAATTTCCAAATAACTTTGCAAAATAAAATTTTTCATTATGTTAGATGTGTTTCGCATTCTTGTGTTGAAATTTTTTGTACTGTGATATCATACTCAAGAATTATCGCGTTGGTAAGTCTTCGTTTAAAGTTAATAGTACTTGACTGCACCAGGATTACCGTTTAAACCGAAAATAGTACTTACGCGCAAATAAAGTTGGCAGTAGCAGAAGTAACGCCTTGTCTGTTATAGTTTTTATATTTTGGCTGTTTTGAGTGGTGATGACGAGATGGGCTCGAGCTATTTCCCAATTTCCGAAAAAATTCTTCTCCTCTGAGTGCAGTTGTTTGAAGTCGGCTTCCGACTGTAGAACGATAAAATTAATATCTTATTATAAATTATGTGTTGCACTCAATAAGAAAAGAGTAATTCATCAATGAAGTTTCGACATGTTTCATAATCCATAACAATGTGAAGCTGAATAAGAATGAATGTGAAATTCGCATCGGTCAGAAACACAAAAAATAATCAATTTTTTTATTATGAATATTTTTAAGGTTTAATACACACAATTCATGAATCTATCTTGAAAACTAATCAGCAAACTTAGGTTTTTGTTAGAATTATTTGCAGATTTGAAATACACGATCGAGAATAATTTTCGAGTTGAAACCTATTCTTTTGATATTTCTTCTCGTTAATTTTTGGAACAATGTAAAATAAAAAAACTGTCGAATAATACTTGAAAGTTATCTAATACCTCTTTGATTCACATCCCAAAAAATTTGAATCATTTAAATTAAGTATACTCTCTCTGCCGCGTGAATTTTCCGATAAAACTTTTCCCGGGGCCGTGTAAATAATAAACTTTAAGAATGATTTGTATTAGGTACAATTTGTACCATTTTCTTACCAATTCTTTTCCCAATTGCGAATTAAGACACGGAAGTAGTTCATAATATTCGAAAATATGTAAATTATCTTTCAGAATATTTTTGCAAGCATTGAAAGAATTTTTCAAATTAAAAATCACTGCGTCTGTTGGATGTATGTGAGTTACTAACCACTCCAAACACTCAAGTTCACGATCTGTTAAACAAATGTAGATTGTATTTATACAATGCGAAATATACGGTACGTGATGTCCTATTAATATAGTCGTGATTCAATGACGTTTGTCGCCTCGGGGTGCCACAAATAAATCTTTTTGCAATAATGCAATTTAGTATTGAATTTATTACAACATTTCTAGGGTAATAGTTACGGACATGAATATTTTATTTGAAATTTTATCAGAATTAATAGCCAAATAATTATTCATTTTTGTTTACATTTAATCATTATTAAATAAAAAATAATATCCTTTTACGGTTAAATGAGTGACAGTGTTACGAACCCATATTTGTTTTAAAGGAAAAGTACATTATCCAATCAATTAATATGTTCAATGTAATGATAATATTTTTTTCTAATCTCAGTATTTATGCAGTAGCTATTTTTGAAATTAAGCTAAAAATACAGCGTTTGAGCCGATAACCGCTTGCATCGCGATCACTTTCGTATAATCTATCAATTTTGTTTCTCAGTATACTTTTATCTACGAATTATTCTTAGAAAAGTCACTCTCTTACCTGGGATTTAGATTCGCTGAAGTTCGTTTCGTTCGTGTAGAGGTGGAGGTCTGAGAATAAGGCATTTTCTCAATTTCGACTTCAGGTATTGGTAGTGCTCGAATAACATCCCCGAAGGATTGATCGGAACGTTTCCTACACGCTTATACAGGGTGCGCCAGAGAAACTTACTTATTTGAAAAAATTCCCGCGCAGTGAGTTGGGCGGGTAGAGGGGCGAGAGGGGGCGCATCTGGAGGGGGAAGTTCCCAAGTTTGTTTCTCCCTCCAGTCAGTTGCCATCAGGTCTAGAGAGCAGCGGGCCTTCGCAGTCGAGAGCTTCTTTTCTAACGGTCGCTCACTTGTTGCTACGCAACGTGCCTTCCGCGCTCGCTTTGAAATTTCTCCTCACAGACTCGTTCCTGGCCGTAATTCGATTCTGTCGTGGGTTAACTCATTTCGGGAGTGTGGAAGTGTCGCTAAACCCAGAAATGCACTTCAACGGACCATCAGAACTCCGGAAAATGTCGAAAGAGTGAGGCAGTCAGTTGTGCGTTCTCCCCGGCGTTCGGCTCGCAAACACGCAACTGCTATGGGAATTTCTGACACCGCTGTTCGACGAATTCTCCATGAAGACCTTCTATTTCATCCCTATAAATTGGCTGTTGTGCAAGAATTAACTGAACGCGATTTTGTTGCCCGTCAAAATGCATGTGAAATGCTGGTTGACAACCTGCCTGAAGACGCGGTCGTTTTTTTCAGTGACGAGGCTCACTTCCACATTTCCGGCTGTGTCAACAAGCAAAACATGCGTTATTGGTGTGGTGTAAATCCACGTGAGCTTCACCAGAAGCCACTTAATTGTGAGCGAGTTACTGTCTGGTGTGCGATGTCGGTAATGGGAATAATGGGTCCTTATTTTTTTGAAGAAAACGAACGCGCAGTTACCGTGAATGGAGCTCGTTACAGGAACATGATCGAGGAATTTTTTCTTCCAAGACTCGAAGAAATGAACGTTAGGAACGTGTGGTTTCAGCAAGATGGAGCCACAGCACACACCGCACGAGACTCAATGAATTTGTTGCGACAACATTTCCCCGACCGCCTTATCTCTCTCAGAGGCGATCTCCAATGGCCGGCACGCTCTTCAGATTTGACTCCATGCGATTTCTTTTTATGGGGTTATTTGAAATATATGGTTTATGTCGATCGACCACGGACCATAGCACACCTCAAGAACAACATTCGCGACGCCATTGCCAACATACCGATTGATATGCTGCAAAGAGTGGATACGAATTTCAAAAATCGATTTCATCAGTGTATGCGCAATGGGGGTCGCCATTTATCCGATGTCATTTTCAAGACTACATGAAAAAAAAATTGGGATATTGTATTCTCAAATAAAAAAAAATTTAAAACAATAATTGAAGTACTTTTGTTTTTATTGACCTTTCAAATAAGTAAGCTTCTCTGGCGCACCCTGTATGAAGAATAATACGTTCTTCTGCATTCTCCCGGAAACAAATTCTCGATTTGTTCAGCAAGACCCAAATCTTTCAATTTTTATTCTGCAATAAATAGTATTGGTTAACATATGCAAATAAATATGTACACTCACATATATATATTGTGATGTCGCGGATGGACAATTTTGTGATTTTTATGAGGAAAGGAGTGACTGACTCGCTCCAGAACTCGGTCGTAGGACGGAACAACTCGGTAAAAACAGATTTGAGCTACTCGAGACACGTTTATTCAAATGACTGACGGACAGAGATTCGGTGTCGTACAGAATTTGGAGACTTACTGACTACTTAGCCCAGAACGGAGGTAACTTATAGGGCTGGAGCGTGGGAAATTGAAAATAGTGGGAGGAAGGGCCTACGTGACGGTTGAGGCGATCTTCGGCGTTTTTCCCAAGCGATAGGGCTAGAAGATGGTTTTCTGAGAATTCAGAAAACCAGTGTTTGACTATTGAATTCGGGACCGCGGGTGGGTGGAAGTTACGGATTTGGTGAAGGGCCGACGATACTACGAATGCAGCTGCATTCGGGCGGTGGTAATAACAAAGGTACGCGGGAGGAATGTCAGGACTCGTCTAATATTTATGTGGGAGTTTTCGTCGGAATGTCGGTGAAGGAGGCGGAGGTGATAAAATTAGAAGTGATAAAATTAGAAGACGGAGTTCGACCGTGGGAAAGGAAAAAAGAAAAAATTCTCAGCCTATATTACACCACCTCCCTAATTTAAGAAAATTCATACAAAAAAAATGAATTTTCTTCAAGCTTTAAGGCTAGTGGACCGACGGCGACCCACTTGTTTCGCAGTATTTTGTACATTACGATGTCTGGCGATTTCTAGCATGGAACATTCTTCTCCGTCGTAGTTTACACGGTAATCTACATGTTCGTTGTTTTGATGGAAACAATTATTGTACACATTGATACAAGGGGAAAAGGTTGCTTTAAATAGTTTGGTGAATATACTGGATAAACAACCACATAATCCGCATCTAAACATAACATATAAGAAGACAACGGCGGTACAACTGTACCCGAGATACCTGATACCTTCGTAAGTAGTTTCGAAAAATGTCTTCGTCCGTTTACGTTGTCCGATTTTCTCTGCCTCTTCTGAGATCTCGTCTAACATCTGTCCAAGAGTTTTGAGTTGAGTAAGGTCAACGTGTGTAGGTCGTCCTAACGTTGTTAGCTGAATGTCGTCCAAAGAAACTGAATGATTCCGAAGCACTTCTTCGAGATTCGGAACGTTGAGAGTCTTGTTGAGAAGAATGTCAGTAGCTTGTGTAATCCTTTTATCATAACTAGGTCTTATAAAGATGTGTTCAGTATGACCAACGCAGTCGCCTGTTATGGTTATTTTGTTGGTACCGCGTAGTAGTGACTGTGTGGTATATGGTCATCACAACTCACATAAAGCGTCTCGTCATGCGGGGACGTCACGATCCACGAATTTCCGGATTTCAATTGAATCGACAAATGTTTAACCAGATTTATGTAGAGTATTTGACATTGCGAGTCAGATATGTCTATCGGCTTTTGAATGATCACTGCTTCGCAACTATTGGGATCGTCTACAAAATAGTCAGGGTTTTTACGTTTGCACAGGCGTCGTGGCCCTACTTCTTTACAGTGATCGAAGTATTCCTCTGTGCTCGGACTAAATATTGTTCTGGCCGCATTGGTCATTATTAATGTATCAAGAGGGTTCACGTAGAAAAATGTACTTGAGATTCCCTTCCGCTTGGGGATAGGAATAATACGGAACACATCAAGCAAACTGTTTTCTATTACTGGCACCGTAATCATGTACGTGAAACGATTATCTCTCAACATAACGCTTACGTCGCTAATTCCTATAATTGCCGCAAAAGCAGACTCTTCTAGAGGTACAGGTGGAGTATTACTTGTCGCTGTTTGCTCCCGAATAGTTTTTAGGGCGTCGATTCGGTCGGCAGGATTAAGGATTTGAGGGTGGATTATCCCTTGGTTTCCATCGTTTACTGCATTTAAGACATTATTAATGTATTCACTGTATTCGTCTATAAGAGTCTCTAGAAGGGTCACTTGTGCGTTAATCTTGATATCTCTAGCATTATCAGCTACTGCAAAATTGACTTTTGCATAGGACTTAAACAGTCGTTGATTTTCAGTGCGCAATTCTTCTATGGATTTGAAAAGTGTAGATGCCATGCCCTTAACTATTGCTGTTTGATTTCGAATTAGGGTACTCATTTTCTTATTATCAGCGTGAAGTTTATCGATCTCATCATTATAATATTCGGCATCGGAATTTCCTAAAGTCCCAAATAAGATTTTACTTATGTCGCCAATAAAGTTAAATACGCCTCGTTTAAACCGGGGTTTATAACCAATTATGTTCATTAATCTAGATCTCCTAGCATCTATTCTATTTCACCTCTGCTGTATGATTTCAATTGATGCAAATTCCGAGCAATTCTTCTTTTCGTTGGCTCCATTGCAAACCGTTGCCAAGCCCAGCGTAGCTTGCACCAGCTTTTCCCGGTGTAGATTTATTTCGGTGAAGTCGACGTAGTTGACTACTGTCCAGGTATGGTGGTAGATCACGGCGTTTCCTAGGTTTTCCATGTAAATTGCGCCTTCGAGTGGTTCCACCCTTAGTTCATTGGTTGTAACGCACGTTACGGGAAGGAGGAAAAGTAACAGCCACATCATGCCTGCTCAGAATTTTTGATTAGTTTCTATAATAAGGTTTTAATTTATTAACATGTATTAGTTTTCTTCTGTTGTTCAGCAATATCTCGTAGTTCACGTCCGACGTTTGGTCTAAGACGACTGCTGGCCCTTCCCACTTCGGGACAAGGGGTGTCTTATCTCTCTCCTGAGCGACGAGGACTTCGTCGCTTTTTGCAAAGATGGGTACAGAACGAGGAATGTGAGCGTCCTGGACGGCCTTGTAACGTTCTTTAGCGGCAATTAGATTATCGCGTCCTCTTTTCACGATGCGTTGATGATCAGCGCGTAGTCCCTCAAAGTACTGATCAATTGTCACGTTGGTCTTTTGAACTGGCAGATTATTTGGGATATTGGGTTTCCTTCCGAATTGCATTTCGATTGGAGTTAGTCCTGTTCCTTCATGTTTCGCTGTATTATAAGCCATCAAAACAAACTTTAGTTTTTTATCCCAATTTTCCTGGTTATCGTATATCAGTGCCTTGACTTGTTCTTTAATAGGTCCGTGCGCTCGTTCAAGGCTTCCGTTGCTTTGAGGATGAAACGTTGTCGTTGTCATATGTGAGATCTTGAAGAGTTTCTCCAGATGTTTGAAAGTCTGGCTAATAAAATTTCGTCCACCGTCAGTTAAGATGATTTTTGGAGCTCCGTGAATGTAGATAAAGTTTTCGACCAGTGCCGTTACTGTTGATTGAGCATCCTGTGATTTTAATGGAATCAATGTAATGTACTTTGTGAGTTGGTCTTGTACAGAGAGGATGTACTTGTGACCCTCGTACGTTTCAGGTAGTGAACCCACAAGGTCCAATGCAATTTTTTCATTGGGCTTCTCCGGTGTGTCGGTAATTATTGCTTCTGCTCGCGGCTGTGTTCGCACGAGCTTGACCCGCTGGCACGTGTCGCATCTACGGACATAATCTTCGATGTCTCTTTGCAGGTTGGGCCAGGTAGCAACGGCCTTCAGCCGATCGAGGGTCTTCGCTACTCCTAAATGACCTGTGGCGCTTGTCCCGTGGTGTTGTTTGATGATGTCAATCCGTTCTTCTTCTGTGCCTGGCTCGTAGAGTTCCGTGTCATAGAGATAGAGGAACGGTCGTTCTGATTTCTTTGACCAAATAAATGAGATCATCTGCTTAATTTTCATTTTTGTTATTGGATTTTCGCGCAGGTGTTTGCAACCTAAATAAATTTTGGTAGGTTCCTTGGTCACTGACAGTTTCTCAGCTAATACGTTATACCATTCGATTTCATCAGCTGAGAAATCAAGATCCAGTTCATCTTCACTGTTTTCAGGTTGATCTGTAATCTTGATACTCGGTGTGTTCTTGGGTGGTGTCTCCTCAACAATTTCAGGAACCACTGGTATTTCATTCAATAGTTCGAATTCGATATAAAAGGGAAATTTTTCATTTTCCGTCTCTTCTTGATAATTATTCCTTTCCGCTGCGTTCTCAGTATCCGCTGCGCTGTCGCGTTCTTCTTCGATGATATCTGACGCTTCTTGATGTTCGGTCTCCTCATTTAGAGTACCGTTGCGTTCTCCTTGTCGAGTAGTTACGGGATATATTCGTGATAGGGCGTCAGCGTTTGTATTCAACGTTCCTTTTTTATAAACGGCCTCATACTCATATTCCTCGAATTTTAAACGGAGCCTCATTAGGCGACTATTCGTTGGAGGGTTCGAAGTTTTAAGAATCCAGATCAGCGGCTTATGATCCGTAACGATTTGAAATTTTTTTTCCGAACAAATATTGTCGGAAGTGTTTCACAGCCCAGTCGATTGCCAACATCTCTTTTTCCGTCGTCGAATATCGTTGTTCAGCTTTATTAAGGGTGCGTGATGCGTAGGCGATGGGACGATCCTTGCCGATGGGTCCCTGCGATAACACTGCACCTATGGCGTGGTTACTCGCGTCCGTAGTGAGCACGAAAGATTCCTGGAAGTCCGGATACTGAAGGACGGGAGATGTCGTCAGCGCTGTTCGTAATAAGTTGAATGATTGTTCTTGTTTGTCGGTCCAAGACCATGTTGTATCCTCCTTCAAGAGTTCTGTAAGTGGTTTCGCTATTTTGCTGACATCCTTTATAAATTTTCGGTAATATCCAGCGAGTCCAAAAATTGTTTAATTTGTTTTTGATCCTTTGGCTTGGGAAAATTCTGTACCGCTTCAGATTTCTTTGGGTTTGTTTTCACTCCTTCTTCTGAAATTACGTGTCCTAGAAATTCCAATTCTAGCCGTAGAAATTCACATTTGTCCGGCTGTAATTTTAAGTCTGATTCGCGAAGGCGGGTTAACACGTCAAGAAGTTTCTTGTTATGCTCTTCAAGCGTTTGTCCATAAATGATAATATCATCGAGATAGACGAAGCAGCTATTTCCAATTAATCCTCTCAGCGCGTTGTTCATCATGAGTTGAAATGTTGCAGGTGCGTTCTTAAGTCCAAACGGCATCCTGTTATAATGGTAGTGACCTGATGGCGTAGAAAACGCTGTTTTTTGTTTATCACGCTCGTCCATTGGGATTTGGTGGAATCCCGAGGCTAGATCAAAAGCGGAGAAATATTTTGCTCGGCCTAATTGATCTAATATTTCGTCGATACATGGGAGAGGATAGGCATCGTGAGTAGTTTTTTCGTTCAATTTGCGAAAATCGATCACGATCCTCCGTTTCTGATTTCCCGATGCATCCGATGTCTTTGGTACAACCCAAATTGGTGAATTGTACGGCGAGTCACTCGGCTCGATTAACTGCTTTTCTAGCATCTCGTTTACCTGCCGGTCGATCTCTTCCTTGTGAACCGGTGAATACCTGTACTGCTTCGTGTTCACAGGTGTGTCGTCGCACGTAATGATTCGATGCTTTACTGTCTTCGTACCTGGCAGTGGGTCTCCAGGCAGGGCAAAGTCATCCGGAAAATCGGAAATAATGTCCCAAACCTTTTCTGCTTGATCTGGTGGAACATGCTCGGGTCGAACGTTTTATTTCAATGTGTGGATACGTTCGGCGGAATTAGTAATTTCTATAGCGTTGACACGAGCTACATCCTTTGGTGCGTCGTGGCGCTCCTCCTTAGGCGAACAGGCCGTTTCCTTAAACGGAATGTCCTGTAGCTGGTCAATCGTAACCGTGATCGGTTCCTCCGAGTCATTCAAAAATGGTACTTGGGCCTCGTAATCCTTGGCTTCGAAGATGCAAGGCACTATTGCTTCTGGATTGTTCTCGTCCGTGACGGCTGTTCCATTTTCAATATTCGTACGAACCGTAATAAAATAAATGGTTCGTGGTGGGATGGTGACAAAAACTTTCTCGAATTCAAATCGTTGATCGTCGAACATTAAATAGTTTTCTCTACCGATACCGATGTTCGTTTGGTACTTTTCCATGAATGGAATGCCGATTAACCCGTCCTCATCTAAGGGGAAATCATTGGGAATAACGTGAAAAATGTGAGTCTTTCCTTGAAATTCTTGTCTAGCAGCAAATAACGACTCGTGTTGTTCATTTCCCATGGAAAACGGGGTCTCAATGTTTCGATTGATCTGCGACCCTTTTGTCAACATGCTGATTTTAATTAAATTGATTGCCGAACCGGTATCGAGGAGAAAACTGCCTATTCTGCTGGCTGTTCGTGTGTGAAGTTTGACCACTCGTTTAGCGGATCCGATGGCATTGACTCGGGGGATATTTCTTGTGTCGTGATAATTTCTCTCTCCTCTGGTATGTGATTGACTGCTGTTTGCATTGGTCGATGATTGCGCGACTGTCCGTTTTGAAAATAACTGTTGTTGCGGTCCGTTTCTGTTGGGGTTTTGTAGGTCGTAGGCTTTTTTTACGACAATCACGCTCGGAGTGACCCATGCGGTTGCAATATCGGCATGCTACCGTAGAGAACGGTGCCGGCGCGGGAGTTCCGAAAGATTTATGATAGGATGGTTTTCGGGCTTCTGAGCTACCTGTATTTTTTTCGCTAATGTTTAGGCTGCGTGTCATCATTTCCCCAGTATAATCGTATGCCTCTGCGGCTTGCGCTCGAGCTATTGCCATTCGAATATTCTCCGGTTTTTGAGCCCGTACTTCAGTCGATATTTCCTTTTTCAATCCCAACAGGTATTGGTCAAGCCCTTGTTGGCGTTCGAACTCCACAATGAATCGTCTTTGTGTTTCATCTGGGGTTGAATTGGCTAACACGGAGAGAAGTTGATTCTGTCACGTTCTGAGGGGACGTGGGCATATATATATGTGTGGTATCCTTCTTTCTTGCCTACGCCTAGCGCAATAGCACGGGATGAGGGTTAAAAAGGGGACGTGCTGGTGGAAAGGGTAATTTTAAGGAACTTCGTGGATGATCCAATCGTTGAAAATAATGGTTGTGACACTTGTGTTCGATCGACTCGTAATTTATTACAATCAGCCGTATGGGTTGATCCTATCATTTTAAAGATACAAATTGAAGACAAAAGGGTGAAATGTGTTCGCTTACATTGATGCGTCTCGGCGTTGACCCTGTCGCGTGGGTGTCGGGTACGGTCGTAAAACTAAGGGCCCTTTGTCGGTGGCCCGAGCGCTCGCAGTTGGTGTGAGTGTGTGTGTGACGGATACAGCAAATGTTCGGTGACACAGATTCTAGTATTCGTGGATTTCGCGGTTCGAGAATGGAAAATACTATGAAATATTGCGCGTAATACAAATGTAAAAATTCTTAAGATTATCGCGTAACTGTTAGAGAACTTTCGAAGTACAAGATTTGTATAAACTCGAGTTGCAAGAGAACGTACGCTCTACAAGAAAGAAAATGAATATTCAACGCGATGGATATCGGTTAAGGAACTCTAGATATGAGCTCGCTGAATTCCGACCGGAGACTCCGATTGAGACTCGATAAAAAGAACTTTGTGTGATCGTGGTTGCCGGGAGACTGACTTCTACCACCATCCCCTGGACCTTCTTGCTCCAGATTCCGTTTTGGTAGGATATGGAGAAAGGGGGACTTTGGTTTTTTAATGTTCCTTTACCCAATCGAGGACGTGTTGTGGGAGTAATATTAATCGTCCATTAGCCAATCAGAGCGAGGGACATAGAAGTCTTTCCTCTGCCAGTTTTCCGTGGGAAAGCACGCGGGGTTGAATTTGTTTATCTGACGTCTGGGGCCTCGGCGCTAAGTCACCACGCGATACCGTAGCGACTAGCCGCGTCGCGGGCTTTGCACGTGCATTCGAATTTCGTTGCGCTCTCGATTTTATGGCCGGTTCGAGTGGAGTCTTCCGGAGCCCTTGATCTGTCTTTGGTTCTCATACGAGTAAGAATCGAAACAACGTTAGGGTCTGTCTTCAAGCCATCTAGCTCGCAGTCATGATTTTTTTGTTTTACGACTTTTCGGAGAAATCGGCCCTAGAACCGTGTAGTTTCAAATATTGACGACCAAGGTCTTTGGCTGAGTTATGTGATACATTCCTCGTGCATGGTCGCAGTGTGTTGGCCTGTCTTGGAATCTTGAACTCTCTGTTTCAATAATTTTTGGTATAAGGGGAAAGTTCAGCGAGTACATCGTAGGATGTGACACCTCCCCCCTTTTGGATTGAGCGTCTCGCTCGATCAGATTCATTGGAGGTTTCAATCGGAAAGACCGTCGCACAATAGTATGAGTTGGCTTCGTCGTTGATCGACTTACAATGTGACTTAAGTATATCCGAAGATCGGTGTCTAATATGGCGTTGTGAGTCATCGTTATCCTACTCTTATGACGTACGTGTGAATTTAATTATCGCCTGACAAGAAAGTTTCCCTTTTTTTAAATACATTTTCGTACAAGGTGGTTTTTTCTTTCTCCTTTTTTTTAATGATGTATATATTTTCCTTTTCACTTCCTTCTGTTCCTTTTCTCCCCTCTTTTCTTTATGCATAGATACTTATTTACTTATTTCAATTTATCTGACCTGATAAGGTTAGAAGAACAATAACAACGAGGATAGAGACGAAGGTTATTGAGCACTATTAGAATGGTCGTTTTGCAACTTGAATGTCTTCTCGTGTGAACTCAAGGGAAAGGAACGTGGCTTAGGACGTTTATCGGACCTTGAACGATCGGAGATCTTGATGTAGGGATCATGTGTTGGAGCGGTGGTCATGGCCTGACCCTTTGGCTCGACTGAAGGAGCCGTTATGAATCTGTGGAGGTCTCGACCAGTTTCCACCGTTGACGTTTTCTTCTTACGTCGTTTAGGCAGGTGCATGAGGAGGTATGTAACCGAGTCCGATACTGCACCGACGAGGTAAATCGACCAGCCGTACACAGGTTGTCGGCTGTTTGCATGGATCACCGTATCTATGAGGAGCTTGATCGCTCGCACGAGGAGTAATGTTCGGGTGAAACCAGCGCTTTCTGTACCGAATTGAGTGGATTTTTTTTCCAGGTGCGATTTTAGGTGGAGTCCGTTTGATATAGTGGGTTGTTGTTATCCATGAGATTTAACAACTTCTCTCCTTGGTTGAAAGTGTTTAGACCACTGATGCCCCGTGCCATATTGTTTAGGACAGCGGGTTTTCAACGGGAAACATTACACATTATCGTACGTTGTCGATATCTTCTTTGGAATAGATTCCACATGATGCTGGGTGATGTTGGGTTGATGTATCGCCAAGTAGACTACGTCGTTGATTTCATGATTGCAGGTGGTGTGGCTTCGACCGGAACAGGAATGAACTTGTACTAGGTGTTTCCAAAAGGGTAATATAGGGGAAGTAAGGAATTGCAGGTTGTTTCGCCTTTTTGATAATATATTCGTTCGAGAAGTGAGGGGATGTGTTGCGTTCCCACGAGTGACGGCGATTGATCGCAAAATTCTTTTAACCTGATCAGATTTCTTTGTATTCTTATACATTAAATTCCGTGTATTCTTCCGCCAGTAAGTATCGCCATACAACTCGGCTTCTTCACTAAATTATATACAATTTGTCCGAGGCTTGGATCGCTACTAACAAACTATTTTGGAGTATATGACGCTCCCCCTTTTCACTGCTTCGTAGGCGTATCGTAATATAATGATTTTCTAATATAATATAATGGCTACGTATACAAATTTCGAATCGGTACAAGCAATTATATGTAGGTTTGCGACTGGATATTTTTCTCGGATTCTGAAACAGTTAGTTCAGCGAGTTTTGAATTTTTATGCTTTATGATACTCCGTTGCGTATGCATATCGTAATATGATGATTTCCTAATATAATATAATGATTACGTATATGAATTTAGAATTGACGTAAGTGATTATATGTAGGTTTGCGATGGGGATATTTTTTTTTTTTTTTTTCGAATTATGCTCGTTAGTTAGTTCGGCGAGTTTCGAATATAAACAATTTCGGGTGTTCTGCACTGAGGATACTGTAACTAAACATTTAATCTGTTTCTCTGGATGCAAGTGCAAAGGTGATATGGTTAGATGTTACTGAATAGGTTGATCACGGCCATCTGAAAAACAAGGTCATTATTGTGATTATTTATTCAATTAGGATCAAGATTGGGTTTTGAAACACCTTTGTGTCCTCCGATTGGGGACTAGTGCATTTCGTTGAAAATGAGATCGCCTTGTTCAGTCGGTACATATTGCAAAGTTCCCAAGCAAATGTACATTTTGATTTGATTGTTCTTGAATGCTTCTTTCATGGTATTAATTACAACTGCCCAAGTCGAATGTTCGACGAGCTCGATCCTCAGTCCATCCCGCCATGCTGACGATAGGATTGATTAAATAAATGAGCCATATTAAATGGAACACGATCATCTGAAAACAATGGAGTAATTATCATTAATTGATTACTTGCTAATTTAAAATTCGGAGTCGTCGACTCCCGTTGGTTTGAGTTTTCTTTTAAGCTTTACTTCGGCGTTGATGTGCGAATATCGTAATCTATTTTCATGCGCGACTCGTGGCTTGCCTTGGTACTGGATCTTTACGTTACCCTTATCTATTTTTTCCAGGAACTTATGAGGTCCCGTGTAATGATCTCCGAGTTTCCCTGGTCTATGAAATAGACTAGATTGTCGTTTCGAAATTGGAACTGTTCCTTCGTACTGACGCAATAAGCGATTTTTAATTCTGACCTTCTAGTTTCTTCGACTGGAGGATTTTCGTCATAAAGTTTTGAATCAATCGAACTGGAGTCTGGATCTGCTTGATCATCGGAGTTAGGAATAGAGGAGTTTCCGGAATAAATGGCAGGAGGTGCTTTGCGCCCGTCGGGAACCTCAGCTGGTTTGGGGTTGATGCCCTTAGTGCCTAACACGTGCGGGACTTATTATTTCGGCCTTCGTTTTCTCGCTACTACTCTCCTCGTAGTTTATGACTCTTTGAGTTCGACGCGGAGGCTTGTGGGGCCTAGCGCGTCTGGGGAAACCTATACTGTTTCATATCGATCGGTAGGTCGTCGACCGTGGGGATCTTGTGTCGAAGAACATGTGTCTCTTCGAGAGGCTCACCCTTTATGTCGAATCTGTCAGAGTATTTTTCGATTGTTTTTTTTTCCGACGTGTTCTAATTCGTCTTGCGCGAGGTGCTCTAATCGTAGGAGAGATTTTATTACTTGGGAATGCTCCGAGTTATTTTCTTAAATTTTATCCGATGTTGTCTGATAGGTGGAAATTGAATTTACGTTTTTACCTTTCTTTGATTCCACAATTTTCTTTTCTTTTTTTTACTTGACCTCTTGTTTCGGTTTTTATATGTGTTTGGTTTAGGTTTTCCCTCATTACCAGAAACTTGTTTTGTTTTTTCTTGGTCATTGCTTTTGTTATAGCGATGGCAAGGTTTTATCTCGATTAGGTTTGTCGAGGGTTTTTTTTCTTTTTTTTTTTATGGGCCACGGCAGGACCCTGAGTTTTTTTTATGTGCCACGGAAGGACCCTGGGTTTTTTATGGGCCACGGAAGGACCCTGAATTGTTTTTACGGGCCACGGACGGACCCTGATTTTTCTTATGGGCCGCGGAAGGACCCTGGGTTTTTTTGTGGGCCACGGAAGGACCCTGGTTTTTTTTTATGGGTCGCGGAAGCACCCTGAGTTTTTTTATGGACCACGGAAGGACCCCGAGAGTTTTTTTTATGGGCCACGGAAGGACCCTGAGTTTTTTTTATGGGCCACGGCAGGACCCTGAGTTTTTTTTATGGGCCACGGAAGGACCCTGGGTTTTTTATGGGCCACGGAAGGACCCTGAATTGTTTTTACGGGCCACGGAAGGACCCTGAGTTTTCTTATGGGCCGCGGAAGGACCCTGGGTTTTTTTTATGAGCCACGGAAGGACCCTGGGTTTTTTTTATGGGCCGCGGAAGGACCCTGAGTTTTCTTTTATGGGCCACGGAAGGACCCTGAGTTTTTTATGGGCCGCGGAAGGACCCTAGGTTTTTTATGGGCCACGGAAGGACCCTAGATTTTCTTTTTATGGGCCGCGGAAGGACCCTTAGTAGCATTGCGAGAAATAATGGTTAGCATCGCGAGAAGGAAGCATTAGCATCGCGAGAAATAAGGATTAGCATCGCGAGAAATAAGGATTAGCATCGCGAGAAATAAGGATTAGCATCGCGAGAAATTGGATTACCATCGTAAGAAATTGGATTAGCATCGCGAGAAATAAGGATTAGCATCGCGAGAAATAAGGATTAGCATCGCGAGAAATAACGATTAGCATCGCGAGAAATAAGGATTCGCATCGCGAGAAATAAGGATTAGCATCGCGAGAAATTGGATTAGCATCGTGAGAAAATGGGATTAGCATCGCGAGAAATTGGGATTCGCATCGCGAGAAATTGAATTAGAATTGGAGATTGTCATGCAATCTAGGTTTGTTTTGTTTTTTCTTCATCATCGCTCTGGCTGGAGCGTTAACAAAGTTTTATTTCGACGTTTTTCGTCGGGTTTTTTTTTCTTCTTTTTTATTGGCCACTGGGCTCTGGAGCGGCGTAGTTATCATGCAATCTACGTCCAAATTTAGGATTAGTCTCTTGAAATAATGGATTAGCATCGCGAGAAATTGAATCAGCATCGCGAGAAATTGGATTAGCATTGCTAGAAATTGGGATTAGCATCGCGACAAATTAGATTAGCATCGCGAGAAATTGGGATTAGCATCGCGAGACATTGGAATTAGCATCGCGAGACATTGGATTAGCATCGCGAGAAAATGAGATTAGCATCGCGAGAAATTGGGATCAGCATCGCGAGAAATTGGGATTAGCATCGCGAGACATTGGATTAGCATCGCGAGTCATTGGATTAGCATCGCGAGAAAATGGGATTAGAATCGCGAGAAATTGGGATCAGCATCGCGAGAAATTGGATTAGCATCGCGAGAAAATGGGATTGGCATCGCGAGAAATTGGGATTAGCATCGCGAGAAATTGAATTAGAATTGGAGATTGTCATGCAATCTGGGTTTGTTTTGTTTAGTTTTTCTTCATCATCGCTCTCGGCTGGAGCATTAACAAAATTTTTTTTCGACGTTTTTCGTCGGTTTTTTTTCTTTTTTTTAATCTGATTTTGTTTTTTTTTGCTTGGAATCACAGATTGTTGTGCAATCTAATTTTGTTTTGTTTTCTATTGTTTTCCATGATGTCGAATTCCTGTAGTTTTATGACCGGCACGATCAGTCATACGGCGTCATTTGTGGGGTTGAAACCCTCTAAGTGGGCCTTTCCGTCGATGTTCGTTACCGGGCAGTTGCCGGCGTAAACACCCTTACGGATTTTTAAAGGTGGGATATACCCTTCCCTTAACCTGCAGTTTTCGACTCTTACGTGGAAAGAAGTTCCCGAACACGCGGGGATTTTCATTAGTTCGTCGGGGGTTTTTTTTTTTTTTTTTTTGAACGGCCATGCCTTGTCTTTACACTCAACGCATTCCGTCTTGAAATTTATTTTTGATTTTGTCGTAATAAAAAAAAACAATTCGGACCTCAATAACCCGGGGTGAGGGAGCCGAACCTCATCAGGTATGATGTGGAATAAAGTTTCGAAATTCATATATAGATACCTGGGAAATTCCCTGTGTATTGTTTTT
This sequence comes from Ophion costatus, assembly GCA_951751655.1. Classification (NCBI taxonomy): domain Eukaryota; kingdom Metazoa; phylum Arthropoda; class Insecta; order Hymenoptera; family Ichneumonidae; genus Ophion; species Ophion costatus. The sequence goes on from OX632360.1 coordinate 31,202,704, forward strand.
TAATTAGGATTGGAATAGCGCCACTGTCTAACAATATTGTTATTTTTCTTTTTTGTGGGTGCGCTCCGATACACACCGAGGGTAGGTTAACGAAATCTTCCGCGTTTATAGTGTAGGTAAAATAGATTCGGGCGGAGTGATTATCGTGACCGGACGCTTTGGGATCGTGAAATGTCTCAGTGCAGCTGCCCGACCGGTATTCGGACCGTTTTGCGAGTTATTATAATCGCGGGTACGGCAGTTTTCGATAGTGTGTCCTATCCTTTTGCAATACCGACAAATGGGTCGGTTGGATTTAGGCGTTTTGTTCTCTAACTGAAAACATTTATCTGCTGAATGGCCGATTTTTTTGCATATTTGGCCAACAACTGAGTTTTGTTCATTTAGGACCCTTTGGTGCTCGATGGCATTGTGTTCTTGATTTTACAATTTTGGCAGGTGAGGGTTGCGAATTGACAATTTTCCGTAGTGTGATTGTCTCTTTTGTATACATTACAACATTTTACTGATTTGGGCGGGACGAAGCTTTCGTGGTTAGTGAGAGTGGACTGCAATTCATTGCGCGCTTTAACTTCGTGTTCAATTTTTATCGCATATTCTATTGCGTCTTGGCATACCGGTGTGAACTCTGGTAAAGCGATATTTTTTTTCTCGAATTCCGGGACGCAACTGATGGCGTCTTTTAGGGATATTGACTGGTTTGTTTCTAACGTCGTCATAGTTTTGTGGGTTTGTTTCCGGAGGTTCCAATCCAAGAGGTTCCAAACCAGGTAGCAAACCCAATATACCAATTTCCAAATCACTTATAGACGGTGGACTAATTAGCACATTCCCTTTTTAAAAAATCCCGGACAAGCCCCCAAAAATTATATGTCACGTCCTGAGGGGACGTGGGCATATATATATATATATGGTATCCCTCTTTCTTGCCTACGCCTAGCGCAATAGCACGGGATGAGGGGTAAAAAGGGGACGTGCTGGTGGAAAGGGTAATTTTAAGGAATTTCGTGGATGATCCAATCGTTGAAAATAATGGTTGTGACACTTGTGTTCGATTGACTCGTAATTTATTAGAATCAGCCGTATGGGTTGATCCTATTATTTTAAAGATACAAATTGAAGACAAAACGGTAAAATGTGTTCACTTACATTGATGCGTCTCGGCGTTGACCCTGTCGCGCGGGTGTCGGGTACGGTCGTAAAACTGAGGGCCCTTCATCGGTGGCCCGAGCGCTCGCAGATGGTGTGAGTGTGTGTGTGACGGATACAGCAAATGTTCGGTGACACAGATTCTAGTATTCGTGGATTTCGCGGTTCGAGAATGGAAAATACTATGAAATATTGCGCGTAATACAAATGTTAAAATTCTTAAGATTATCGCGTAACTGTTAGAGAACCTTCGAAGTACAAGATTTGTATAAACTCGAGCTGCAAGACAACGTACCCTCTACAAGAAAGAAAATGAATATTCAACGGGATGGATATCGGTTAAGGAACTCTATATATGAGCTCGCTGGATTCCGACCGGAGACTCCGATTGAGAGTCGATAAAAAGAATTTTGTGTGATCGTGGTTCCCGGGAGACTGACTTCTACCACCAGCCCCTGGACCTTCTTGCTCCAGATTCCGTTTTGGTAGGATATGGAGAAAGGGGGACTTTGGTTGTTTAATGTTCCTTTACCCAATCGAGGACGTGTTGTGGGAGTAATATTAATCGTCCATTAGCCAATCGGAGCGAGGGACATAGAAGTCTTTCCTCTGCCAGTTTTCCGTGGGAAAGCACGCGGGGTTGAATTTGTTTATCTGAAGTCTGGGGCCTCGGCGCTAAGTCACCACGCGATAACGTAGCGACTACCCGCGTCGCGGGCTTTGCACGTGCATTCGAATTTCGTTGCGCTCTCGATTTTAAGGCCGGTTCGAGTGGAGTTTTCCGGAGCCCTTGGTCTGTCTTTGGTTCTCATACGAGTAAGAATCGAAACAACGTTAGGGTCTGTCTTCAAGCCATCTAGCTCGCAGTCATGATTTTTTTGTTTTACGACTTTTCGGAGAAATCGGCCCTAGAATCGTGTAGTTTCAAATTTTGACGACCAAGGTCTTTGGCTGAGTTATGTGATACATTCTTCGTGCATGGTCACAGTGTGTTGGCCTGTCTTGGAATCTTGAACTCTCTGTTTCAATAATTTTTTGTATAAGGGGAAAGTTCAGCGAGTACATCGTAGGATGTGACAATTCTGTACTTCTAGAAATCTATTTGTAAATTTTGAAACACTTTCATTTTTCTGTTGGAACATGCGTGATCTTTTGTCTCTCCAAACGCTAACTGGTTGCAAATTTCCAAAAAGGATCCGTAAACAGTCGTAAAGTTGTTCGTACGTATTTGTTTCATATTCTTGAATTTCTCTAGCCGCGTCTCCGATAATTTTTTTCGTGATTATTAATCGGCGGAGATAATCTGATCGACTCACTTGTAGTCTAACATCTTCAATCGACGTAATAAAGGTTTCAACGCCCAAGGATTTGCCATCGAATTCACGGATTAGTTCTAGAGCTTCTTTTGGTGTTAGCTCTTCAACAGAGTCTTCCGGTAATGCGTGCGTCATATGCAAAGCGTGATCTTCTATTTCGCTTTGTGAGTCCGAGTCATTTATTCGACCGAACGGTGTTTTGATGGCCGCGTTCACGTTAGATAGCGACATTTCGGTCTGTCCGCTGAGTCACTTTCGGAATCGGTGTTTATAATTTGTGGCTCGCAGTAACGAGTAAATGAGTCTTTACTCACCGATTCCTTTTGTGGATCCAGTTCCAAACGTGGGTCCTTCGTAGACTTGGAGTGTCGTCGATCGGTCCTATGTTCCCAGCGTTGATAGCACATCCCACACTTAGCACCAATTGTGATGTCGCGGATGGACAATTTTGTGATTTTTATGAGGAAAAGAGTGACTGACTCGCTCCAGAACTCGGTCGTAGGACGGAACAACTCGGAAAACACAGATTTGAGCTACTCGAGACACGTTTATTCAAATGACTGACAGACAGAGATTCGGTGTCGTACAGAATTTGGAGACTTACTGACTACGTAGCCTAGAACGGAGACAACTTATAGGGCTGGAACGTGGGAAATTGGAAATAGTGGGAGGAAGGGCCTACGTGACGCTTGAGGCGTTCTTCGGCGCTTTTCCCAAGCGATAGGGCTAGAAGATGGTTTTCTGAGAATTCAGAAAACCAGTGTTTGACTATTGAATTCGGGACCGCGGGTGGGTGGAAGTTACGGATTTGATGAAGGGCCGACGATACTACGAATGCAGCTGTATTCGGGTGGTGGTAATAAAAAAGGTACGCGGGAGGAATGTCAGGACTCTTCTAATAATTGTGTGGGAGTTTTCGTCGGAATGTCGGTGAAGGAGGCTAAGGTGATAAAATTAGAAGACGGAGTTTGACCGTGGGAAAGGAAAAAAGGAAAAATTCTCAGCCTATAATACAATATATATATTGTAATATAGGCTGAGAATTTTGCCTTTTTCCGTTCCCACAGTCGAACTCCGTCTTGTAATTTTATCACCTCTGCCTCCTTCACCGACATTCCGACGAAAACTCTTACACAAATATTAGAAGAGTCCTGACATTCCTCCCGCGTACCTTTTTTATTACCACCGCCCGAATGCAGCTGCATTCGTAGTATCGTCGGCCCTTCACCAAATCGGTGACTTCCACCCACCCGCAGTCCCGAATTCAATAGTCAAACACTGGTTTTCTGAATTCTTAGAAAAGCATCTTCTAGCACTATCGCTTGGGAAAAACGCCGAAGAACGCCTCAAGCGTCACGTACAGTGCAGCCAGATCGCGCGCGAAAGTTACCCTCTCTCTAGTCCCTCGCGCGCCAATCACACAATCATAGTAGCGCGTGTCCGTGAGCGAGCCACGCTCGGACATCTTCGGAACGAGCCGAGTGCCGTCGAACTGTCCCGCCCGCGCCTTCGGCAGCTACAGAAACACATAGACACGTTGAGCACGTTCATGTGCGGCTAAGCCGAACGAAGGCTTCGAGGGATAAAGCAATCTGAGCACGGCCCGCGCGTGACGTCACGCGACGGCACGCGCGAGGCTTTTAGATGATTTCAATGCTTATTTAACTCTTGATTCTCTGCGTTATTAATGTATACAAAAAAATGTATCGCGCACTCTGAACGCTTATTTTTTTAGTTTATACGTTAATTTAAATACAATAATAAATCGAAATTACAACTTATTTATCTTCTAAAAAATTGTTTACGCTTTACTCACACCCGTCCTTATGCCAAATAAATTATAATTCAGAAAAGTAAGTGAAAAAATATTTATATTCGTATTATTATATTAATTCTCATACTTTCATCAAGCGATAAAGTATTATCTCCAAAAACAAGTCAATCATCAATCCGGCCGCCAACCGTAAGTGCCAGAAAATGCATGTTTAACACAAGCGACAGGATGGTCCCGTTGGTAGCGTTCCTGGGTTCGGTCCGTAGGGGCGCAGGATCGTTCCTCACGCGCAGCGCTTTTTTTTTTTAAATCATGGTTACTATTAAGGATGTTGAGTCCCTATAAAACATGTTAATGGTAATTGTTCAATAAATAGCTTCTTAATCGTCATGAAATTTTTATACGACCTCCTGAATACTTCATGTAAAAACATACAAAATTTTCAGAATTCAATCATCATTACTTCAACCTCCTTTAGGGTTGAAATAAAAAATTATGAGAAAATTCTGAAAATTTGGTATGTTTTTGTATGAAGTATTTAAGAGGACGTGTTAAAATTTCACGACGATTAGGAAGCTCGTTATTAAAAAATTAACATTTTGTTAAGAACAATTTTTGAAAGAAATAAAAAAATGTATCAATAAACTTCGTTTTGTTTCCGTTGCTTTCAGTATATTGTAGACATTACAAAATTGAGAGGTCAACAGAAAAACTTATTGCAAAGTTACATCAGTTTCCATAAGACAGCATTTAATTTGTGAATGTTAATTGTTCAATAACGAGCTTCCTAATTGTCATGAAATTTTTACACGACCTCTGAAATACTTCATACAAAAACATACCAAATTTTTAGAATTTTATCATCATTTGCGATTTGGGACCCAACATCCTTAATTCTTATTTGATTAGTTATTTTTATTAGTTATCATATTTATTTTAATTAGTTATCTTTTAGTACCGAAAAATTTATCGCGCACTCTGACCGCTTATTTTATTAGTTTTTACGTTAACTTAAATATAATAAATCTAAAATACAACTTATTTATCTTCTAGCAAAATGTTTGCGCTTTACTCACACCCGACCCTATGCCAAATAAATTGTAATTCATAAAAGTAAGCGGAAATATATTTATCTTCGTATTATTATATTCATTCTCATATACTTTCATCAAGCGATAAATTATTATCCCCAAAAACAATCATCCATCCAACCGCGAATCGTCAGTTCCAGAAAGTGAACAAACATCGACACAAAAAATTAAAGGAGCAAGAAAAGTTGAACTTCGTCAAAAGTGGTCGTACAAAAAAAAGGATGTTAAAGTTTCAAGTTTCTAGTTTTAGATCCGACAATGATTTTTTTTTGAGAATCACTGATTGCGCGGTCGGAAGAAATATCACGGCAAAAAAAATTTTGCAAATTTTTCCGTTTTTCAAAGTTCTGCACGTGTTTTGGAGATTTTTTTCTGACTTGACCAATATCAACGTCATTGAGCCCATTAAATTCACTTCAATTTGCTTTTTTTCTCCGTACGACCATTTTTCGCTGAGATATCTCAGGAACTAATGGTCGCACGGGAATTCGATCGGTAGTTTTGGAAACGTGAATACTCTACAAGCTCCGATTATTATTGTAGTGGAACTTTTATTTTTTATTCTTGCCATTAGTTTTAAGAAAGTACAAAAAAACGATGTCTTCTTGGTTTTTATGAAATCCACCGGTACTTTGCAAATATTGCGATAAAGACTAATGTTTATGGACGGTCATTCAGCTCAATATGTCCCCAAGAGCCATGCAAAATGCCAAGTAGATCCGATTATCGGTCTTTCTTGCCCGATTAACCAAAATTTGAAAAAAAATTAAAGGAGCAAGTTCCCTCCTTTTCAGACATCTTTTCATGATTATTAAGAGGGAAAAAAACGTTTCATTACTTTTCGTACAATTGGGTATTGAGTACGCATTGAATGTTGCAAAAAACCGTGAAAATCATATTGACTAAAAATTTTCGAAAAAAAATTTTTTTCTTAAATAAAATATTGAAAATTTTTTTTTTTTTATAAAAAAATCAGATTCGAATTTTGTTTTTTAAATGTTGACATTTTTTTCAAATCAACATTGTACCGCCAGCATTAGAATTATCCAAAGCATACCACGGAGAGGTACGCTTTGGGTAATTTTCCGTACACTTTGGGTAATTCTAATGCTGGCGGTACAATGTTGAATCGAAAAAAAATGTGAACATTAAAAACATTAAAAAAATCGAAATAGATTTTTTTATAAACAAAAAAATTTCAACATTTTTGTTATTAAAAAAAAAAATCGAAAATTTTTAGTCAATATGATTTTCAGGGTTCTTTTCCAACATTTAATGCGTACTCAATACCCAATTGTACGAAAAGTAGTGAAAAGTTGTTTTTCCTCTTAATAATCATGAAATGATGTCTGAGAAGGAGGAAACTTGTTCCTTTAATTTTTTTCATATTTTGGTCAATCGGTCAAAGTAGCGGTGGATTTTATAAAAAACAAGAAAACATCGATTTTTTGTACTTTTTTAAAACTGATGGCAAAAATAATTTTTTTTAAACCTACAATAATAATCAGAGTTTGTAGAGTATGTAATCACGATTCTAAAATTGCCGGTCGAATTCCCGTACGACCATTAGTTCCCGAGATATCGATGACTGAAGACAAAAGGACGTTTTTTCATTCAGAGGCCGACGAGGAGGCCGATATCTCAGCGAAAAATGGTCGTAAGGAGATAAAAAATGAAGCAAATTGAACTGAATTGAATGGGCTCAATGACCTTGATATTGGTCAAGTCCGAAAAAAATCTCCAAAACACGTGCAGAACTTTGAAAAACGTAAAAATTTGCAAATTTTTTTTTGCCGTGATATTTCTTCCTACCGCGCAATCAGTGATCCTAAAAAAAAAATCATTGTCGGAACTAAAACTAGAAACTTGAAGCTTTAACATCCTTTTTTTTTGTACGACCACTTTTGACGAAGTTCAACTTTTCTTGCTCCTTTAATTTTTTGTGTCAATGTATGTTCACTTTCTGGTACTTACGATTCGCGGTCGGATGGATGGTTGTTTTTGGGGATAATACTTTTTTGCTTGATGAAAGTATATGAGAATGAATATAATAATATGAAGATAAATATATTTCCGCTTACTTTTATGAATTACAATTTATTTCGCATAGGGTCGGGTGTGAGTAAAGCGCAAACATTTTGCTAGAAGATAAATAAGTTGTATTTTAGATTTATTATATTTAAATGAACGTAAAAACTAATAAAATAAGCGGTCAGAGTGCGCGATGAATTTTTCGGTACTAAAAGATAACTAATTAAAATAAATATGATACCTAATAAAAATAACTAATCAAATAAAAATTAATAGTAACCATGATAAAAAAAAAGCGCTGAGCGCGAGGAACGATCCTACGCGCCTACAGACCGAAGCCAGGAACGCTACCAACGGGACCATCTGATCACTTATGTTAAAGATGCACTTTCTGGCAGTTACGATTGGCGGCCGGATTGATGATTGACTTGTTTTTGGAGATAATACTTTATCGCTTGATGAAAGTATGAGAATTAATATAATAATACGAATATAAATATTTTTTCACTTACTTTTCTGAATTATAATTTATTTGGCATAAGGACGGGTGTGAGTAAAGCGTAAACAATTTTTTAGAAGATAAATAAGTTGTAATTCAGATTTATTATTGTATTTAAATTAACGTATAAACTAAAAAAATAAGCGTTCAGAGTGCGCGATACATTGTTTTGTATACACTAATAACGCAGAGAATCAAGAGCTAAATAAGCATTGAAATCGTCTAAAAGCCTCGCGCGTGCCGTCGCGTGACGTCACGCGCGGGCCGTGCTCAGATTGCTTTTTCCCTCGAAGCCTTTGTTCGGCTTGGCCGCACATGAACGTGCTCAGCGCGCTATGTGTTGGTGTAGCTGCAGAAGGCGCGGTTGGGACAGTTCGACGGCACTCGGCTCTTTCCGAAGATGTCCGAGCGTCGCTCGCTCACGGACACGCGCTACTATGATTGTGTGATGGGCGCGCGAGGGACTAGAGAGAGGGTAACTTTCGCGCGCGATCGGGCTGCACTGGTCACGTAGGCCCTTCCTCCCACTATTTCCAATTTCCCACGCTCCAGCCCTATAAGTTGCCTCCGTTCTAGGCTAAGTAGTCAGTAAGTCTCCAAATTCTATACGACACCGAATCTCTGTCCGTCAGTCATTTGAATAAACGTGTCTCGAGTAGCTCAAATCAGTGTTTACCGAGTTGTTCCGTCCTACGACCGAGTTCTGGAGCGAGTCAATCACTCCTTTCCTCATAAAAATCACAAAATTGTCCATCAGCGACATCACAATTGGTGCTAAGTGTGCGGTGTGCTGACTATCAACGCTGGGAACATAGGACCGATCAACGACACTCCGAGTCTACGAAGGACACACGATTGGAACTGGATCCACAAAAGGAATCGGTGAGTAAAGACTCATTTACTCGTTACCGCGAGCGACCAATTATAAACACCGATTCTGAAACTAACTCAGTGGATCAGACCGAAATGTCACTATCTAACGTGAACGCGGCTATCAAAACAGCGTTCGGTCGAATAAATGACTCGGACTCACAAAGCGAAATAGAAGATAATGCTTCGCATATGACGCACGCATTACCGGAAGACTCTGTTGAAGAGGTAACACCAAAAGAAGCTCTAGAACTAATCCGTGAATTCGATGGCAAATCCTTGGGCGTTGAAACCTTTATTACGTCGATTGAAGAGGTTAGAGCACAAGTGAGTCGATCAGATTATCTCCGCAGATTAATAATCACGAAAAAGATAATCGGAGACGCGGCAAGAGAAATTCAAGAATATGAAACAAATACGTACGAACAACTGTACGAGTGTTTATGGATCCTTTTTGGCAATTTGCAACCAGTTAGCGTTTGGAGAGACAAAAGATCACGAATGTTCCAACAGAAAAATGAAAGTGTTTCAAAATTTACAAATAGATTTCTAGAAGTACAGAATCAACTTCTCTCCGTGTCAGCCAATTCAACCCCAGATGAAACACAAAGAGGATTCATTGTCGAGTACAAACGCCAACAAGGGCTTGACCAATACCTGTTGGGATTGAAAAAGGAAATATCGACTGAAGTACGGGCTCAAAAACCCGAGAATATTCGAATGGCAATAGCTCGAGCGCAAGCCGCAGAGGCATACGATTATACTAGGGAAATGATGACACGCAACCTATACATTAGCGAAAAAAATACAGGTAGCTCAGAAGCCCGAAAACCGACCTATCATAAATCGTTCGGAACTCCCGCGCCGGCACCGTTCTCTACGTTAGCATGCCCACATTGCAACCGCATGGGTCACTCCGAGCGTGATTGTCGAAAAAAAGCCTACGACCTACAAAGCCCCAACAGAAACGGACCGCAACAACAGTTCGTTTCAACACGGACAGTCGCGCAATCATCGACCAATGCAAACAACAGTCAATCACATACCAGAGGAGAGAGAAATTATTACGACACAAGAAATATCCCCCGCGTCAACGCCATCGGATCCGCTAAACGAGTGGTCAAACTTCACACACGAACAGCCAGCAGAATAGGCATTTTTCTCCTCGATACCGGTTCGGCAATCAATTTAATTAAAATCAGCATGTTGACAAAAGGGTCGCAGATCAATCGAAACATTAAGACACCGTTTTCCATGGGAATTGAACAACACGAGTCGTTATTTGCTGCTAGGCAACCATTTCAAGGAAAGACTCACATTTTTCACGTTATTCCCAATGATTTCCCCTTAGACGAGGACGGGTTAATCGGAATTCCATTCATGGAAAAGTCCCAAACGAACATCGGTATCGGTAGAGAAAACTATTTAATGTTCGACGATCAACGATTTGAATTCGAGAAAGTTTCTATCACCATCCCACCACGAACCATCTATTTTATTACGGTTCGTACAAATATTGAAAATGGAACAGCCGTCACGGACGAGAACAATCCAGGAGCAATAGTGCCTTGCATCTTCGAAGCCAAGGATTACGAAGCCCGAGTACCATTTTTGAATGACTCGGAAGAACCGATCACGGTTACGATTGACCAGCTACAGGGCATTCCTTTTAAGGAAACGGCCGGTTCGCCTAAGGAGGAGCGCCAAGATGCACCAACGGATGTAGCTCGTGTCAACGCTATAGAAACTACTAATTCCGCCCCACGTATTCACACATTGAAAGAAAACGTTCGACTCGAGCATGTTCCACCAGATCAAGCAGAAAAGGTTTGGGACATTATTTCCGATTTTCCGGATGTTTTTGCCCTGCCTGGACACCAACTGCCGGGTACGAAGACAGTAAAGCATCGAATCATTACGTGCGACGACACACCTGTGAACACGAAGCGATACAGGTTTCCACCAGTTCAGAAGGAAGAGATCGACCGGCAGGTAAACGAGATGCTGGAAAAGCAGTAAATCGAGTCGAGTGACTCGCCGTACAATTCACCAATTTGGGTTATACCAAAGAAATCGGATGCATCGGGAAAACAAAAATGGAGGATCGTGATCGATTTTCGCAAATTGAACGAAAAAACTACTCACGATGCCTATCCTCTCCCATGTATCGACGAAATATTAGATCAATTAGGCCAAGCAAAATATTCCTCCGCTTTTGACCAACCTCGGCATTCCACCAAATCCCTATGGACGAGGGTGATAAACAAAACACAGCGTTTTCTACGCCATCAGGTCACTACCATTATAACAGGATGCCGTTTGGACTTAAGGACGCACCTGCAACATTTCAACGTATGATGAACAACGCGCTGAGAGGATTAATTGGAAATAGTTGCTTCGTCTATCTCGATGACATTATAATTTATGGACAAACGCTTCAAGTGCATAATAAGAAACTTATTGACGTGTTAACCCGCCTTCGCGAATCAGACTTAAAATTACAGCCGGACAAATGTGAATTTCTACGGCCAGAATTGGAATTTCTAGGACGCGTAATTTCAGAACAAGGAGTGAAACCCAACCCGAAGAAAACTGAAGCGGTACAGAATTTTCCCAAGCCAAAGGATCAAAAACAAATTAAACTATTTTTGGGACTCGCTGGATGTTACCGAAAATTTACAAAGGATTTCAGCAAAATAGCGAAACCACTTACAGAACTCTTGAAGAAGGATACAACATGGTCTTGGACCGACAAACAAGAACAATCATTCAACTTATTACGAACTGCGCTGACGACATCTCCCGTCCTTCAGTATCCGGACTTCAAGGAATCTTTCGTGCTCACTACCGACGCGAGTAACCACGCCATAGGTGCAGTGTTATCGCAGGGACCCATCGGCAAGGATCGTCCCATCGCCTACGCATCACGCACCCTTAATAAAGCCGAACAATGATACGCGACGACGGAAAAAGAGATGTTGGCAATAGTCTGGGCTGTGAATCACTTCCGACAATATTTGTTCGGAAAGAAATTTCAAATCGCTACGGATCACAAGCCGCTGATCTGGATTCTTAAAACTTCGAACCCTCCATCGAACAGTTGCTTAATGAGACTCCGTTTGAAACTCGAGGAATATGAGTATGAGGCCATTTATAAAAAAGGAACGTTGAATACAAACGCTAACGCCCTATCACGAATATATCCCGAAACTACTCAACAAGGAGAACGCAACGGCACCCTAAATGAGGAGACCGAACATCAAGAAGCGTCAGATATCATCGAAGAAGAAAGCGACAACGCAGCGGATACTGAGAACGCAGCGGAAAGGAATAATTATCAAGAAGAGACGGAAAATGAAAATTTTCCCTTTTACATCGAATTCGAACTATCGAAGGAAATACCAGTGGTTCCTGAAAGTGTTGAGGAGACACCACCCAGGAACACACCGAGGATCAAGATTACAGATCAACCTGAAAACAGTGAAGATGAACTGCATCTTGATTTCTTAGCTGATGAAATCCAATGGTATAACGTATTAGCTGAGAAACTGTCAGTGACCAAGGAACCTACCAAAATTTATTTAGGTTGCAAACACCTGCGCGAAAATCCACTAACAAAACTGAAAATTAAGCAGATGATCTCATTCATTTGGTCAAAGAAATCAGAACGACCGTTCCTCTATCTCTATGACACGGAACTCTACGAGCCAGGCACAGAAGAAGAACGGATTTACATCATAAAACAACACCACGGGACAAGCGCCACAGGTCATTTAGCAGTAGCGAAGACCCTCGATCGCATAAAGGCCGTTGCTACCTGGCCCAACCTGCAAAGAGACATCGAAGATTATGTCCGTAGATGCGACACGTGCCAGCGGGTCAAGCTCGTGCGAACACAACCGCGAGCAGAAACAATAATTACCGACACACCGGAGAAGCCCAATGAAAAAATTGCATTGGACCTTGTGGGTCCACTACCTGAAACGTACGAGGGTTACAAGTACATCCTCTCTGTACAAGACCAACTCACAAAGTACATTACATTGATTCCATTAAAATCACAGGATGCTCAATCAACAGTAAAGGCACTGGTTGAAAACTTTATCTACATTCGCGGAGCTCCAAAAATCATCTTAACTGACGGTGGACGAAATTTTATTAGCTAGACTTTTAAACATCTGGAGAAACTCTTCAAGATCTCACATATGACAACGACAACGTTTCATCCTCAAGGCAACGGAAGCCTTGATCGAGCGCACGGACCTATTAAAGAACAAGTCAAGGCACTGATATACGATAACCAGGAAAATTGGGATAAAAAACTAAAGTTTGTTTCGATGGCTTATAATACAGCGAAACATGAAGGAACAGGACTAACTCCAATCGAAATGCAATTCGGAAGGAAACCGAATATCCCAAATGATCTGCCAGTTCAAACGACCAACGTGACAATTGATCAGTACTTTGAGGGACTACGCGCTGATCATCAACGCATCGTGAAGAGAGGACGCGATAATCTAATTGCCGCTAAAGAACGTTATAAGGCCGTCCAGGACGCTCTCATTCCTCGTTCTGTACCCATCTTTGCAAAAAGCGACGAAGTCCTCGTCGCTCAGGTGAGAGATAAGACACCCCTTGTCCCGAAGTGGGAAGGGCCAGCAGTCGTCTTAGAACAAACGTCGGACGTGAACTACGAGATATTGCTGAACAACAGAAGAAAACTAATACATGTTAATAAATTAAAACCTTATTATAGAAACTAATCAAAAATTCTGAGCAGGCATGATGTGGCTGTTACTTCTCCTCCTTCCCGAAACGTGCGTTACAACCAATGAACTAAGGGTGGAACCACTCGAAGGCGCAATTTACATGGAAAACCTAGGAAACGCCGTGATCTACCACCATACCTGGACAGTAGTCAACTACGTCGACCTCATCGAAATAAATCTACACCGGGACGAGCTGGTGCAAGCTACGCTGGGCTTGGCAACGGTTCGCAATGGAGCCAACGAAAAGAAGAATTGCTCGGAATTTGCATCAATCGAAATCCTTCAGCAGAGGTTAAATAGAATAGATGCTAGGAGATCTAGATTAATGAACATAATTGATTATAAGCCCCTGTTTAAACGAGGCGTATTTAACTTTATTGGTGACATACGTATAATCTTATTTGGGACTTTAGGAAATTCCGATGCCGAATATTATAATAATGAGATCGATAAACTTCACGCTGATAATAAGAAAATGAGTACCCTAATTCGAAATCAAACAGCAATAGTTAAGGGCATGGCATCTACACTTTTCAAAGCCATAGAAGAATTGCGCACTGAAAATCAACGACTGGTTAAGTCCTATGCAAAAGTCAATTTTGCAGTAGCTGATAATGCTAGAGATATTAAGGATAACGCACAAGTGACCCTTCTAGAGACTCTTATAGACGAATACAGTGAATGCATTAATAATGCCTTAAATGCAGTAAACGATGGAAAACAAGGGATAATCCACCCTCAAATCCTTAATCCTGCCGACTTAATCGAAGCTATAAAAATTATTCGGGAGCAAACAGCGACAAGTAATACTCCACCTGTACCTCTAGAAAAGTCTGCTTTTGCGGCAATTATAGGAATTAGCGACGTAAGCGTTATGTTGAAAGATAATCGTTTCACGTCCATAATTAAGATGCCAGTAATACAAAACAGTTTGCTTGATGTGTTCCGTATTATTCCTATCCCCAAGTGGAAAGGAATCTCAAGTACATTTTTTCACGTGAACCCTCCTGATACATTAATAATGACCAATGCAGCCAGAACAATATTTACTCCGAGCACAGAAGAAGACTTCGATCACTGTAAAGAAGTAGGACCACGACGCCTGTGCAAACGTAAAAACCCTGACTATTTTGTAGACGATCCCAATAGTTGCGAAGCAGTGATCATTCAAAAGCCGATAGACATATCTGACTCGCAATGTCAAATACTCTACATAAATCTGGTTAAATCTTTGTGGATTCAATTGAAATCAGGAAATTCGTGGATCGTGACGTCCCCGCATGACGAGACGCTTTATGTGAGTCGTGATGACCATAAAACACACCAGTCACTACCACGCGGTACCAACAAAATAACCATAACAGGCGACTGCGTTGGGCATACTGAACACATCTATATAAGACCTAGTTATGATAAAAGGATTACACAAGCTACTGACATTCTTCTCAACAAGACTCTCAACGTTCCGAATCTCGAAGAAGTGCTTCGAAATCATTCAGTTTCTTTGGACGACAATCAGCTAACAACGTTAGGACGACCTACACACGTTGACCTTACTCAACTCAAAACTCTTGGACAGACGTTAGACGAGATCTCAGAAGAGGCAGAGCAAATCAGACAACGTAAACGGACGAAGACATTTTTCGAAACTACTTACGAAGGTATCAGGTATCTCGGGTACAGTTGTACCGCCGTTGCATTCTTATATGTTATGTTAAGATGCGGATTATGTGGTTGTTTATCCAGTATATTCGCCAAACTATTTAAAGCACCCTTTTCCCCTTGTATCAATGTGTACAATAATTGTTTTCATCAAAACAACGAACATGTAGATTACCGTGTAAACTACAACGGAGAAGAATGTTCCATGCTAGAAATCGCCAGAAATCGTAATATACAAAATACTGCGAAACAAGTGGGTCGCCGTCGGTCCCCTAGCCTTAAAGCTTGGAGAAAACTCATTTTTTTATACGAATTTTCTTAAATTAGGGGGGAGGTGTAATATAGGCTGAGAGTTTTTCCTTTTTCCTTTCCCACGGTCGAACTCCGTCTTCTATTTTTATCACCTCCGCCTCCTTCACCGACATTCCCACGAAAACTCATACACAAATATTAGAAGAGTCCTGACATTCCTCCCGCGTACCGTTGTTATTACCACCGCCCGAATGCAGCTGCATTCGTAGTATCGTCGGCCCTTCACCAAATCCGTGACTTCCACCCACCCGCGGTCCCGAATTCAATAGTCGAACACTGGTTTTCTGAATTCTCAGAAAACCATCTTCTAGCCCTATCGCTTGGGAAAAAAGCCGAAGAACGCCTCAAGCGTCACGTAGGCCCTTCCTCCCACTATTTTCAATATCCCACGCTCCAGCCCTATAAGTTGCCTCCGTTCTAGGCTAAGTAGTCAGTAAGTCTTCAAATTCTGTACGACACCGAATCTCTGTCCGTCAGTCATTTGAATAAACATGTCTCGAGTAGCTCAAATCTGTGTTCACCGAGTTGTTCCGTCCTACGACCGAGTTCTGGAGCGAGCCAGTCACTCTTTTCCTCATAAAAATCACAAAATTATCCATCCGCGACATCACAATATATATATATATATTGTAACGGGAATAATATTTTCTCTTACCGGAAACGGGAACTAGACTCGAGACCTGGTGCGAGAGATCCGTCACCTTCGACCGTTATTCCCGTGTTCGTGCCTCCGCAGTACCCGGGGCGCCAGAGACTTTGTTTCTCCGGTCGTCTCAACCGGAATAAACTGGGGTCGGGAGATGAAACCCGACCCGCCAGGCGGAGACTGGAGATCTCCTTGATTTTTGGTCTCCCCCGGAATCCTAACCGGGTTCGGAGACTGGAGCTCTCCTCGATTTTTGATCGCCGGAATCGTTTAACCGGACTGAACTAGAGGCATTTCCACGGGGAGGAACGGTTGCGGTATAGCACGGCCGCTCAGGCTGTGGGTTGTGGCAGAGGGGTCGGGATTCACTAGGAGTAGCGTAACTTCGATCGGTAGCTGTCACTATTCGCGACACCGGTACTTCACAATAAATAAAATAATATTTTATTTTATTGTGCGGGAGCAGGTGGGTTTACCACCCGAGAACCTTAAACGTAGGCGGTATCCCAAGCGAAACGCGAACGAAAATATGCCATACGCACGGGAACGAGAGAACACCCGATGTGTATCTCAAGCGCGAGAACGAGAGCGCGACGTCACGGGCGCGAGAGAGACCACGATACGTCTCTCCATCGCGAGGGCCGTGGCCCGACGACAGATCGTCAACGACACTCCCGAGATCTTCGAGAACCGTCATCGATCGCGATCCGGGAAACACTACTGTCTCACCTGAAAATTCGTTAACTCTTCCTCGCGCGACCAAGGCCGGCGTGCGAGGGATTATGCGAGAGCGAGACCGAGCGTATCAACAGACAAAAACAAATGTCAACACGCTCGCGAGATCGGACCGGGCGAAATCGCCGGTTCAAGCGAGAACTTCATCTCGTATAATATCGAGAGCTGAAATATTATTTCGGGAGCTGGAATATTCTGTTAGAATATTCCTTTCGGAATCTATATTTTCTGCCTGAGTTACCCCACAAACGGAACGGTAACAAATCGGGGCCTTTTCTCGTCGGTAGCATGGAGGCTCTCGGAGATCGCATCCCCGGGTCGCCATGCGAGAGCGGGCAAAGCTTCCCTTCCGAAGCGCGGCGCGGAGGTCTCCAGCCTCCGCCCGTAAACCAAACGGCCCGCTCTCCAGCACGATGCACCACTACAGTGGGGTACCGGCATCTCAGCCGGGTGGGCCCCGATTCCCCGAGAGGCCTCGTTGGCGGCTTCCCTCGGCCGGGATTGCTCGGTGCGTTGAGCGCTACGCCGCTCGACCGAGTTCCGCTCGCCAACCAAACACAACAAAATGGAATCGACAAAACTAAGACGCACTACAAGGGGAGAAAGGCCCCTAACAATCGTCACGGTAGCGACTCGGGCAAAGGCACGTAACACACGTGACCGGTAGCGGATCTTGGGACGTGGTTCCGAAAAAATCACGTCACAATATATATATATATATATATATATATATATATATATATATATATATATATATACACACACATTAGAAAAAAAGATATATAAAGGATATTTTTTAATGTCCTCATCTCAAGCGACTACTTAGAAATGTAGCTCGAGTAATCAATTTGAAAGAATTGAAATATTTTAGGTTACCTTTTTATGTCGACTTAACGAATGAACCTGTGTAATGTTAAAATGTTCGAATGATTCTTATACTTCAGTTTTTAATCTTACATGAATTTTTCCAGATATCGAGTATCGCGATCGACTCGAATATTCTGAAAAGCACGTTCTTTATCTTTGCCGAGAATGATGCGCGACAAGAGATTCCGCACGCTCCTTGTAGTGAATCCTACTACGCAAGACGAATCCACCGACGAAAGAAGCGTAGCATGAACTTCCTCGAATAAAATGAATGGAAAAGATCTTTGCCAAACCAAACTTTGCCTTGAACGGTATATTATTTTTTAAACATTGATTATAAAAATTGTATTCGTGTATGTGACTATATAGTTTTTAGTATCACTATCCCGTACCATTTTCACCTTGCATGAAACGACACGCTGCTTTGTGTGAAACATCAACCACGCGGCACTTCTTTCGCACATGCATTTGTCTGTTACGCGCACCCGCAGTAATGCTGTTGCCAAGCAACAGCATTACTGTTTATTAAACAACTAAACTAGTCTAAACTACGCGGATCAGCGACGTTTACTTTTGTCACACACAAACACACACCAGCTCGCGTTCACGCATACGCACGCACACTGACAGCTTGCGTTCACGCATACGCACGCTCACACAGAGTTCGCGTGTATATGTCCCGCAACCTAGCCCTGACGATTTTTACTGTAGAGAATAGAAAAATTCCGGTAGACGTACGAAAAATGTAAGCATGCTTTCTAAAATTCTCACGAAAACACGAAAATTTTCCAATACGCACTGTACAATTTCATTTGTATTAAGTACTTCTTAAACGTATTACTGTAATGTTTGTAGACGGCTAAAATTTACTGATATTTTCGGTAAAAATTCTTGAAAACATTTCAAATTTACGCCACACGACAGTCAATTCTGACTTATTTCCATGAAAATTTACGTTTTATTCCCTAAAAGCCTGGACAATTAAAAGTTTGTCCCCCCGTTACTGTGATTCCACAGTAAAATTTCTTTAGAAATTCTTTCCGTGTAGTAGCGCGTGTCCGTGAGCGAGCGACGCTCGGGCATCTTCGAAAAGAGCCGAGTGCGATCGAAGTTTCCCGACCGCGCGTTTGGCAGCTACATGGACGTTGAGCACGTTCATGTGCGGCCAAGCCGGAACGAAGGCTCCGAGGGAAGAAGCAATCTGAGCACGACTCGCGCGTGACGTCACCCGACGGCACGTGCGAGGCTTTTACATGATTTCAATGCTTATTTAGCTCTTGATTCTCTGCGTTATTAATGTATACAAAAAAATGTATCGCGCACTCTGAACGCTTATTTTTTTACTTTCTACGTTAATTTAAATATAATAATAAATCTAAATTCCAGCTTATTTATCTTCTAAAAAATTGTTTACGCTTTACTCAGACGCGTCCTTATGCCAAATAACTTATAATTCATAAAAGTAAACGGAAATATATTTATATTCGTATTATTATATTAATTCTCATACTTTCATGAAGCGATAAAGCATTATCCCCAAAAATAAGTCAATCATCCATCTGGCCGCGAATCGTAAGTGTCAGAAAGTGCATTTTTAACACAAGCGAAAAGACGGTCTCGTTGGCAGCGTTCCTGGCTTCGGTCCGCAGGGGCGCAGGATCGTTCCTCACGCTCAGTACTTTTTATTTTTTAATTATGATTACTAATAATTCTTATTTGATTAGTTATTTTGATTAGTTATCATTATTATTTGAATTAGTAATCTTTGAGTGTCGAAAAATTTATTGCGCATTCTGACCGCTTATTTTATTAGATTGTACGTTAATTTAAATATAATAATAAATCTAGAATACAACTTTTTATCTTCTAGAAAATTGTTTGGGCTTTACCCACACCCGTCCCTATGCCAAATAAATTGTAATTCATAAAAATAATCGGAAATATATTTATATTCGTATTATTATATTCATTCCCATATACTTTCATCAAGCGATAAAGTATTATCTCCAAAAACAATCATCCATCCGGCCGCGAATTGTAAGTACCAGAAAGTGAACATACATTAACACAAAAAATTAAAGGAGCAAGAAAAGTTGACCATTTTTTTGGTGTTTTTCGAAAGGCAGTAACTTTGTCAAAAATGATCGTACAAAAAAACGGATTTTGAAGCTTGCAGTTTCTAGTCTTAGTTCCGACAATGATTTTTTTTGTGAATAACTGATTGCGCGGTCGGAAGAAATATCACGGCAAAAAAAATTTTTGCAAATTTTTACGTTTTTCAAAGTTCTGCACGGGTTTTAGAGATTTCTTGCGGACTTGACCAATATCGAGGTCATTGAGCCCATTCAATTCCCTACAATTTGCTTCTTTTTTTTATTTCCGTACGACCATTTTTCGCTGAGATATCGGCCTTTGAATGAAAAAACGTCCGTTTGTCTTCAGTCATCGATATCTCAGGAACGAATGGTCGTACGGGGATTCGACCGGCAGTTTTGGAAACATGAATACATACTTTACAAGCTCTGATTATTATTGTAGGTAAAAAAAAATTCTTTTTGCCAACAGTTTTAAAAAAGTACAAAAAAACTATTTTTTTGGTTGTTATGAAATCCACCGCTACTTTGCAAATATTGCGATAAACAGTAATGTTTATGGATGGTCATTCAGCTCAATATGTCCCCAAGAGCCATACAAAATCCCAAATTGATCCGTTCATCGGTCTTTCTTGCCCGATTGACCAAAATATGAAAAAAAAATTAAAGAAGCAAGTTTCCTCCTTCTCAGACATCATTTCATGATTATTAAGAGGAAAAATACTTTTCACTACTTTTCGCACAATTGGGTATTGAGTACGCATTCAATGTTGGAAAAAGACCCTGAAAATCATATTAACTAAACATTTTTGAAAAAAAAATTTTTTCAAAAAAAATTGAAACACGTTTTTCTCAAAACCATGTTTTTTATATCGGAGAGTAGCAGAACTCCCAGTGTAGAAATGGGTCCCGCGTAGAGCTAGCCGCGGTCTATTTTTTCCCATTACTTGCGCTAGCGGCTGGCAGTGAAACTAGCCCGCCGCTAGCTTTGTATGTAACACTTGGAAATTTAACGCCTAGCCAGATGTTCTAGCTCGGTGCTAGGTAGCTCTTAGATAGACGCTAGCTGGAAAGAAAGATATTTTATAACTCGACGCTGGATAGGGTACGCCGATTAGGGTTGAATAGAAAATTGAACGAAATCTGATCACTTTGGAAAAATAACAAATTTTATTAAATATTATAAATATCGAGTATTAATATACGTAAGAAGTAAGATAAGTAGGTTAGAAATTATTGTAATTAATAATATCACATTTGAAGTAATTTTTTTTTGTACAATATTTATCGCTTTTTTAATGGTGCGCGATCGCGTTTGTATTTTTTTTTGTTATTGTTGTACTGATTATTACTTCATTGTTTATTCTATTGTTGATTACTTTTTTTTATGGATTATACCTTTTTAATCTTTGAGCGCTTTTTTTACGGTGCGTGATCGCGCCATATTGTATCTCGAAGGCTTTCGCTTAATTTTTTTTTCAATGAAAAGTTTTTTTACGTTTCGAAAATGAAAAATTAATTTTAGTCAATAATGATTGACTAAATATAATTATAATTCATGATATTATTCAAGTCAAATTACTCGGCACATCGAGAAAGGTAACGCATAAAAAAAAATCATCTTAATTTTTGTTAGCAAATTTTTTTAAACCAATATATGCATTATGCATATGTCGATATCATTTTATCATTGCATATCAATGTTTGTATCTTTCTAAAACTAGTTGGATTATTAATTTTTTTTTGCATATGAATGTTAATTTTTATCAATAATTGCACTTACCATTGCGTTCTTGATTTTGCAAACGTTTTGCGATCGCATCGTTCATATCGGCTTTTATGGCTCGGTATTTACGGACTCTATCTCGACTGGATTTTTTCTCCCGCTTTTCGTCCATAATTTTTAATAATTATTACTTGAGGAATAATTTTTCTGCGTCTGATGAAACTGTCACACGAAGAAAAAAGGTTATAATCCACATTGTCCACATGCACTCAGACCGTCGACTCGATGTATCGAGAGAAAATCTGTTTTCTCCATCTAGCGGCTAAGTAAGTAACACTGCGAGAAAACATACGAGGGAAACTACTTTCCTGGCGAGGTATCCAAAACTAGCTAGCAAAATCTTGCCAGCCACAACCTAGCGCCTCGCGAGTTATGCTATCTAGGTCAATCTAGACAGCGGCTAGGGTCAAAGTAGTTTATGCCGAGTGAATTTCTACACGGGTCGAACAATTTTCGTCCAATCGACTTGAAATTTTAACTGTAGCTTCTTAAATTGCTTTAACAGTCAAGGGTGAGCGCTTTTTTCGATTGACTGAAAATTGTAAAAAATATATCACTTTTTACACCCTAACCCAAAAAAATTAAAGAAACAGAAAATTTCTTCACTTTTCAAAGTGTTTTTTGAAAGGCTGTATTAATGTTAAAAATAGTCGTATCACGGTCAAAAAAAAAATATTTTGAAGCTTCAAGTTTCTAGTTTGAGATCTTTTGGCAAAATCATTTTCTGAGCTATGGTTATCGCGCAATCATAAGAGATAGCGAGAAAGTTTTTTTTCCATTTTTTTTTCAAGGGATTTTTTTTCAGTTAAATCTATGCATAGGTCCGTTAGCTTGTTTATTCAGCTTCAAGTTGGTTTTTTTGTGGTCTCTCTACGTCAACTTGTTGCAGAGATATGCGACTTATAATGAAAGAAGATCCTTGTGTCTTTGATCAATGATATCTAGCAACCAATGATCGCACAGTAAATTAATGAGCACATTTGAAAACTTGAATAAATTTCGTACAAGACCCTTTCGTTGATTTTTGAGAAAAAAAAACAAGTTTTTCACCATTAATATTAATTCGAAAAATAGGACAAAAAATTACATTTTATGATTTTGCAGTAAATCTACTACCCTTTATTGGTGAAAAGAATAATGATGCCACGTTTTTTTGCAGCTTAATGTACCCCCAATAGCAGTGTAAGGTTACAAATTGATCCATCGACCCGTTTTTCCGGACCGATCGATCAAAGTTTTACAAAATAATTCAAGGAACAAGTGTATTGTCCCTAAACATCGTGCAATCATGATCAACATGTAAAGACGCATTTTCTTCGACTATTTTTAGGACTTTGCAGTAGTTGCTTGTTAAATTTAAGAAAAAAAAACTGAGAAACTTCAAAAAAATTATAATCGTTTTAAATCTGTAAATCTTTTCAGGAAACAATGGTGACTCATTGTCGCCACGCTTCGGCTTTTGCGCACCATAATTTCACTCATCTCTAATTGCATTGATTAAAAGTTGATACCCCCAAGCTGTATTCACTAGTGGATCTGAGAACTTGTACGTGATTAACTCTCGAAATTTTCTGCGGAGGTTATTAGGGATACAAAAAACACTTTTTTCAAAAATAATCTTTTGTTTGGAAGAAAAAACCAATTAACCGTTATTTTTTCCAAAACTAATCTTTTTTTGGTCCATGTTTTCTACGTTTTGGTAAAAAAAAATTAATCTAATGTTTTTGTAAACTAATTTTTTTTTCAATTTATCGATCATGCCTAGTTTTGAAAGAAAAACTGTTTTCCATAACCCTAATAACCTTCGTAGAAAATATTAAGAGTTAATTGCATAAATGTTCTCAGATCGACTATTACCCGAGCAGAAATTGCGCTAGCCTGTCTGAGTTACATGCTAGTAACTGGTTCGCCCAATTGATATCATACGAACTACCTAGTGGCTGCCTCACTGTGAGCTAGTAATATTGTGAACATTTTGTAACCTAGCCCTGGTCTAGCCACTGCCTAAGCGATCGTTACTGCAGATGTCGCTGTATTACCGTAAACGTGCCACCTAGTGACTCGAACGTGATGAACTAGCCAACGCTAGTTACGAACGACAAAGTAAGGTTATGGGAAATACATGTAGTACCGTCTAACGATCAGCTCACGGCAGGTTAGCTAACTTTAGGCAGAGCGATTGTTGCGAATGCAAAAAAAATTCCCGTGGCTACCTCGCCGTGAACTAGCCGACACTGTGTAATGGCGGCTATAGGTTCTTTGGCTAGTCGCTATCCCGCCGATTAGGGTTATAGATGTCGCTGTTTTATGATAAAAATTCCACGTAGTGTCTACGTCGTGCCTGCCTAGCCAACTCGAGTTACCGATGGCGTTACGAATAGAAAATAAAATTCAGTTGGGTAAATCGCCATGAACTAGCCAAGACTCCGAAATGGCGGTATTGTGTTCCATGGCTAGTTGCCGTCCCGCCGATCGTGGTTATAGATGTCCCTGCATTATGATCAAAATTCCATGCAGCCCCTACATCGTACCTGCCTAGCCAACCCGAGATAGAGATAGCATTACGAATTAGAAAAAAAAAAAGAGAACAGCACGCGCTAGTGAGCGCTACAATTTTTTCACTTCCTTACTGACGATACATTTACATCGTTATAACAATATAGCTAATATAATGCTAAAACTATTAAATTGCCACTAGCCAAAATAAGTACACAAATTTAATTTGAGGTTATGTAACTCCACACGAATATAGCTTTCAATAAGAAAGAAATTATCATGTTACTTCGATAATGTTATTTGCATACATTGTCACTACGCCTACTTCTTAATAACCCAACTTTGTGCATTGCCACATACGAGTATGTACCCGATGCGAAATATCATCATTAAGAAAGTAGGATTGGCTCAGTGGACAACGTCGCCATCCCCCAATTCAGAGTCCCGGGATCGAAACCACCTCACACGTAAGCGTTATTAATATAATTCAATATGTTTAATTTATTTACATCAAACATACCCTATTTGTAATTAGTACATCACGAAGCTCAGCGAAATACTGTGCAGTGATGTAAACAACGTTAATACAAAAATTCAATTTTTGTATCTAGCCGTCACCTAATTTTTTATTCCCAGTCACTAGCTGAAGAAAAGTAAGCCATGGCTAGGTCGGAAATATTATGCAGCCGTGAGATATTTCTTTCTATCTAGTCAGCATATAATTTCTTGTATTCAGTCACTAGAGGACTAAAGCGTTACAAGGCTGGGTAGTCGATAGCTAAAACGGCTAGCTAATGGCGATTCGAAACATAAATTTACTAGCTTGTGGCTAGGCGGCGATGAGTTACGTTTTCCACTCGGTTAAATACTGCTTGGGAGTATCGACGTTAATTGATGTAATGAAAGATGTGTGAAATTATAGTGCGCAAAGGCCGAATCGTGTAAACATCAGTCAGTATTGTTTCCTGAAATATTTTACAAATCAAAAACAAATACCAAAATCTAGATTTTTTAAATTATATTTAACTAGCAACTAGTGCCAAGTTGTGAAAAAAGTCGAAGGAAATAAGTCTTTTTATTTTGTTAATGATTACACGAGGTTAAGGAACAAATCATTCGTTCCTTTGATTGTTTTGTAAAACTTCGATCAACTGTTAATGAAAAACGGTTCGATACATCAATTTGAAAACTAACAGGGCTATTGGGATTACATCGAGCTGAAAAAAAAACGCGGCAATATTAGTCTTTGCATCGATATTTGTAACGTAGCGGTAGATTTACTGAAAATTCAGAAAAAGTCATTTTTTGTCGTTTACCAAATAAAGTTTAAGGGTGAAGGAAAAATTCACAAAAATCAACGAGAGGGGCTGGCAGGAAATTTATTCAACTTTTCAAAGCTGCCCGTTAATTCCCGTTGCGATAACTGGTTGCTGAGATATCGATAATCAAAGACAAAGGGATCTTTTTTCATTCAAAGTCGGATATCTCAGCAAAAACATTGACGTAGAGAGATAAAAACCAAATTAAAGCTGAATAAGCAAGGTAACTGACCTATACATTGAGTTAACTGAAACAAAATTCTTAGTCCGTGGAGCCCTGAAAAAAAAATATAAATTTGGAATTCTTTCTCCCGCTATGTCTTATGATTGCGCCATAACCGTAAATCACAATTTTTTTGCCAAAAAATCTCGAAACTGTAAACTTGAAACTTCGAAACGCTTTTTTTCATCTCGATGCGACCATTTTTCACATAGATACAGCGCTTGAAAAACCGCTAAAAAAATTAAGAATTTTTTTGTTCCTGTAATTTTTGGAGTAGTATATAAAAAGTATCGTTGAAAACACGAAATTTTTTAAAAACTCGTCTCTTTTTTAAAATTATTTTTAAGTTTCCCCTCACACTTGACTGCTAAAGCTGAGGCAATTAAGGAGTTAGGTCACAGTAACGGGTATAAAATCATGTGCGAGTTTAACAATTTTTTTTTCGTATGAAAAAGTGATGCGCTCATAACATTAATTACACATCTATTTAGTATGAATATCAAGCGGTTAGAATTTTTTTTTTTCGATGTACAAAACGGCCGACTACTAATATTTTCTTTTGTTATCTTTTTCCCAATTGGCGTGACAAATAACTTCAACAATTTTCACTCAATTTACTTCCAATTTAAAAGTTATGTTCCTAATTGCATTTCGCAGAAAAGTACGTATGGAATTTCTGATTAATCGAAAACTTTCCATTTTATGAGAATTTCTGATTAATCGATAACTTTTCTTTTGTTGAGCAGTTTTATACGAAATTTTTCACTGAAAATTCATTTTTTAAGTTCAAATACCTACAATTTTTCAATAAAACAATATTTTTTAAAATTCCGTACGTACTTCTCGAGGTATTCTAATCTAGATTGACGAGAATTTTTGTTTTTTTTCTAGGTCAAAAATTGTGGATGCTAAATGTCACGCCGCGGAGCGCCTAAAAAAAAACAAAAGAAAATATTTGTCGTCGGCCATTTGGTACACCAAAAAAAAAAATTCTAACAGCTTGATATTTATACTAAATAGATGATGTGTAATTCATTTTATGAGTGAATCACTTGTTCATACGAAAAAAAAAGTTCAATTCGCACATGATTTTATACCCGTTACTGCGGCCTAACCCCTTAACGAAAATATTTTACTCTTAGTTCCATGATTAAATGAACGATAGTTCTACTGCGTTCCACGGAGAGGATATAAGGTTGAAGTTTGCATCGTTGGAACGCAATGAAAATTAATATTTGCAAAATCCTTTTTTATAATTTGGCAACCTTTGCTTACAAAAATACTCCAACCATTTTTCAAGATATCTATTCATTTAGCGATCTATAATATAAATAATTTTAAAAATGAGTATTTTTGATAACACCAAAAATATGGAAAATGAAATATAAACAAGACCTTTCGTTGCCTTCCAACGATGCAAACTTCAATGGTATGGAGAGGGTTGACTGAAAACGAGTAGTGCTATAGCGACACGTGCACCGCCATTTTCTATTATTTTAACAAATAAACTTTTTTACATACTTTAATATATACCCAATAAAGCGTAAACGTTCTTTTAACTATGTATTTTATTGCTTTCTTCAGAAAAACTTTCAACGCTGATGGTCGGAAATTGGCAGTGTCAGTGGTGTCTTCCTTTCTTTACATACTGTGTCACTGTGACCTGGACGAATTTGAAATAAAATGCTCGCTTCCCCAAAATGTAATGTTTTCAATCAGTTTCGACAACTCAAATTTGGACTTTCCGAGTTGCTAAGGATGGTAAGATAGTGACATCTTACCATCCTCTGAAATAAATTTGAACAAATACCTCGAGCATTATTTAGATACACCTTGTCCACGGCTCGCCTCACAAAGATATGCGGACAGTGCTGATGAATCAGATACCGAAGGTACAGCCTGGACAGTGTCTTAATCTCCCCGAAGAGCTTCATCAGAAATGTTTTGTACGTCGTCCTCCAGTATCGGGCAACGGAGAAGAAAGTCTGAGTTGCGCTGGTTACGATGCTGCTCGAGCGATAGAGAACATATTTTCCCATGGTCTTTCGCAAGGCCCACTCGGTTCCCCCTCAGAGCCCATGATGAACGGAGTTTTCGGTGGAGAATCTATGACACCCTGTTGTATCATAGCAGCATGGAATTTGAGGCCACAGGCTTTGACTCGGACAAACACGGTAACCTCGGCGAGTTGAGGCTCAGGTTTTTTCGGCACCTTTACACCTTTTATATCCCCAAAGCTATAGAGTACGATAGTACGTACGTACCTTGACTTCCGATGTTTTCTCCTCGCCGTTCTCCTTCGGCTTCTCGCTGTCGCCATTTTCCCCGATCTTCTTCTCATTGTTTTCGGCCGCAGCGGATTTCTCATCGATTATTTTTTTGTCGCGATTTCTCGTCGGAGCCCTCGACCATCGCGCTCCTTTCGTTCTTCTTATTCGAAAAAACTCACGACAAGGCGACAAAAAAAAATTCACTCTATCACACACTATGTGATCACAATATATTTTATACCCATGTGATCACAAATATATATCATACACATCGTATGAACTATACAGGGTGAAGCACTAACTGTTGCCACTTTGAATATCTCTGTAATTATCAACGTCACAAAAAAATGTGTGAAACAAAAGTTGTACCGTACGAAAGTGGTCATCAAATGCGACCATTTTTTTTATCTCAGTGGAGGCGCTGTCGCACAGTAAAGATCTCCTTCACTTTTTTAAATGGGACGGTACATTTTTTTCAACTACCTTGTAGAGCATCAAAAACTGCATAAAAAATATTTAGGGGTCAAAGTCGTTCAAGGTCATTTAAGAGCAAAAAAAGACATGAACTTTATTTTTATGTGAAGTTACCTTTATTCACAGTAGATATTCAAAGTGATTGCCATTGGAATGAATGCAGTATTGCAATCTCCTCATAACGGATTGTGTAGAATTTCTTATCACTTCGGCACTTATCGAAACACAGGCACGAAGAATTCTCTCACGCATATCATCCGGCGTAGTTGGACGTTCTTTATAAGCAAGATCTTTCAAGTATGCCCACAAGAAAACGTCCAGACGCATCAAGTCTGGGGAGCGAGCCGGCCACGATACAGCTACTCCGCGTCCAATCCAACGATTTGGAAATCTGTTCTGCAATTCATTTCTAGCTATCAACGAAAATTGTGCCGGGCACCCATCGTGTCGATACCACATTGTGTTTCTTGTTTCTAAAAGTATTTCTTTCAATAACAGACCTAAAGTTTCTTGAAGGAAGCCTGCGGCAAGTTGCACACCAAAGACCGTGGTCAGTTAATGTATGGTGTGCGATTATTGGGGATAGAATCATAGGCCCTTATTTCATCGAAGGGAATCTTATTGGTAGAAAGTACACCACATTCCTTCAAGAAACATTAGATCCGGTATTGGAAGGAATACCTTTAGAAACAAGAAACAGAATGTGGTATCAACACGATGGGTGCCCGCCACATTTTTCGTTGATAGCTAGAAATGAATTGCAAAACAGATTTCCAAATCGTTGGATTGGACGCGGAGGAGCTGTATCGTGGCCGGCTCGCTCGCCAGACTTGACGCCTCTGGACTTTTCTTGTGGGGATACTTGAAAGATCTTGTTTATAATGAACGTCCAACTATGCCGGATGATATGCGTGAGAGAATTCTTCGAGCCTGTGATTCGATAAGTGCCGAAGTAATAAGAAATTCTGCACAATCCGTGATGAGGAGATTGCAATACTGCATTGATTCCAATGGCAATCACTTCGAACATCTAATGTGAATAAAGGTAATTTCACATGAAAATAAAGTTCATGTAAATTTTTCATCTTAAATGGCCTTGAACGACTTTGACCCCTAAATGTTTTTTATGCAGTTTTTGATGCTCTAGAAGATAGGTGAAAAAAATGTACCGTCCCATTTAAAAAAGTGGAGGTGACCTTTACTGTGCGACAGCACCTCCACTGAGATAAAAAAAATAGTTGCATTTGATGACCCCTTTCGTACCGTACAACTTTTGTTTCAAACATTCTTTTGTGACGTCGATAATTACAGAGATATTCAAGGTGGCAACGGTTAGTGCCTCACCCTCTATCCCATGAAAAAATGTACAACTGGTCCGACATTGGCCCAGTAGTGCGCCAACTCTCCTGTATGGTTGGCCGTTCTCTGGCATGAATGTCGGTCCATTAATGGACCGTTGTCGGAATGATATCCTCGGGCCAAGGCTGGCTACCGATATCGTACCGACGTTGGACTCAACGCCGGCCAGACAGTAGTGCCAAGGTTGGCCCAAGTTACAGCCAATATAGTACCAGCGTTGGTGCTGACACTCGTGCCAAGGTCGGCCCAAGACTATGCCATCGTTGGTATTAAGAGCGGCCCCACGCCTGTGCCAACATTGGCCCAAGTTTAAGCCAATATCGTACCAACTTTGGTCCAGTCCATAACCAATAGTGGTACGATAATGCCCCGAGTATCGACCGATACAACTCAGGGCATTATCGGCCACTCGTGTTACAATTTTTTAGTTGTTCATTTTCACCATTTTTATCGTCCCCGTGTTCAATAATTTCTTCCACATACTCGATAGTGTTCTCACACTTCGCTTTTTTAATATTACTTTCGAGGATTTTTTCTCTGTCAAACATGACTCTTGATTCATGACACATTTTTCGTGCTTCAATAACAGTTTATTCCAACACAATTTTTTCGCACTTTTTTCAGTTTATCATATCTCTTTTGTTTATTCATATTGAGAATACGGTAGGAGCATAAGGGAAAAAATTACTGTCGCACGAAAAAGCGACGATGGACGCTACTCTTAGTTCGCGGTCTGCATCGATACGACACTGAATGGCGACTGGCGAGCAATTCATAAGACCCGTAACGGGGAATGATGCCGGCTCGTGATTGGTTCAACATATTCACGCGAACAGTCGGTTCTTCGTCGTTAGTCGATACTGTCCCGACATTGGCAGATTGCGGTATGCCGAGATTACGTATGAACGTAGGACAGTTATTGGCGAACAGTATTGGCCCATGGTCGGCTCCAGTAGTCCCCCCCAACAGTCGGCTCACCGGGGCAGCCGATACTGGCCCGACATTGGTATAGTACCGGTTGCCGGGATTAGAAATGAACGCAGGACAAATAACGGCAGACAGTATTGGCCCACGGTCGGCTTCTCCGTCTACGCCAACAGTCGGCCCTAGGTCGTTAACCGGTACTGTCCGCACATCGGCCTGATGTCGGATGCCGGGCTCCGAAAAGAGGGTCGACTGAAAAATGGCAGAACCATTGTTTCAATGTTGGGCCAACATTGGTTGCCAACAATCGGTTAGCCAGTACTGGGCCGGACATCGGCCGTATTGTTCGTGTCGGCAATTTTTTCATGGGATATTTCGAACGAATTTTCGAGGTTACAGCTCCTGTTTTCGACCTGTCAAAAAACAAACTGTTCCGGAAGGAGGCGAGCGTGGTCGGAAAGAAGATCGCTGCGAGCTGCGCGCCGTCAGGGAGAAAACAGATGAACTAATTTCGTCGGTCGGGTAGACAATATTTTGAGCCTTGTTGGTACATTTTCGCTACATTTGTTCATGAAAACAGGTGACACAAAGCTTAAAATGTGTGCTTTTTCACTGTCGACAGCATGGTTCTCGCCACATTACCAAAAATGCAATGCAAGGGTTAATAATTCAGTTTTTCGCATGGCATCCACAAACTAATTTTTTTTTCGAAATTTTGGAAAATTTGGGGAACCATGCTCTCGGAGCAAGCGTCCTGCATGCACACAACAAATTTCATTCCGATTGGTTGTTCCGTTTGGGAGAATTCCCATGTCAAAATTTCGATGCGGTCGGAGGCGTGTGGCACATGGCCTTCAAGATAGGATTCACTTTTCAGGACATGTCAATGTTGCATGTCCTGAACATGTAATTTCAGTTGATGTCAAGTTGACATGTCTTGGACATGTAACTTCTAGATATAGAGAGTAAGCCGTAAGAAGGATTGAGCTATCTTCAGACAAGGCAAGTCTGGTCAGGGCCCGATACACAGTAGGGAATGCCCGTTCACACTTCTGCATGGGTGGAGTACAAGAAAAATGCATAGCACTGATCGCTATGGGTAGAAGTTTAACAATGTTTACGGGATTAATGTACATTTTTACTCGCATTTGGAACTCAAAATGCATAACTGACTTCCCCTACCTAAACTGCCGCAATAATGGTCGGTGCTGAATTTGTATGACTTGATACGCAATTTATCAACACCCGTACATTCGTATAGTGAAAAAGATAAAGACGACACACGTTATTATTAAACCTATTATCAATTTAAATAACGCCATCTAAACGCTATCTCACGGGTAGCCGCTCTTTGCACCGTGGTCTCTCTTTGCGCCGGTTTATTTGATTCGTTTATTGGTTCTGCTATTTGTGAATAACGCTGTGATATCTGCAGATGTGCCTTCGATACGTTGAGGGGAGTGGATTTTTTTGTAAGTGTACAATTGTAATTCAGTTGCTTTCCGAAGCACGAAGTTGTTCCGTAATGGCAAAAGCCTTACCTATTTCTGTTCCCATAATAGGGGAAATTGGAGAGTGATGTTTACCAGTTATTCACGAATTATTGCAATAAACAAAACGCTATTAATTGTTATATTCATCATTATCATTATGAACGTCTAGTAGTCAAAGAATACAACATTGTTTCCCCTTAAACTTCATTTTTATCTCGGCCGGTTCACGGGTTATGGAAAAAAGAACGGTTTTAAGGGTGCGTTCACCCCTTAAGAGTGGCGGCCCGCTAAAACGAGAAAACTTGTATCGACTATTTTGTCTGATTGTACTTTCATTGTCACCCATTGGTTTTCTACAAACTTCCGTCCATGCCGCACGGTAAGAACTTTGAAGGTTTGCCTTTCGAACGGTGGATGGTTGGCGCAGGGGGGAGCGGAATTTCCGAATATGCAATCACGCCATACAACGAACTTAGATTGCCGCGAATTTAGCCCGGAAAGGCTAGCTGATTATACAATGCTCTGGGCTAAAAAATCGAAGGGCAGTTTCGACCCCTTAACGGACAACACCACTGTGAACCCCTGTTTTTTTCCATTTTTCAAGATTTTTTTTTTGTCGGAAAAAAAGAGATATTCGAAAAAAAATGTTTGTTTTGTTCGTTGTTTATTGACGATGCATGAAAAAAAAAATTCAAATTTTTCACGCCCCATGGTGACGCTGGGGAAGCTCCCGCGTCAGGTACTGTTGCCTCTGCAGTGGTTCGCGGCACGCAGCAGAACTCTCTTCAAAGTCGATCTGAAAAAAAATAACAAGTGTTTTCGTTAATAATGTGATATTTTGAAGAGAAGTACATAGGGATTTGAAAAAATATTGATTTTTAAAAAATAGGCACGCTTTTGAAGTTAAAGGACGATTTTCGAGCAAAATTTCTCGTCGAAAATAGGCTATAACTTTTTTTATTATTCAGATATCGAAAAAATCCTATGTACTTCTTTAGATAATCTAGTTTTATTGATGCAGTCCAAATTTGAAGTCGATCGGATAAAAATTGCTCGAGTTCTGGTGCGTGCCGCACTCAAAAAAGTGGTTTTGAGAAAAACGCGTTCAAAGTTTTAGGTTTGTTAATTTATGCGATAAATTGGAAAAAAATTTGTTTACCTTTAATCAGCGATGCCGGCACCATATAGCTGGCCTTCAAGAAGCAAATCATTGTCCCTAGACTCTTTTCTCGAACTTGTAGAGGCTCTTCTTGCCTCTTTTGCAGCGTCTGTGAGCGAGCGCTCCGCCAGCTCGATCCGCGGTGCGTCGGTTTCAACGCAAAAATTGAAACAATTTGGGCCGATAGTTATCCCCAACGTCTCCAAAACTTTCATGAGGCTTCTCAGGCCATTATTGAATAATAATACCGCGATATCAGCTGCAATATCGACGATTTTTTTGCTCCCGGACTGACACATGGGGGCTATTGCCCAAACTGATTTGTTGTAGCTTTCGTTGTTGTTTTGCGTGAAGCCGCCCAAACAACGCTGCAGCAAATCGTCTCTGCTCAAATTATCGAAGACTGGCGTAATTGCCTCCAATACTTCCTCAGGAAGAGGCGGCTTATGGCGATATTCAGAAATATTACCGCGCTGCACCGCTCCACAAAATATTCAATATCTCCGAAAATAATTATTTTTTCGACCTGGGTACAACGGCATCTTAATCTTAAATGTATTTTAGATTTTTCTAGATGGTTTTCAAAAAATCGATTTTTTGAAGCCGTCACAGTGGTGTTGTCCGTTAATCAAGAGGTATCGAAAAAACAAAAAATACGTATCCGCTTATTTTCTATACTTTATATGTATGGAAATTTAGATTCCAATCAGTTGCATATTATCGGAGACACGTATGAAAAATGGTATTTTCGCAATAAACAAACACGCCCTTGATGCTACGGGTGCTGTAATGTTCTTGACTATTTAGCACCAAGATAAACCATTTTTAACAACGTATTAGTGCAAGGTAAACCTTTATAAATATTTAGAAAAAAACAACCAATTTTGCCCATCGTAAGGGCCATTCAACACGACGACCCCAGATATCTTCGATGCCTTCAGAGTGACGAAAAAAATGTCATGCGGTAATTTGATTAATTTCGAAGGGCTGTGTACAGCGGTGAAAAATGTATTTTTGTCACGGTCATGGTTTTAGCGTTCTCAAGGTCATCAATAGTTTTTCAAATGGAACATGTTTTTTTTTATGGGTGGGGGTAAAAATGTCGAATGACCAAATGTAGAACGACAAAGATTTCGAAACGGTAGAATTATGAACTCTCAAAATAACGAAGGTTCAATTATTCGAAATTTTATCTGTCGACTGATAAAAAAATTGAATGACTATAAATCGAACCATTATTTATTGGAGAGCTAATTTATTCAAACACGAATATTCAGATCGTCTGCAATTCGGAACATAAAAATACAGAATCGAAAAATGTAGAACACCCATATTTCCGAAACAGAAAATAGCGAGTGCCTAATATGCGTAATATCGTCTATGGCGAAAAGCAATAAATCGAAACGCAAAATGTCGGGTGGGGGTAAAAATGTCGAATGACCAAATGTAGAACGACAAAGATTTCGAAACGGTAGAATTATGAACTCTCAAAATAACGAAGGTTCAATTATTCGAAATTTTATCTGTCGACTGATAAAAAAATTGAATGACTATAAATCGAACCATTATTTATTGGAGAGCTAATTTATTCAAAAACGAATATTCAGATCGTCTGCAATTCGGAACATAAAAATACAGAATCGAAAAATGTAGAACACCCATATTTCCGAAACAGAAAATAGCGAGTGCCTAATATGCGTAATATCGTCTATGGCGAAAAGCAATAAATCGAAACGCAAAATGTCGATGGCCCGAAATGTCGAACGCCGAAAGGTCGAACGGCCAAAATGACGAACGTGGTGGGGCCCGTCACGTGGGATGACTGCCTTACGATATTTTAGCCGACTGACCGACAGCGCCATCTCGAAGCTTCACTCTGAAGCGCAAGTAACGTATTGCTCGATTCGCCATCCGGGCCGTTCTACGTTTTGACCCTTCGCGATTTTAACAACTCGACTTTTTGGCCGTTCGCTTTAATGATTTTCTGCATTGTAAACCGTCGCAATTTTTTTAATTCGGAGAATTGTCGTCTCGAATTATTTGGTGTTATGCATACAGGCCCATCGATATTGTGTTTTTCGCTATTTTATTAAATCTGATTTTTGTTTTTCGCTATATATCAACTTCCGAGATGTTCATATTCGTAATTGTTATTTTCGACTTTACAGACTCTAGTAAGATTGACCCATCTATATTCGAACATTCGGCATTTTCGAATTCGACATTTTGGCCCATCCGCGTATCGATCGTTCGACATTTTTCCCCCCACCCCTACTGGACCACGGGGGGTCCGGGGGGTTTCCCCCGGCTGGGTGAAGGGGCAGCGCCCCTTACGTGGCGGGAGGGGGAGAGCCTCCCAATGCAGAAAAACGAGATTTTTAATGAAAAATAATACACATACACAATTTTGTTGTACACATACACACACATACACAATGGTATTGTATACATATACACACATACACAATTTTATTGTACAAAAATAATACACATACACACACATACACAATTTATTCCAATTGCTGGTGGGCATACAATTGCTTAAGCCATGAGGGTTTCGTTCACCTCACGGTGAATGACAAAATGAATTTCGTCGATCCAGATACCAAGGTGCACACTTAAAACATTGAGCGTTTGTGGAGGGATCTGCGCGGAGCGATACCGATGTACGGCCGGCGAAAGAAGTATTGGCCTATGTATTTTGCTGAATTTCTTTTCAAACGGCAACACGGATATACCGAACGTATTTCAGCATTTTTTGCGGCCATTAATGATATGTTTCCGCTGGCAACGGATGATGCCCCGGAGAACGAGGATTAAAAACGTAAGTAATCAATTTTGAAGTAAGGGTGTATGTGTATGTATGTGTATTATTTTCCATTAAAAATTTCGTTTTTCTGCACTGGGGGGCTCCGCCCCCGCCCCTCCGTGTTGCGTTCTGCCCCCTCCGCCCCGTCGGGGGGGTCCCGGACCGCCGCCCCGTGGTCCAGTAGCCACACGCTCCAGTGGCGACTACTGGTTCATCTGCGTTGGTATTTCCGCGAACTTCAAAACCCCCTCTTCGCCATCGTATTCAGGGGGTCAAAATCTATTAACCCCCCCACCTCCCACCCCCCTCCGGGGTGGGGGTCGTTTTCCGAATAATTACTAAAATTCTGTGTATTTCGTCGATTTATTGAAAAATTGGAAACTTTTAAACCTTCCATAGCCAAATTATTGGGACGGTGTTCAGATTTTCGGAGTTTTCGTCTTTCGTGTAACATTCGTGCGGTGTTTTGATCTTTTTAGGAGCGATTTTTTCGGAGTTTTGAGCATTCTGATCATTCAAAGTTCGGAATTTCAACGTGGCCCCGTTCAGATTTTCGGAATTCTGGTATTTCGGGTAAAATTTATTCGGAGTTTTGATCATTCGGGGTAATATTATTTCAGAGTTTTGAGCGTTCTGATCATCCAAAATTCGGAATTTCAACCCGGCCGCACTTAATATTAATGTCAACATTTCTGCACGGGAATGAGTGGTAATAATAAATTATCTCGTGACATAAATCTCGTTACAATATAAATAGGCATAATTATATATGACTAAAATTTCATTCTGCGTCATATAAAACAATCGCTCACGCAGTTTTTTTTTATAACAATCATTGATAATATTATACTTTTTTATGTTGGTAGTAACAGAAAAGTTTTTCTTATTTACGTAATAAAAATATAAAAATGCATAATGTCGCCCTTTTGTTGTATGTTTTATGAAAAATTAGCATCTACATAATAAATCTATATGTCGAATGCATTATTTCGAGGTTCATTGAAAAACAAATTCATAAACCGTCATTTGACTCAACTGGACCGCTCCAGCCTCCTTAAATTCAGGGAGTACGAGATAAAAAATGAGACCGCGAAAAAAACTGTGTATTAATTGGAACTTCTCATAGCAGAATGAATTATTAACGAATGGTAAAAGCAACCCGGTGGAGCATGGATTGATATACATATACAATTCTATTCATGTTTTCGAGTATTCATCGATATCTTCAGTACTTTGTACAGCGCCCGGTTTATCACCCGTCAGAATTGCTTTACTTCGAAAATATTGACGAAATTAAATTTCTCGCGCTAAACTTATCACCTATATTCAGTCAGCCTTTATTTGGTGTTCATTTATGATATGTAGTATTTATTATGAGCGTGGGAATCGGATCTGAATTCGTATAAGATCCACAGTGCGGGAACAAAAATTGTAATGTATCCATTACTCCACGATGCAGCCCCGGATCTAGGGGGGGGGGGGGGAGGCAAGCCGGGGTGCCTGCCCCGGGCAGAAATTTCAGGGGGTGCCAAATTCATGTGTTTGAAAAAAAATCACTAGCGCGCCTAGTATCTATATTATCGATTGTTTATTTGATTTTGAAATGTATCCTAAGTCGATTTCTTAACGCTGCCTTAGACTGGCTTTCTACCAAACATGTAAGCTAAGGATGCGTGGGAAACAAACCAATAGGATCGCTTCATTCTCATAGCTTACGATTGACACTTCAAACACATCATAGGGCAATCCTATTGGTGGGTTTCATCCGTAGCTCACATCTCTGGTGGAGAGGCAGCCTAAGTTGATGTTTGAGCGCGTGCGCAGTGTGTATCAGGTTTTTGCCAGGGGAATCCCCGGGTTGTCCAGAAAAAAAACTTTCAACCAACAGAAAGAAACGGGCCGCACGAACAAAGGCAAAGAAACTCGAAAGGTCAAACGTCAAGCTACGGTCGGTATAATGCATATGTGGATGGTTAGGTGTACGAAGAGTTGGCATTGGTTTCTTTTATTAACGACCCCCCTTTCGAACGTGTAATCATAATTAATAGTGGATAAAAGTGATAAATGGGTAAAAAGAATACTATTTCATATCCAATGTATTATCGTATATACTATTATTTAATGTACTGAAATGTTAGTTGTTTTTTCTTGTCTAATGCCACTTAATTTGAATTTTGATTGGTGCAAGTGATGGTATGCAACAATGCGAAAATGCCACACTGCAAAAAGACTATATAATGTGAAAAAACTGCGCGTTTGATATTAATATTAAAGTTTTTTCGGGTCTTACTGTCGTAAACGTGACAAACGGCAAGCTAGTCTCCGTTAGCCGGGCACAGTTAACGACTCTAAAGATATATTTGTCAGCTTTACAATATATTAATTTCTCCTTTTTAGGTAGTAAATGATGAGCGCACCAAGAAAAAAGCTATTAGTGGCTGAAAATAGAAAAAGAGCTAGAGATAAAATTGATCAAGAAAATCAATCTGCGTCTTAAATGAGAAAATAGCTTTATGAAACAGGCGCACCATCGAGCTC
Source organism: Ophion costatus (assembly GCA_951751655.1). Lineage (NCBI taxonomy): Eukaryota > Metazoa > Arthropoda > Insecta > Hymenoptera > Ichneumonidae > Ophion > Ophion costatus. The sequence goes on from OX632360.1 coordinate 31,241,368, forward strand.
CACCGATACCCTGCACGCTACGATTTCAGGTAGCTCGAATAATTCTTGTGATTTGAACATCCAAGATGATTCAACTACTGTTACTGAACACCCGGAGCTTGAAGCCTTAGCTAGTCCGTCGTCAGTTTTATACTAGCAGCCAGATAACGTTCAGCTAGTTTCGAGTGAGTTATCACAGCCGAGTAGCCATGAAAAAGGCGACGTTACAGATCCAATGGACGCAGGTACATGGCCGGACCCCGAAAAAATGATGGATCAACAAAGATCGTTCTTTAGCAGCCAAGCTGACTTAATAAATGATACACATCCGAAAAACATAGAACTTGGGTCCACTGGACGCGAGGGTCGGCATTTGATACATTCAATATGGTTCAAAAGAATGGAAAATAACGAAAATGTTAAAAAAACCTGGCTAGTTTATTCTGAGAAAAAAAATGCAATGTATTGTACCACCTGCAAGCTATATGCCAGCGCTCCTACATCGGCCTTGCGTACAGTACGTATAATCAATTGGAAGAAGGCTTTAGAAAAATTGGTTGAGCACGAAGCATCATAAGCGTATAAAGAGTGCGTTATCAAATGGAAAACCCGTTTGCAGCAAATAAAGTCGTGTCAAGGTATTGCTCGCGAAATTGAGCGATTGATTCACTTTGAAAAAGAAAAATGGCGACAGATTCTATACGTAATAATGGACGCTGTTATGTATCTCGCCACAAATTGTCTATCTTTTCGGGGATCTCAAGAAATATTGACTGATCTCATTGCGAATTTTCCAGAACCTGGTCGAGGAAATTTTCTTAATTTGATAACTCTACTCGCGAAACACAATCCTACTCTGAAGTACCATTTAGAACATGTAAAAAAGGACAGGTATCCTATTTGTCGAAGACGATACAAAATGAAATCATCGACATACTGGCAAAAAAAAGTTCGTAGTACCGTTATCAATGAGATCAAGGACGCCAACTATTTCACCATCATGTTCGACTGCACTCCAGATGTATCTCATACAGAACAAATGAGCCAGGTGATCCGGTATGTCAAAATAACAGGAACTGAATGTGAAATAAAAGAAAGCTTCATCGATTTTATAGAAGTTGACGGAAAGAGCGGAGAAAACATCACTCTGAAAATTGTAGAAAAACTAGTAGCTGATGGTTTGGATGTGCAAAAATGTCGTGGACAATCTTACGACAATGGATCTAATATGGCCGGCATATATAAAGGAGCCCAAGCCAGGATTACGGGAATGAATGAGCTGGCCGAATTTGTACCATGTCTGGCACACTCTTTAAATCTTGTAGGCGTGCATTCAGGATCATTTTGTCCAGAAGCAGTTAGCGTATTCGGACTTGTACAAAAGATTTTTTGCTTCTTCGTCCGATCCACCACACGGTGGGAAATAATGAAAAAACATACGAAAACGACTTTGAACGGAAATAGTCAAACAAGATGGTCGGCCCAACAACGGGCTGTCACTGCTCTGTTAAATAATTTACCGAAAGTCGTCAAAGCCCTGGAAGAAATTGAAGAATCCTCTCTTGCGGCAGAAACTAAATACGAATCTGGTAATCTACTGCATGCGATTATGGATTTTAAATTCATCCGTAACTTGACAATCTGGGCTAATATTCTTCGAGAAATTAATAGAGTTACCGTCGAAATACAGAAAGAGGACATGATCATTTCGCGTTTTGTAGCACTAATGCAGGGCCTTATTGAGTTTTTGCAAGAAATGAGAGAGAAACCGATGGAATATTGGATCCAAGAAGCTGCACATACATCAGAAAGGTTAGAGGTCGAGCCAGTCTTTATAAGCAAACGCATTTCCAGAAAGAAGAGGCAACATGACGAAATCTGCGAGGTTGAATCGAGAACACTATCACCGACTCAGCGGTTGTCTAAAGAAATAAAAGGAATATTTGACAACATTCTAACAGAAATCCGAAAAAGGGCCGAAAGCTCGAAAAACCTAAACCAGAACTTCGTCTTTCTCAGTGGCACAGCATTTGTAAATATGTCCACTGAAGATCTGCAGAAAAATGGAGCCGATCTAGCTCGGAACCCTAGCGGATTTGTCGACCAGAATTTTTCGGTCGGAAATTTTTCGGTCGTACTTGGAGTCGTTTCTACCGAATTTTTTCGGTCAACGGAACAATATTCTGGTAGTAACGACCAACTATTTCTGGTCGTATTTACAACAACTGGGCCTAATTTTGGGCTCGCGTTTTGGTCGTTACGACCGAAATATTTCAGTCGCAATATATTTTGGGCCCCTATCCGCCCGGTTGTTACGACTGAAATATTTCAGTCGCTATGTATTTTGGGCTCCTGGCCACCTGATTGTTACGACCCGAAATCTCGAGTCCAATACTTTTTCCCAGCTATGTGCCCTGGTCGTTTCGACCGAAAATCTCGAGTCGAATTTTTTTTTCCAGCTATCCGTGGTGTGGTCGTTACGACCCGAAATCTTGCGTCGATTTTTTTTCCTAGCTCCGTGCCCTGGTCGTTACGACCAGAAATCTAGTCGATTTTTTTTCCTAGCTCCGTGCCCTGGTCGTTACAACCAGAAATGCAATCAACTTTTTTTTCCCAGCTCCGTGCCCTGGTCGTTACGACCAGAAATCTAGAGTCGAATATTTTTCCCTGCTTCGTGGCCTGGTTGTTACGACTAGAAATCTCGCGTCGATTTTTCTTTCCCAGCTCCGTGCCCTGGTCGTTACGACCAGAAATCTCGCGTCGATTTTTCTTTCCCAGCTCCGTGCCCTGGTCGTTACGATCAGAAATCTAGTCGATTTTTCTTTCCCAGCTCTGTGCCCTAGTCGTTACGACCCGAAATCTAGAGTCGATTTTTATTCCTAGCTCCGTACCCTGGTCGTTACGACCAGAAATGGAGAGTCGATTTTTTCCAGTTTCCCCAGCTGGTTGTTTTGACCAGCGAATCGCTTTATAAAAGAGGAAGGAAATTAAAAAACAACAAAGGATGAGCTTCTGGAAGAGGATTGTTTGGTTGCTGGAAATGTCTGAAGAGGAATGACATTATTTATTCACATCTTTGTGTGGATACAATTTGAAACACTTTGTGTACAAAACATGTAAACTATAGCATACATCTAATAAGTAATGATGAATAATTGAGGGTATCGCGTTTAGTATTCCACAGCCGCTTTCTTAGGTATTTTTTCGATTCATACTAATTTACGAACCAAGTCGGGTAGCGGATCGAAGGAAAGCCTAATTATAAATTATCTTTAATAAATGCGCAATCCTCGACAAAGATGAGTCAACGCCGTTTCATTTTACAAACGTAAAATATCATGATGTAATGAAAATGAATGTGTATATATATATATATATATATATATATATATATATATATATATATATATATTGTGACCGCAAAATCGAGGGAGTTGGGGAAAAAAGGATCGAGAGAGTCACAAAACTCCCCTCCCCCCGTCCCGACAATTTATATAGGGCGCCAGCCGAAAATCGGCTTGTCGGGACAAGAAAAGGGAACGCAGTGTCCGGCCAAACTGCAGCCTCGTGGATAAGGTAGAGGGGATGGGTTAGGTGTCAATCCTGCACAATAAAAGGTTAGCGTCAATAAATTTATTCCGCGACAATTTTCCCCTCCTTCGCAAGGAACACGGGACAAAATGAGAGACAAAGAATATATACAATAGGCGGGAAATCTCGCGAGACAATAATCCTCGCGCGCACACTCACACCAATGGCGACCGGGGCCTACACTCACATACACTCTACGCCGAGCTCGTTTGACCTCTCCACTCTCTCCCCTACCGGCCACTTTAATATTGTAAAACCAGGCCCCCGCTAATCGGTTACCCGGCCGAGCGTTAAATATAAGGAAAAAATATATATCCCGGGAAAAATGCCTCGGTCGCTACTTACGCGAGCGCCGCCACACAGCAACCTCCCCCCCGCGACAAAGCCGGGAAAAATCCCCGCCACGAGGAAAGGGGCACCCGGTAGATGAAGTCTACCTGAACGGGAGCCCGCGCGGGTTCGAGCCCGCTCCCCGATGATAAACGGGAGGCTGGTTCTCCGCTGGGACGTCCCGACTGAAGGGTAATCTCCTCCCCTCTTCCCCTGGCTCAAGCCTCGCCGCAGGCCGGGGGATCACCGAGGACGACGCGTTCCAACGGGACAAGCACTCTCTCTCACTCACACTTTTTATGAACTAACTTCGAGCCAAAACTCGACGCGAAACGCGAAACGCGATTGAGCTTCCCGCGCGCAACCACGACACGATTTCCCGACAATACGCGCTAGCTACGCAGGACGGGATCTAAGAACGCGACAGAGGCCGTGGCCACGAAAAACGCACCCGAGATCGAGGATCGACCACGCGGTCGGGTATCTACTCGGATTGTTGCAACGGGCAAAGCGGGGCTCACCAGCAATAATACAGGACCGCCGATGTAGGTCGTCACACGTCCGTCCGGCTCGGTACCCTGCGAGAAGCTGCTCGGCACGCCGGCCGGCGCGCGAGACGCGTACCCATGCCTCTCCCCACTCTTCTCCTTTACCGTTAACACCGCGCGAGAGGGCAGTGTCGTGCCGATTGTTCCGGGAGTTCGCCTGTAATTTGAGCGCGAGTTTCGAATTGCGTAACTCCCGGGACGAAAGAATAACTCGGCGCGCTGGTCCTCACGAACTCCGGTCTTGGCGGGAAGAATACCCGCAACCCTCTCGATCCTCCGGTTTACACGGGCTGAGAGAGACCTCGCTAAAAGGGGGGGGGAAGACGCAAGGTCGGCGCGTGGATCCGGCCTCGATCAATCCTTCTCTCCGAATACTGGGGGAGTCGTGACGTTGGAGTCGTCGCAGGGACCTTGGCCGCTCCAATCGTTCAGCCACTTAAGGGGGCCCCCCCTGCGTTTTCCCGATGTTCAGCCCAGAGTGGACGTTCGACTTCCCCATCCCCGCTGCCTCTGATGTTGCCTTTGTTGACGGCGCGTGCTTCCTCCCGCGGGAGAAACCTCGACGTCGGGTTTACATTCCATAATAAAGAAAATAGAGAGAAATACAGACGGGATTAGCAAATAATACGCGGTTACTCGGGACCCTACGGAATCGTGTCGTGGCGGCAATGGTGGCCCCGAGCCGGAGGACGCCCTCGCCGGGCATACCAAGGGGCCCGGCGGGCCAGCGGAGTGTTACCAAAAAAAACACGTTACAATATATATATATATATATATATATATATATATTGTGACGTGGTATTTTTGGCCCGCGTCACAAAAGCGGCGTGAGACAGGAGAGATCACGTCCTTCCTCGTATGTAACCCCTCTCGTGAGGTCCCATACCACTCGGCTCGATTATCGTTTTACTTAATTCCTTTATTTTAATGTATTTCGCGCCCTTACATGGTTACGGCGAGCGACAAAACGGCAACATCGTCATCACCGTGAGAATCCACTTCGTCGCGTTGGTTGGGAAGGAGAGTCGGCCATATCGAGAGACAGGCAGAGGGATCGTCGTTGTCGCGTTTCTTCCAAAATCACGGAGAGCGCGAAATCGCAATGTCCAGCGGAGGGTCACCATCGCGAAGCCTCACCATGGCCCGTCCTATCAAGGCCTTAACTCGTGAGAGTTCCCAATAGTCCGGAGGAGACGAGCAGGCCGTAAAGGTGGCGGGATATTCACCCCGTCACTCGCGGTGTGCCGTATCGTCGTCAACCACGAGTTCGAATTCGCGCGGAGAAATTCTCTCCTGCGCGAGCAGTTGATCATCGTTCCTCCGGGTCTACAGCGAAATTGTCACCTGACAGTGAAAAGGGTGGGAGCGACGGCACCCAGAGCCGTGAAGACGGAGATTACCGGAATCATCGGTACTCTGCGCTCGACCAACAACGAGGAAGGACGAGGTCTCTCCCTGTTGCTCGTCAACGCCGCTCAAGAATCGACACCTCCGATCATTAAAATCAACGGACGAAGCCGAGATTTGTTCCGGGCTTCATCTCGCGGAAAAGAGAGCCGGTAGGATTGTCGCGTCGCTCGTAAAGGCATTTTTGGGTTGTGAGTAGAAATTAGTTTGTTTAGAATTATGTTTGTAAAAGTAGAGCGATATTGTCGCGGTAGTACGAGTCGCGGAGCAGAGCAATAAATTTAATCGACTCGCTAAAATCTCGCGAGAACTCTCCCGTTCATTGGTCGGCAATCACGTTTTCGATAAACTGCCGAAAGGGGTTATATTTTTATTGGGAGCCAGAGTCAATAGATTAAGGTGTGTTGTCTGGATGGGATGAGAGTGGTTCACTTTATTTGTCGGTATTCGAATTGGTAGTAGAGAGAGAGAGAGAGAGAGAGAGAGAGTGCGAGAATAAACGGTCGACACCGCGTGTTACCTACGTGGTGTCCTTTTTTGTATCGAGTCACCGTGACCGAGAATTTGTGTGCCCAGAAATCAACGTCTATTGTTTCGAATAAATAGTTCAAATTCCATATCGGTTATTTTACCATTCTAAGTCATCAGCCTACGCCCCTCTATCGTGTCAAAAAAAAAACTGAGTCTCGCCGGACACACGATTGACGCGTTAGCGAAGGATCAAATAAATTTGCTGTGGGGACGTGCACACCTCGCGGCTGGCGCCCAATTCCTTCGGCTAGCGCGTCCTTAATTTGCGGAGCGACAGGACTCGACGTGGCCAGAGAGATCGAGTAAAAATTCGAGAAAAGATCTCGCGGGAAAAGTTCGCGTCACAAAATATTGGCGCCCAACGTGGGGCCCGATGTATGGAATCTCTTTGCAATTTATTTTCTGGCATATAATAAAGTTCAATAAAAATAAAGCTATGGTCCATTAATAAAATATATTTCCGAATGTATGAAGGGAATTTTTTATTATAAAGTGGAATTAAAATATTCGAACAAATTACTGGTGGATTTGGTTTCGGTAATAGCGGTGACGACGCGTGTGTGAAAAAAAAGAAAAAAAAAAAAAGGTAACAGTTGCCTTATTCTCTCAAATTGGGAAAGTGAAAGAAAGTGTCTTTGTGAAAATCCAAGGTGGTTTGATTAAATTAAGAGTGGAATAGATTCTTCGGAAAAATATCCAAATATTATTTGGTGTAGCGTGTGCTCGTCATATATATATTTTTTTTGTTGGTGCGTAACGAGAATAGCGATAATTTCTACCGCCTTCTGAGAGGTCTCGAGAGGACGGCGAATGTCGTTATTTTCCGTTTTGTGTAATTCCGTTTATGTGTGGTATGACAGAGAGCCTGTCTGTTTTTTTTTGTTTCCTCACTTTTTTTTTGTCTCTCGTGACAATTTCGATTCGAGAGCGGCCGAGTGATAACAATTGGTATCGTGGATCATAGGAGAAAGTATGTCAATGTCCTGATAGAGTACCCTTATTTATTTGTTGGCTGTTTTTTTTGTTTAAATAATATTTCGAGTGTGAGAACTCGATTAAAATTGTTTTTGAATACTCTCTCTCCCAGGGTTTAACCCAACAGCTCTTTTTGATAATTCTTGTGAAAGTTACAATTTTGATAAATGTAATAGAATCAATTTTAAAGTAGAATATTACCCGTAAGATCAGAGAAGCCTTATAAAGTGTACATTAACCGAGGACAGTATTATATATATTTTTTTTTGATCCCGTATTGTCTCCGTGAGTCGATCAGCGCTGGTCAAGGTTGACCAATTCGTCGCGCGGTCGAAAATCGTCGCTTACCGGTGCGCTATAAGGTAGGCGAGACGTAGCGAAGCACTCGCTCGCCTCGTATAAGATCTATAATTGAAACTTTGAACACAGTGGCAGTTAACCAGGAAATAAGATAATTTCTGTATTGTTCGAGTCCGTCATTTATTGAATCATTTTTTTTGTTTTGTGTTTTGTAGAAAATATTTTATTAAATTATTAATTTATTATTATTTTTTTTTTATTGTTTTTTTGGCGATTTATTTATTCGTGGAAAATTTATTAATTTTATTACTTTTACAAATTTATTAATTTTTTTTATTTGTACAACTCTTATAAATTTAATTAATTTATTAATTTATTAATTTTATTAATTTTACAAATTTATTAATTTTTTTTTCTGGTCAGCCGTTTAGTGGGAGTTTCCTTTCCTTCGCACTGTATATCTGTATTATTTTTTTTTGTGTGTACGCGCGGACAGATTGGATAGCGTTCGGCCGGAACCTCGATCCCTGTGTAAGCCGCGGGGAGGTACGGGTCAGTTATTATATCGTGCGAATACTGGCGGAGTAATTCGCGATTATTATTATCGTTTTTTTTGTCTGACCAGGTGATCCGGAATTTCTTGTGTATACTTTTCGAATATTATTTTCGGGAACTTCGCGTTTTACAATTCGGACTTTTGGATTTCCTTTTATTTATTTATTTTTTTTTGCATATTTTTTTTTCTGGACTTCTCGGGTTTTTCAGGTGGAATTTTTCGCGAACGGAGAAGAAAGCTACGTCTCCTCGAGAATAAAATTTTTGTTTGTTTTTGAACTTACGGAAATTATTTTGAAATTACCATGGGCTTAGGTAGATCGCCCCCGAAACAACAAGAATCGCCGGGTATAGCCTCGCTCACGCTCGATCAGCTGAGAAGTGAACTCGTTCAAAGAGGATTGCCGGATAGTGGCATAGAGAGCGAATTGCGGGCTCGTCTGTCTACCGCTATACACGACACGGAGTCAGGGGAAAATATCCGTCGAACATCTGTAGAAAGGATTCGGGAATCGTTTGAATTACCAGTAGGACGGGATAATGCACAATCCTGTAGGGAAGGAGCCGCGGGGGGGGGTCAGCGTGAAACCTCCAGAGGTGCGATACCGCGCGATTCGGAGTATCGCGGTCCTTTTGGGCTAACACATAGAACTCGGGAATCTAGTCGGTATATTCCTAATCGGCCTTCGACCGGAAGCCGCGCAGCAACAACAGATTATCCGGACCTGCCTCCGCATTCATCGCCGAGAGAAAATCATTCTTTCATGATTTCAGAGGCAGAAGCGATGCGGAAAACGTACGATACCATGTTTAAATGGGGTTTGAGTTTTTCAGGAGAAATAGGGGAAGACGCTGAGAGCTTCCTACTCCTCGTTAAGCGAGGTAGGCCGATGCTCCCAGCATCTGATGCGGGAGTGCTAGACTGTCTCGAATTCTTTTTGAGAGGTATCGCGCTATGGTGGTATCGCACCACGCGAAAGACCCTCCGTTCGTTCGATGACCTAGAAAAAGCATGGAGAGGTCGCTTCATCGCCCCCGATTACCAAATCCGAATACGCGAGGAAATTATGAGACGCGTTCAGGGAACTCACGAGCCATTTGCCGTCTTTTTGGCGTGCATGAGAGCTTTGTTCGATCGCCTCGAACCGCCTCTTCCGCAGACGGAACAAATGACGTATGTGCGACGCAACATGCATCCGCATTTGCGTCGATGCATAGTCCGAAGGGATGCCGAGACTTTGTCCGAACTCGAGAGTCGAGCGGTGGAAATCGAACAAAGTTATTTGGATGTTAGGCGTCAAACACCCCTTCTTCCTGAGGAGTCAGTGATTCCCGGATTAGCGTACCATTCGCCAAAAGTAGTTTCGCGTGATACAAATCGTAATTTCGCAAATATCGGTGCTGTAAACGCTCACTATTCATCGGGGCACTATAATCAGAATTCGGCACGATACAGCAGTGATGCGCCAGTACTGTCGCAAGCGCGAGAAATAGAGCCACCTCGGGTGGAATCGCAACCACCGATTGTTGCCCCGAGAATGTCGCACGCCGTGAAAACATCTTTGCAAAATAACAATTCTCGCCCATATACTCGCGAGCGAGTAAAGCAAGACCGTTGTTGGAATTGCGGGGGCGAAAATCACGTCTCGATGCATTGTATGGCTCCAAAGACGAAACACTGTTACCGTTGCGGTAAAAAGGACGTAACCACTCGAGATCCTCATGATTGTTCGGGAAACGCCTCAGGGGGCCGTTAGGTAGGGCTGAGGTGACCCCTGAGGGCAAAAACCAGGCCCTAGATAAACACCGTGATTTGCCATCGCATATTACGGAATATCTGTGCACTCCTCTCAATAGTCGACATTCCAAGGTAGTGCTATTGGTCAGAGTCGCGATTCGCGGTCTCGTTATACCGGCACTAGTCGACAGTGGTTCAACCAGTACGTTTGTAGGTACTGAGGTCTTACTAATCGCAGCTCGTCTCGGAATATCGCGAAGACAAACGCCTGCGAGGTCGAGTACAGTAGCCAACGGCCACAAGTTAGTTAGCACAGAAGAAATAGAAGTTCCTGTAACGCTAGAAGGTCGTGAGCGAACCATAGTAGGGAGGGTGTACTCCGAATTGCCTGTTCCTCTCATTTTGGGGCTAGATGCACTCGAAAGTTTCGGTATGGCCATCGATCACCGGGAACGTCTATGGCATTTCAGTGGGGAACCTTCCCGGAAATTCGAGTTTTTACGCGGTGATAGCCCTGAACACGCAAGCGTGCTTCTGGGAATTTCGGAATTAGCTCGCAGTGAAAGCTCGCGATTAACGAAGTTTCTCGAAGTTGAGCTTGGCATTTTACGCGAGTCCCCCGGAGTAACGAATTTGATAGAACATCACATCGAAGTAGGTGATGCAAAGCCCATAAAACAGCGTTACTATCCAGTCACGCCTATTATTCGTATCGCCATCGATGCAGAAATCGACCGCATGCTCGAGGAAGACATTATCGAACCCTCAAAGAGCGATTGGTCCAGTCCAATCGTAATGATTCGAAAACCGAGTAACACATATCGTTTCTGCCTCGACTTTCGAAGGGTAAACGAAGTCTCGAAAAAGGACGCGTACCCATTGCCATACATGGCTCAGATCTTAGATCGTTTACGATCTGCGAAATATATTTCCACCATCGATCTGAGCCAGGCGTTTCATCAAATACGTCTTGACGACGCGTCGAAAGAAATTACGGCCTTTACAGTCCCGAATCGCGGATTATTTCAGTTTAAGCGAATGCCATACGGTCTTACGGGGGCTCCCGCGACCTTCCAACGTCTTCTCGATCGCATAATTGGTCCAGAAATGGAACCGCATGCCTTTGCGTATCTTGACGATATTATTATCGTCACAGAGACCTTCGAGGATCATTTGAAGTGGCTTAAGACCGTCTTTGACAAAATTCGTGCCGCAGGGCTAAAAATAAATCCTGAAAAATGTGACTTCTGTTGTCCTGAGGTCAAATACCTCGGATTTCTCGTAAATCGTGATGGTTTGCAAGTAGATCCGGGCAAAACGGCATCAATCAAAGAATTTCCTGTCCCAAAGGGGATGAAAGAGTTGCGTCGCTTCTTGGGTATGGCGTCATGGTATCGGCGATTTATCCCGCGATTCGCGGAGATTGCTGAGCCATTGACCTATCTCACGAAGAAGAATCAACCGTGGATCTGGAAATCGGAACAAAGGGAAGCCTTCGCAAAGCTGAAGGATGCCCTTGCGAATTCACCAACTCTCGCATGTCCCGATTTCGCGACGAAATTCACGTTACAGACGGATGCGAGTAACACCGGTATCGGCGCAGTACTGACGCAAGAAGTAGATGGTGGAGAACATCCGATCGCCTACGCGAGTCGTACGCTTTCGCGTGCAGAACGAAACTATTCCACTACCGAGCAGGAATGCCTAGCAATTTTATGGGCTATACGAAAATTTCGAGCGTATCTCGAGGGGTACCATTTCACAGTAATCACGGACCACCACAGTTTGAGGTGGTTACAAACACTGAAAGAACCAACGGGCCGATTAGCCCGTTGGGCACTTCAGCTAGCTCAATACGACTTCGAGATAATGTATCGTAAGGGTGCACTAAATCATGTCCCCGATGCATTGTCGAGAATGTTTGAGAGCGAAACACCGATAGCTGTGGAGGCACCGGATAGTCCTCTCGGGTTGGTTTTTCTTAATCGTTCCGTGGTAGAAGAACAGGGAGAGGTTGTTCAACCGGTAACGGAGAACGCAGATCCGTGGTTCGCAAAAAGAATGCGCGAAGTACTCGCTCTGCCGAAACGTTATCCGAACTACAAGATCCAGGAGGGTCGCCTTTACGTGTACCGACGTACTACGCGACGGATACGCGCGGAAGGGGACGATTCCGATTGGAAATTGGTCGTTCCACGTTATTCACGTCGAGAGGTATTGACCGAATGTCACGACACGACCCAGGCCGGACATCTGGGAGTCCAAAAGACGTATGAACGGGCTTTCCAATCTTATTTTTGGCCACACATGTTTCGCGACGTTTTGCGTCATGTGAGACAGTGTGAAGTATGCCAGAGGACGAAGGTCGAACAACGTCCGCCGCTCGGCCTCATGGGTCGTCGGATAATCGAGGAACCGTGGGCCGTGGTGGCTGCCGACATAATGGGACCGTTTCCTCCGAGTCGTGCGGGTCACGCGTATGTTCTGGTGATAGAAGATCTTTTCACGAAGTGGGTCGAAATTTGTCCATTGAGGAAGGCGACCGGGAAAAAGATAGGAGAAGCGTTGGTAGACCTAGTTTTTTCGCGTTGGGGAACGCCAGAGGTTTTGCTCACCGATAATGGAACCGAATTCAACAACCGAAGTATCCGAGCCGTAGCGGAAGAGCGTGGTATTTACCATACCACTACACCACCGTATCACCCACAGGCAAATCCGGTAGAGAGGGTTAATCGCGTGTTAAAAACTATGATAATTTCGTTCTTAGAAGGAGACCATCGCGCGTGGGATTTACATCTGGCGGAATTTCGCTTCGCGATAAATACCGCACACCACACGTCGATTAAAAATACCCCGGCTTTTCTGAATTTCGGGAGAGAACCGAAACCACATAATTTTTATCGCCGACGAGAGGAGGGTAATCGCGAGATAATACTATTAGCCCCGGAAAAATGGTCCGAGAGAGTTAAGGAACTCGGGAAATTACACGAAAAAGTACAGCACGATTTAGAAGAGGCTTATCAGCGTCAAGCGGCCCAATTTAATCAACATCGTCGCGATATAACGTTTCAAATAGGGGATTTGGTATTAAAGAAACAAAGAATATTATCGTCAGCGGCGCAGAATGTCGCGGCGAAATTAGCGACAAAATATTACGGACCGTTCAGAATAGTCCGCGTGCTTTCCCCCGTGGTTTATGAGGTTCAGGAGGAGAGGGGAGGCCGAACACAGAAAGTTTCAATAGAAGATTTGAAACCGTATGTAACTCCCGGTTGAAGTCACGAAAGCGTCTGTAAGTAATAATGTATGGTGGTAATATCGCATGTTATGTCAGTGAAGTTGCGTAATGGATCGAAGAGAATTTGGTGAAAGTGAAACGGGTGAATTGTTTGATTCGGTATCAGTCTTCTTTTTCTATAATATCGAGACGAGAGGTATGAGGAAAATCACGCGAGGAAGTGATATTGCGGCAATAATAATACCGCTAATGAAAACCCAAAATCCGAGATAAACGTGACGGTCTTACGCGGCCGGGGCGTCCTTTTTATAGGGGGGAAAGAGTTGTGACGTGGTATTTTTGGCCCGCGTCACAAAAGCGGCGTGAGACAGGAGAGATCACGTCCTTCCTCGTATGTAACCCCTCTCGTGAGGTCCCATACCACTCGGCTCGATTATCGTTTTACTTAATTCCTTTATTTTAATGTATTTCGCGCCCTTACATGGTTACGGCGAGCGACAAAACGGCAACATCGTCATCACCGTGAGAATCCACTTCGTCGCGTTGGTTGGGAAGGAGAGTCGGCCATATCGAGAGACAGGCAGAGGGATCGTCGTTGTCGCGTTTCTTCCAAAATCACGGAGAGCGCGAAATCGCAATGTCCAGCGGAGGGTCACCATCGCGAAGCCTCACCATGGCCCGTCCTATCAAGGCCTTAACTCGTGAGAGTTCCCAATAGTCCGGAGGAGACGAGCAGGCCGTAAAGGTGGCGGGATATTCACCCCGTCACTCGCGGTGTGCCGTATCGTCGTCAACCACGAGTTCGAATTCGCGCGGAGAAATTCTCTCCTGCGCGAGCAGTTGATCATCGTTCCTCCGGGTCTACAGCGAAATTGTCACCTGACAGTGAAAAGGGTGGGAGCGACGGCACCCAGAGCCGTGAAGACGGAGATTACCGGAATCATCGGTACTCTGCGCTCGACCAACAACGAGGAAGGACGAGGTCTCTCCCTGTTGCTCGTCAACGCCGCTCAAGAATCGACACCTCCGATCATTAAAATCAACGGACGAAGCCGAGATTTGTTCCGGGCTTCATCTCGCGGAAAAGAGAGCCGGTAGGATTGTCGCGTCGCTCGTAAAGGCATTTTTGGGTTGTGAGTAGAAATTAGTTTGTTTAGAATTATGTTTGTAAAAGTAGAGCGATATTGTCGCGGTAGTACGAGTCGCGGAGCAGAGCAATAAATTTAATCGACTCGCTAAAATCTCGCGAGAACTCTCCCGTTCATTGGTCGGCAATCACGTTTTCGATAAACTGCCGAAAGGGGTTATATTTTTATTGGGAGCCAGAGTCAATAGATTAAGGTGTGTTGTCTGGATGGGATGAGAGTGGTTCACTTTATTTGTCGGTATTCGAATTGGTAGTAGAGAGAGAGAGAGAGAGAGAGAGAGTGCGAGAATAAACGGTCGACACCGCGTGTTACCTACGTGGTGTCCTTTTTTGTATCGAGTCACCGTGACCGAGAATTTGTGTGCCCAGAAATCAACGTCTATTGTTTCGAATAAATAGTTCAAATTCCATATCGGTTATTTTACCATTCTAAGTCATCAGCCTACGCCCCTCTATCGTGTCAAAAAAAAAACTGAGTCTCGCCGGACACACGATTGACGCGTTAGCGAAGGATCAAATAAATTTGCTGTGGGGACGTGCACACCTCGCGGCTGGCGCCCAATTCCTTCGGCTAGCGCGTCCTTAATTTGCGGAGCGACAGGACTCGACGTGGCCAGAGAGATCGAGTAAAAATTCGAGAAAAGATCTCGCGGGAAAAGTTCGCGTCACAATATATATATATATGTATGTATGTATATATTGTTTTTGTCTTTTAAAATAACTGTCCATCGAGTACTCCGATGTACACGCATACACACTCATACGGACAAACACTCGCGTCTCGTTTGGTAGTGAACCGATGATAGTAATAGCGGTACATCATATACACAGCCCTAATCAGTTTCCCACGTATTCACCATTCTCACTCCATATATTACACCGTTTAGGTTCAGCACTATTACCGGTAACCGTACATCTTGTACTTTAATGAAACCATTCGTCGATACTCACTCCGTATATTTCACCGTTTAGTTTCAGCACTATTACCGGTAACCGTACATCTTGTACTTTAATGAAACCTTTCGTCGATACGCGCAGAGATTGTATGCGTCCGCTTATCGGTATATCATCGGTATGTTCAAACCATTTTACAAACATCCCATCAACTTGATCCCCGTCATTTGTGACAGAGCTGACAATATTTAATATTTCAGCGAATTTCCCGTCTTTCGTGTATACGTATTTATCGCAACTACGCGTATCACCTTTGTCACCGTATTTGCTTGTATACATTATCCCTCTTACAATGCCTTTTTTAAATACAGTTAGTCTATTGTTGAACGTTAGTCTTTCCTCACGCAATACATTACTCTCCCAATTGTATGGATTTCATGTTTGAGGCTTCCCTACAGATCTGAAATCGTAATAATGCTCGTAGTCGACGTCGTTGCGAACAGGTAATTTCTTACTGGTATTTAATATATTTCTCACCGTATGTTTCACTAATACGGTTACATTTGGATCGCTTGATACGCTTCTGATGAAATCGTTCAACAAATATCGATTAATTATTTGTAGCTGTCTACCGGTACTCCTCTTCAATGACTTCAATATTTTGTGATTGAAACTTTCGAACACGTAAACATTGTTCGCCCACAGTGGTCCCCAACATTTGACGACTTTAGGCAGGTGTCTTAGAAGGTGTATGTTGGTAGTCATATTGTCAATTCCAAAAATTTGTTCATATTTTTCTTCGAAATCGTTTATCAATGCACGAGCACGTTCAAATTGTTGAGCAGTAATAGTGTCGCCGTTCAGCACGTGCATTGCTTCCGATAGCATGGAAAATAATCGCAAATATTCTTCCGGGATCAAACCATTTAAACACGGTATGCAATAGTATAATAACCAATTATGCCATTCAGTAGCTTTCCACAATTTCTATAATTGAATGGGTCTTGGTTTTCTACCGATTGCACTGGGCGTTCGTAGTTTTTTAAATCGTTCCTCGATTATCCTACGTATTCTTGCATTGGCGCGGAACCCGTTATCGGTCAATAGGCCGAAAATAATCATTTGTGTTAATTTTTTCGCAACGCCAATATCGACGCAATGCATCGCGTCTACAACAACTCCCCGTCGCAGATCAAATTCTGGCAGATAATTCAATGTCGCATCTTCAATTAAACCTCTTTGTATTTTTTCCGTGCGGGTGGCTTCTGTCATATCTTGCCGAACTTCAACATCCGTCCGGTTTACTATATTGTCGATGGGATATTTCCTCGAGCCATTCCCCATTTCTATTCCCGGCGTGTAACAAAAATTGCATCCATACTCGCCATTGAAACTCGTTGTATTCAGCATTTTCGCTCTAGTGGGCGTATCGGATGTATAAATAGTTGTTATAGATTTGCTTGTAACCCTTTCCATTCCATTTCGGCTCCATTCAATACCGGTAAAGTATAATTGACGCAGTTCCTCGATGACCGGCGGCATGAATATATTTAAATCAGGATGTTCCTTATCGACCCAAATTCCCGCTAAGATGATGAAACGTTTTCGCGCGAGAGGAGGAAGCTCGTTTATCGACAGTAATAACGGCCAGGCGCTTTCTTTCGACGATACGTCCACTTGGCAGCCATCCGTATTGATTGTAAGCGAAAAATTCAAATTCGAGTTTAAAAATTCTCCATCTTTTCGCAACTTTATGTACCTTTCGCCATCAAACAAATCTTCTATACCGTCTGGATTGATTTTTTGGCGATTATTACGATAATCAAAGAGATGCCAAATATTCGGTATTGATAAAATCCTTTTCAATTGCTTCGTTACGTCTAGTTTTATGAAAAAAGATACCATCGACAATGGTTTTCCGGGCCTGCATCCCCGCACGGACAGTCTATATGCGGTACTTTCCCCACTCCGGAAACAGCTTTACACGTTTTACAATATAAGTACCTTTTTTGGGACTTCTCTTCGTTCCTACCCAACTTCTTCCACAAACCAGTTTTGGTGGTCGGCAAAGTATTGCGGTTTGCGAATTCTTTGAACAAATTGATCACGGCTAAAATTGATTTTAAACTGAATTCATGACGTTCCGCTACGGCCATTATTGCTATTAGAATTTCATGTTCTCGCACATTGAGTCTCATAGTTATTACCGGTCCTTCCTGTACAGAGAATGCAGTTATATCTTCATCATTATCGTTATTGCCGTCATCACCGCCATTGTCGTCATCATCGCCATCACCAGCTCCATCCTCATCACTACCAATTTCATGAATAACGTCGTAGACGCTACCGGTACCTTCGTCGCCATAATATTTCCTAGGTCTGCGATACAGTCATCAGCAGCATCATCATTATAATTGTCGTTGTTAGCACTATTGCCATCACTGCTATCACCCAACGCAGGTTCCGATTCTTCGTCCATTATTTCGATTGGTTGGGAGGATAACGCCGCAGTATTCGATACCACTTCTCTCGAACCATCACTTGATGATGCACCCTGGCCGTCATTTGCTTTTGGCTGTAAAAGATTTCAATCGTCAATATTGTCGACGTTACGTTCAGCAAGCTTTCTATTTAAGTTTGTGTGTATGTTATGTTAAAAAAAATATGATTGTACGTTGGTGCGCGTTCAGCAAATACATCGATCTGAAAATATTGAAATATGTCAGTGCGCATGCCCGTGCTTCATGTATGCGAATTAGCCTGTTCTGTTGTGTACACATTTTGAAAACCGATTAGAAGTTAATGAAATTTGGCAGAAAGAGTCTGCACTGTTCAAAGTTTTGTAATATTTTAAAAAATGCAGGATTTTCAAAAGATTCATCTTGTGCAAGGAATTCCTTCATTCATTTCATCGTCTTACCTGCTCTGCCAATCTGTACGTTGGCATATCAGCCTCAGTCGGTAAACGTCCAAACAATGTAAAGAAATCTCGGATAAATTTCGTTCTTTTCCTGGTGATGGTGCGTTTGCATTTATAGATTTTGCGAGCGTCTTCCCCATCCATCGTTGCGATGTTTCGTTACTTCACAAAAAAACCTTTGCCCTGCCGACCGAAACATATTACAGTATTAGACACACAAATCGATTTTATTTTCAAATTTATACATCACTTGAAATAAATTTAACTGCAACGAATAAGAAAATACCGGTATACAATTGTGATCAATTTGATACACACACGCGCGAAAATAATATTCGCAATGTGCCGACTGTCGATAAAAATTTTAAAGCACGTGTGCGAAGCAATCGCCGAACGGCATGTATTAAGGACATGGGTCACACGTCTGGACGGTAAAAATCCTAGTGCCAAGTTCTCTCTCAGGCGAATCACATGCCGGGCATACGAAGAGAAAGACGTTGTTCGTCGTTCAATAGAGCAGAAGGTGTTTCTTTCCTTTTTTCCAAAAAATTAACCATTTAGGAAAACACTGGGAATATTACAATCAGCTATCTCTCTCGCACTCGTGGCCGCTCGGTCGTCGTGGAACATAGCCTTAAGGATGAACGAGCCATACATCCCGAGACAAAAATTGTATTAAATGACAATTTTCGTACTTCGTGA
>OX632360.1:31260422-31288828 GCA_951751655.1 Ophion costatus
TCCATAGCAACTGCTTATGAGCAATACGTGTTTCACACAGTTTGGTGCTGCCTTTGTTACGTGAACGAATTAAAACCGTGAATTGTTTTATTAATCATGGTGTTATTGACTTGTAAACCTGTTGGTACCTAGCAAATTAAAAAAAAGAAAGAACGGCAATTGTTTCGATCGACACATTTCAAGGAAACGCTATGCCATTCCACGTTCAACATATTTGCGACGCGTGCGGCCAGCAAGTGCCCGGCATACGCAATCCTTAGCCAGTCTAGCCGTACAATAACGTAAGTATATATGTGAATATGAACTGTTTATAAGTAAGTAAATGTATGTGTGGGTAACATGTTGAAAGTGATCGCTGTTGCGCTAACCAACATTATGGCTCGTTCCAGGATAATGCGAGAGGCACAACCGGCCTATGGGCCCCCTCCACGAGGGAAATAGTATCGTGTCATCCGAGACTCCACGAAAACTTAATACCGGTAAGTAAAAAAAAAAAAATTCACATGTGCAGTCACTCAATTGCATAAATCATTGTTTAAAAAGTTTCCAGCCGCACATGGATACCAAGATTACGAGGACAATCAGAAAGTGTCGATGTGGCCTTCGTGTCCTTCGATAAACTCGCCACCCTTCCAAAATGATTGGCTCCGACAGATCAATGACGAGGACGAGCAAAACCGCAGTGCATTACCGGTAAGTCTAAAAAAATAACTTATAGCACACTACAATTGCACCGTTATTAAGTTTTTCAACAATTTGCAGGTCTTACCGATACATCCGGACATCTCAAATATGTGGAAAACTCAACGTCCGGTAAGTAAAACAAATCCGCAAATGAATATGAAAATATACACTATGATTCACTTAATAGTGAACACCGAAGGTGGCGATGGAAATGAAGAGAACGCTACCGGTAATGAAGTAATCATCCCAGAGGAACAAGAGAGGAACAATGAAAGTCCAATTCTTTATTCTGAAAGAAAGATCGATGCTAGGAATGAACAATCAGATAATGAAAAATCCGATGAAGGAAGCATTTACAAGGTACAGATAAACATTAATTATCTAGTAAAATGTAGGCCGAAACCTGAATTTATGAACACGATATTGACATATAACCAGCAGACACTCCCTGGCTACGATGATCACGCAGTGAACACGGAAGGTGGCGATGGAAATGAAGAGAACGCTACCGGTAATGAAGTAATCGTCCCGGAGGAACACGTGAGGAACAATGAAAGTCTAATTCCTTATCCTGAAAGAAAGAACGATGCGAGGAGTGAACAATCAGACAATGAAGAATCCTATGAAGGAAGCATTGACAAGGTATTACAAGTGGAAATATAATTCCCAAATACAATTGTGAGTGAAAAATACAATTGTGAAGGGAATATTAATACTTGATGAACAGGAAGTCAACAACCATGAAGATAGTATCGTAAAGGCACCAGCAAGTGGTACAAGTTTCGATAAGAGCAAGGTAATACAAACTTGGTGAGGCGAACGGATAAGCATGCAGCAGATTCCATCCGAAATAACGTTGAAAGGATTCGGAAAGTAGCAAGCCAAAAGATAAGAGATGAACACCAGATGGTAAGCTCCCAATGTAAATAAGACATGTTTGGGTATTCGCCTGATGCGAGCCTGTTCGGCAATCGATTTGAATTGTTTAGTTCAACGAAATAATTATAACTTAAAAATGTTTTATAGCCAAGAACGACTCCACTTCGAACAAACGTGCAATGTGCTAATAAAAGTTTCGAGTCATGGGCCACTGTGAAGGGCCCCAGGGAGGAAGTCAATGCAAAAAAAACTGGAGTTCGGTCATGGAAAAATTCACCGCTTGTATTAAAAGAAGAGGTAAGATATTCCTTAATAATGCTTCATTTCGGTGTAATATGAGTTTGGATGCTCAACGAGAAGTTTATTGTTCTGATTTTTTTTAGAATTTGCTAATATGTATATTGATATACTACTTTTTGAGTTCAATAAATGTACTGTCAAAGGTAACGAAAACATTGATTTCACATTGTGAAACAGTTCACATTGTACAGTACAAAAAGAAATATATCAATGTTTAGATTCGGAATCTTTAAAACAATTCCGGTAAGTAGCCTTTTTTGGACTATCCAAACTCTCATTATACCTTAATATCTCGTATTGATGAAATTCATGCCAGAAGAGAACGACAATTGATAGAATGCCGCGAAAGCAAATTCGTAGGGAAAAAATGCATCGGAGGTATCAACAAAAAGACTGTTACGATCGTCCGCTGAAATGCTTGAAGCGTCTATGATGAGAAAGTATCATAATTCTAAAGATTGTAATGAAGCTCGAACGATCGTGAGAAAGAAATTGAACAAAATTGAAGCCACCCTGAAAAACATCAACCAGTCGGAAAGTAATGCAACGCCCAATGTTGGTCGAGTAAAAAAATCGACGATACCGGTAGAACGAATTTTTTTAACACGATGATTCTAGAAAGGGCAAAGATGAATCTGCATAATAACGACACCAATTTATATGGATACCAGGTGGTTAACGAAGCGAAAGAAACACACAGCCAAAAGCGAAGAAAGGATAAACCGGAATCATCAACCAAAATTTCACGACCGTGCCTCGAAACTCAGAAAACAATGATGCGAGGAAAATACGATATTGATAATGACAGCAGTGACTATTGCAGTGATGAAGCCCCAAACATTTTTGCAAAAGTATCGAAAAAAATGAACGACGTCCCACGAGTTTCTCAAACAAATGCAGCCGCCCTGAACAACGGCAACCAAGAGAAAGGCCATAAAACATGCAACGTTGGTACAAGTCGACGAAATCAGTCAACAATTCCGGTAAGAATAAAGTTTGATGGACATTTATGTTGATGACAAGGTCGCGAATAAAGGAAAAGAAACGGTTGACCGGAAAAAAAAGAACCAGACCCTTACGAGTTCAATGAAAATAAAAATGACGTACGCAAAAGGCCAAACAAACGCAAGGAGCTGTCAGTACCGGTAAAAAAGGATATGCAGCAGAAAAGCGCAAACAATCGGAATAAAGTATGGCCCATCCAGAATAAGAATAAGGTAATAGAAACTATTTTGAACTGACAGGATCATAAAGATAAGTTTGATAGCAATTCACTTTTAAAAATACTTGTATTGTACGCAAACATTTGTAGCCGAACCAAACAAGAAACTGTGACGAAACTCCATTAAGTAGCCCAACCGGTGAAAATAACATAATCCAAGTAATGGACAGAGCGGCTACGACCTCCGGTTACTCTCGAAGCAAAAATGAAAAATTAAAAGATGCGGTAATAAGTACATAAATACGATAAGCAGAACATAAGTGTAATTTACGTGAAAATGATTGTTTTTTTCATAAAATATATTTACAGATGAAGGAAATATGCAAGACTGCCGCGGACTTGAGTAAAAAGATTTAAAAAGTCGGAAAAATGTTGGAGCAAAGTGATGATGAGGAATCAGACGTTGAAATGCTGAACATTTCGTTGGAGGATGAACTGGGGAACGTGGAAATTTTCTACCGGTTGGCGAATCAACCGTGACACACTTGTACAAGCGGGATCAGCTTCCAGCATGAAAAAAAGATTGACCACATTAATGTCAGCGCTGTGACCAAGGATGAGAGAGAAAAACACGTCGTGAAAAAAAGAACCGGCAAAAGTCATAATGGGAAACAAGAAGTAGCTACGGAAGAAATAAAACAGTTGAGGCGTAAGTCACAAAGCTTCCTCTATGTGGAAGCAAAACGAAACGTTTTTGACCCACGGAAAAATACCCTTCAACGAAATTAATTCTTCGCTCATATTCATATGTTGACTATACAGGTGCGTGCATTGCGCTGCAAGCCATGAAACTACTACCGGTAGATGATATGGAGAGCCTTGACAGTTTTAAAGTCATGATCTCAAGCAAATTTAAAAACGACCGGTACAACAGTTTACGCGTAACGGAAAATGCTGCGCAAAAGCGATGACAAAATAAAGCGGCTGCACGTGTAAGACCCAGTTACACCGACACAGATGACGACGTCGACGACGATGGCGACGTCGACGACAATAACGATGACGACGACCTCATCGCCAATTATCCATTTCTATTGGATAATATGTGATTTAAATATCATTGACCGATATATTTTATGTTTTCGGAAAATGAAACGGCAATGAATCATCTTTTTTCGAGGATTGCGCATTTATTAAAGATAATTTATAATTGGGCTATCCTTCGAGCCGCTATCCGGCTTGGTTCGTAAATTAGTATAAAACGAAAAATACCTAAGAGAGCTGCTGTGCAATACTAAATGCGATACACTCAATTATTTATTATTACTTATAAGATGTATGCTATAGTTTACATGTCTTGTACAAGAAGTGTTAAACATTATATCCACACCAAGATGTGAATAAATGATGTCATTGCCTTTCAGACATTTCCAGCAACCAAACAATCCTCTTCCAGAATCTCATCCTTTGTTGTTTTTAAATTTCCTTCCTCTTTTATAAAGCGATTCGCTGGTCAAAACCACCAGCTGGGGAAACTGGAAAAAAATCGACTCTCCATTCCTGGTCGTAACGACCAGGGCACGGAGCTAGGAATAAAAATTGACTCTAGATTTCGGGTCGTAACGACTAGGGCACAGAGCTGGGAAAGAAAAATCGACTAGATTTCTGGTCGTAACGACCAGGGCACGGAGCTGGGAAAAAAAATCGACGCGAGATTTCTAGTCGTAACGACCAGGCCACGAAGCAGGGAAAAATATTCGACTGTAGATTTCTGGTCGTAACGACCAGGGTACGGAGCTGGGGAAAAAAATTCGACTCGAGATTTTCGGTCGTAACGACCAGGCCACGGTGCTGGAAAAAGAATATTCGACTAAAGATTTCTGGTCGTAACGACCAGCAGACGGGGCCTTATTACGGGCCCCGGAATGGGTGGTTACGACTAATCATTTTCAGTCGTAACGACCAACGGGCGAGATCCGATTCTCGTTCTGGCGACCGAAAAAATTCGGTAGAAACGACTCCACCTACGACCGAAATTCTGGTCGTGGAATTCACTAGGGAAATATTCCAAAGATTTAAATGCAGTTGATTTCTGCCAGGAACTTGCCGTATTTAAAAAGGAAGCTCCACTTGTAATGGGAATAAACGAGAGTACCAGTGCATTCGACCTGTTGCAACATTTGTGCAAACATGACTTGCAAGAAGCTTTTCCCAATTTCAGTATAGCTTTAAGGATATATTGCACATTGCCGACGACATCTGCAAGCTGCGAGCGAAGTTTCAGCAAACCGAAAAGTATTACAACCTATCTGCGTTCATCGATGAGTCAGGAACGTCTATCTGGTCTCGCCATCCTAGCGATCGAAAATAAAATAGCCTATGAGACGGACTTTGATGACGTAATAGATACTTTCGCGGAAAAAAAAGCACGGGGTGTAAAATTGTAGCAATATTGCTTAGCGAAATTTGATGGGACCTAAAGACTGAAAGTGTGTGTACAGTCGGTCTTCTGCGTTGTTTAACGGACAAAACGACTGTGATCTCCTGTTTTTTTGCCATTTTTTAAGAATTTTTTTTTGTGGAAAAAAAAAGAGATATTCTAAATTTTTTTTGTTTTGTTCGTTGCTTATTGAAGATACATAAAAAAAAAATTTCAAATTTTTCACGCCCTATGGTGACGCTGGGGAAGCTCCCGCGTCAGGTACTGTTGCCTCTGCAGTGGTTCGCGGCACGCAGCAGAACTGTCTTCAAAGTCGATCTGAAAAAACATACCGAGTGTTTTCGTTAATAATATGATATTTTAAAGAGAAGTAAATAGGGATTTGAAAAAATATTGATTTTCAAAAAATAGGCACGCTTTTGAAATTAAAGGACGATTTTCGAGCAAAATTTCTCGTCGAAAATAGGCTATAACGTTTTTTATTGTTGAGATATCGAAAAAATCCTATGTACTTCTTTAGATAATCTAGTTTTATTGATGCAGTCCAAATTTGCAGTCGTTCGGATAAAAATTGGTCGAGTTCTGCTGCGTGCCGCACTCAAAAAAGTGGTTTTGAGAAAAACGCGTTCAAAGTTTTAGGTTTGTTAATTTATGCGATAAATTATAAAAAAAAAAAGTTTAACCTTTAATCAGCGATGCCGGCACCATATAGCTGGCCTTCAAGAAGCAAATCATTGTCCCTAGCATCTTCTCTCGAACTTGTAGTGGCTCTTCTTGCCTCTGTTGCAGCGTCTGTGAGCGAGCGCTCCGCCAGCTCGATCCGCGCTGCGTCGGTTTCAACGCAAAAATTGAAACAATTTAGGCCGATGGTTATCCCCAACGTCTCCAAAACTTTCATGAGGCTTCTCAGCCCATCATTGAATAATAATATCGCGATATCAGCTGCAATATCGACGATTTTTTTGCTCCCGGACTGACACTTGTGGGCTATTGCCCAAACTGATTTGTTTTAGATTTCGTTGTTGTGTTGCGTGAAGCCGCCAAACAACGCTGAAGCAAATCGTCTCTGCTCAAATTTTCGAATACTGGCGTAATTGCCTCCAATACTTCCTCAGGAAGAGGCGGCTTATGGCGATATTCAGAAATATTACCGCTTGCGACCGCTCGCTGCCACGAACACCACGACTCGGCTCCCTCTCGGCAATCGTCATGTTGTGGCTCACTATCTGTGGATATTTTATGTTTGATAGTTGCCCAAATTGCCTTCCTCATTTTTTCAACATCATCGCTGTTCCTCCGAATAGCCAAGCCGTAATATGTGCTCAACTCGTCCATCAATTTTCCGGTGAGCTTTCCTCTGCCAGACAATCCTTTTTGTTTTTTCACGATTTCGCGGAGGCGCGTCCCCATACGTTTTTGGACATGATCGATGCACTCTTTTTTTTTAGCTCGAAACCGTCGTATGGATCGCTATTCGATATACCTGCCTAGCCTGAGGCGCGCAGCAGCGCGGGACCCCGAGCGTCACGGAGCGCTGCACCGCTCCACAAAATATTCAATATGTCCGAAAATAATTATTTTGTCGACCTGAGTAGAGGAGCTAGGCCGGTTCTAACCCCGGGATCGCAGGGGGGAGCGGGGCGGGGGAGTCGAGCGCGGGGAAGCCGCGGTATGCATGGCGGGGCGGGGGGGTCGAGCGCGGGGAAGCCGGGGTATGCATGGCGGAGGGGTGGGGGATCCTGCACGCGGCAGCCGAGTGCGGGGTTGTGGCGGAGAGGGGGGGGGGTGTTAGAGGGTGGGGGCTAGTTTTTGGTGAGGATGTCTTCCAGGCGATAGCTGGACCCGCGGGCGAGAGGGGGAAGCCGCTGTCGGCTCTGTGGGGGACGGGGCATCATAGAGTCGCGTTTCCTTGAAAATCTGATAATTTATTATCAACATTAAAGATGTAAGCGGAGCATTTTTGTCTAGACGATTAACAGGAGTTCATATATATAAAAAACTTGTACAAATGTGTGCATGTGTGTGTGTGTGTGTGTGTGTGTGTGTGTGTGTGTGTGTGTGTGTGTGTGTGTGTGTGTGTGTGTGTGTGTGTGTGTGTGTGTGTGTGTGCGTGCGTGCGTGCGTGCGTGCGTGCGTGTGTGTGTGTGGGGGGGGGGGTGGGGGGGGTCCTGCATGCGGCAGCCGAGTGCGGGGTTGCGGCAGACGGGGGGGGGGTGTTCGAGAGTGGGGAGGCTAGTTTTCTGGTGGCCGAGATTGGGGGAAAAGGATCCAACACGCGAGAGAAGGGAGAGAGTCAATGAAACATAAACGTTTTGTTATTATAACAATCACTTTTTATTTTTATTTGTGTGTGTGTGTGTGTGTGTATGTGTGTGTGTGTGTGTGTGTGTGTGTGTGTGTTCGCGCATGCGTTACAAAATGAGTCTCTATTCACAACCCGTGTCACCAAACTGAAACAAACAAGAAAACAGATTTTTTTTTTACATAAACTTATTTCATTCTTATGATTCAATTCACAACACTCACAATGATTTTTGACCCCGTGCATCTCAAACACGCGGATTTCGGCATCGCTTGGAATAATGGCTCTCTGCAGTCCTTGCAATATTTGCCCTCAATGAATTTTAGTATTTCAACGGTGTGGACGCGGACCTCACGCATTTCCGTAAAGACGCCTCCTGCATTGGCGAAACACGATATGCACAGCGAAATATCCATGTGCACGCCTTCATAAAACAGATGATGCACGCAAACTTTGTCCATATCGTTGAAACTATTTACGGCCACTCTATTTAAATAGCGTTCCGAGTATTCATAGTGTTCACCATCATCACTATCACTCGCATAATCCGAGTCATCCGAGATGACTTGATCGTCGTTGTCGTCATCGTTGGCGTTGTCGACATCATCATCATCATCTTCATCGTTAGCGTCGTCGTCGACGTCGTCCTCAATGGCGATGACCTCAGGCTCTTCATCTTCAATAACGATGACCTCGGGCTCATCAGAATCGTCCGGTTAGGTAACTCCATTGTTGACGTCCATATTGGCGTTGTCGACATCATCATCATCATCATCTTCATCGCTAGCGTCGTCGTCGACGTCGTCCTCAATGGCGATGACCTCAGGCTCTTCATCTTCAATAACGATGACCTCGGGCTCATCATAATCGTCCGGTTCGGCAACACCATTGTCAAAGTCCATGCGGCGTTCACCACCGTCATTGATTTCAGCGACGTCATTATCATAATAGTGATATTCAGCTAAATATACATCGTCAACCACGATCATTTCGTCTTCACTATCCGAAATCACGATTTCTTCAGCCATTTTTTATCTTTCTCACGCTATCTTGTCGATGTACAGTCAAAAAGTGCACTCTCCGGAGGTTCGAGACTATAATGATGAAAACTGCTGCCCCAAATGCCCTTTTGGGGAAGTGCATATTTTCGAATCCCTATAGGTTTTTTCTAGTATGGTGGGGATGCCTATCTGCTGTTCGATTTTTTAACATAGTACGAGAGATGGAAAGCGCTTTCGCACGTGAACAAAGGCGAAATACGAAAAAAAAAAAAAAGTCTCTTAAGAAGTTACGTAGAGGGCTAAGAAAAAGTGGATGAATTTATCCAGATGTTCTTTTTTTTTCAACTATCTGGACGGAGGCTCATGTCCGAGACACTGTTATACACTGAAACGTTTCAACCACCTCGTCCAAAAGTCTCAAATTTTACGACTCTTTTTTTCTTACGTCGAGCGCCAGGGACCGTCATACCCTATCGCTTCGCATGTGCAACTCGGGCCTCATCATTCCATAGGTCCACACTTGAAAACCCATAAAATTTTACGACAACATGCGACGAAGACAGTGATCCGGGGAAAAAATGCTTTTCCATTTTGCAGGGCTTTAGTTTTTCATCTCTGAATGATAATATATACAGAGAGTGCAACGTCAAACCTCGATGCCGACATTTGAGATCATGCAGGTCTGGACAAGTTAGCCCCATGGTTAAGGATTTTTTCTTCGTTAACACCACCCTCCAAGCTATTAGAATTTTTTTTTTATTGCTCCGCTATTCAGAGCATATATGATAACGGGATGTTTATGTTGAAAAACTATAAACTTTCGGAGATCTATGGATAAAGACCTGTTTAGGCTTCGACCGTG
Source organism: Ophion costatus (assembly GCA_951751655.1). Lineage (NCBI taxonomy): Eukaryota > Metazoa > Arthropoda > Insecta > Hymenoptera > Ichneumonidae > Ophion > Ophion costatus. The sequence continues at coordinate 31,270,053 of OX632360.1, forward strand.
CACCACTTAGGAACATTGAAAGTGCGGGGAAAAATGGATTTCACGAGTATCAACAAAGTCAGCCGGATGGCGGAATTCCGTCCTACGAAGAAGCTATCAGAACTCCGCATTCACTCTGGATGACATAGAAAGGTGGCAAATACAACAGCGTCGACTTCTTCCGACTCTGAGCACACCATGGTGGACAAAGACGAAATTCTTTGGAACACCATCGCCGAACAACTGTCCACATCATCGAAAGTATGCTGTAACTGGTGCGCAAATGGTCAACTCTACATGCAGTTGTAGAAAATACAACAGCGTGAAGTTCCATCATTTCTGAGCATGGTGGAAAAGAGCAAATTCGTGGGGGCAGCATCGTTGAGTGGAACAACCGTCGGCATCATAGTCGTCCCGCCTTCGTTTTCAACGTTTTATGTGTTGACTATGTAAAAATGTATGTAAAAAACTGTTTTATCGAAGTGTAAGAGGAGGAGAAGTTCAAACTATTTTCGTCGTAGAATAAAGTATACAAATAACATATATTTACATCGAAATGTTTGTATTCATTTTTCAAAAAAAACCCTCGCTCACACAACGCTTCGTATACACTCAACCAGCTTTTCAGTGATTGTACATTTACATGGGCGCAATTGTATTTCATGTTGGAGGAATGATGCGGGCATTTGGATTTGGTGATTTTCGGCAACTTCTGCAGCGATGGACAGTCCAGAGTCTCCAAGTCGATAAGCTTTGTTGCGGGATCCGTGAATCTTGATAGCCATGTGCATTTTTCGAATCCCTTCACATAGATGGTAGCAGCTCCTTGCAAGATTCGTCGAAAGTTCAGTCGAAGACTTTGGTACGTGGGAGCAACGAATTGACGGGGTCATCGAAGTACTGAAAACGCAAAGCCGAATTAAGCGCCCACGATTATCAACTGAACGTCAGCAGTCATTGATAGCCCAAATATCGCATGTGGAAGGATTGAAGAATTCCACGCACAGACATTTTATACACATGGGGACAGGAGACAGCGATGATGGGTTAATATGGCGAGAGATTGAGTTGAACGCGTAATGGTCCATACTTCAACCCCTGCTCGATGAAATTAAATAACGTGACAGTGGCTGAGCTTTACGACAAATACGTAATCTTCCGATAAATGTAACTAAGTATAATTCAATCCGCATTGAATGTTATATCTTATTGCCGTGGGAGATAATGATTATAAGGGCTGCAATTGATATGCAATCAAAAGATAATATACGTTGCGCATGGGCGGCTGTCACAGCTTTATACCCAGCTGAACGAAACAGTGAGCAGGCATCTTACGCACATTGTTTAACGGTATTGAATCTACTGAACATTGGATTCCCAGAGACAGCACATAAAAAAATTGAGCTTCAAGCAATCGATTCATCACTGTGTATACCACAAAAAATACCTTGTTCCGATACGCATCACTTAATGTGAGAAGGAAAAGCATATTAATTTGCTATGCATACAAGGTTCGAAGGACAATAATGTATGATATTTCGCATGGATCGAAAACCTGTCGAGTCTCTTGAGCACATAACTGAACAGTAACAGCCATAAGGATATATGTATGCGATCGGTGTGTGAAGTCAACATAATTACTATATTGTTATATGTGCTTGACGAATTAAACAACAATCCACTATTTCGCAGGTGTTTACATTACTTTAGATCAGAGGGCAAATTGCAATCACATAAGATCGATTGTTGAGCAGAAAAGAAATGGACTATCCGAGTACCATCGGACAACCCATAAGTGGCTCCATTGTAAAGGCCTATATGGAGTGTTTATGTTTCTTAAAACTAATGTCAGAGTAGATGAGGGTGTGGAAAGACTGATGAGAAGAACGTGGCAAAGGACATGTATCAATATCATGGAGTATTTATTATTGACTACTACATGTGTTGTTCATATGATGAATCCCTACCATAGTATCAATCACAGCACAGCGCTGATTCCATATCATGATTTGTTGAAGAACTAGAAAAACTAGCGCTGTGCATATAATACATTTTCTGCGACAATCAATGCTCGTCGTGAGTTAATTCTAATACGTTGGCGCAATGACAATTATTGTATATTCAGTCATCATCCATCAGAAGAGGTGGAAGTTGAATTACTCAAGATACAATGGTATATGGTCCACATGATATTAAATGATATAAATAAATTGTCATTACTTCGAATATTGGAAAGTAGGCAATACTTGAGTTTGTGTTTTCGATTTTGGGGTCTGTACGAGTACTCACTGCTACAAAGCACAACGAAATATTTATAGATCGTACAAGCTGCCATCCCAGCTAGACAAACCAAAATATGTCATTTTTGCGTCATAGACTGGTGAAAAGAATTCTATGGCAAATGACATTACATTATTCGTCGACTGCAAACTCGCCAGAGTTAAACTTTATCTCAATTCGAAATTCTATCCAGACGATGGCTCGAATTTGCACATCGACAGAAAAAAAAAAAAAAAAAAAAAATTCGACCCTCTCACGGTTAATGATTGATTGCATCAGAAGGAGCCTGTGAACAAATACTACCGTAGATGCGTGCATAGAGTTCGAATGCAAGGAAGATTCACCATCAAATACATCTGCATATTGTTTCAATCGTACACGATCGCGTTGTTGCATATTGTCCAATGACCGACACTATCCATAAAATTCTATAGATCCGCAAAATACTCCCTCGCCTGAATGAATGAATAGTTTAAAAATGAGTTTCTCGAAGTTCAACGTCAGTCATGATTGGATCTTGTCATCGACTAGATCACGCTAAAACATATTCATTATGACTGTGCCCACCTTTGTCGATCTTCAAGGATTCATTGTTGGAAGGAACTTTATCGTGAAGGAAGTAGCAATTCTGAGAGCGGGATGCGTACTCTCCCATTACATTTTCGCGAGTCCCATACCATGGAGACTTCTCACAAAATCTGAGAGATACGAAGCATCATGGTTGATTCGTAATCATCATGGTCTCAAGTGGGCCTATGGAAACGTTCCATATAGCATGGCCGAAGATTTAATAACGGCCGCAGTTGAAGGTTCAACGGAAGACGATATGTGTTCTATCGTATATGTTAAGGGTCATGAAAAACGAGAATGGCTAGCTGATATACTAAATATGAAAAATGAACTAGTTATTGAGTCGTTGAATATGGACATGGACGATATGGATGCCTCAAGTAACTTAGATGGAAGTTCTACTCTACGATGTGAAAAGCATAAAAACAATTGTGCCTTACAAAATGTATTTAAAATCTACAATTGGTGGCTGAATCATAAAGATTCGTGCAAATAAAAGAAAATGTAACATTATATACTTTTTTTATTCTGCTCACCCCGTACTTTATGATGTCAGAATCATCGGATATCGAATTCTGCAACCGAATAAAATATTTCTTTCGAATGTGAAACCCATTTTTTTGTATGGGATACACAAAAATCGAATACTTCGAGGTGTTTGAAGATTTTCGAGAGTCCTTCGTGAGATGTTCAAGAGTCTTCCGAAGACATTCATAAGACATTTAAAGACATTCCCGAGACGTTCGAAAACATTCATCATACGTTTGAAGCCATTCATGAGGGATACAAAGAGGTTCAAGGGTCGTTCTAGGACGTTCATGAGACGGTTGAAGATGTTCGGGAGGCGTTCAAGAGCCTTTAGACAACGTTTATTAGACGTTTGAAGACATTCATGAGAGTTTCGAAGACGTTCAAGAGATTTTCGAAGACGTTCAAGAGATCTTCGAAAATCTCTTGAACGTCTTCGAAACTCTCATGAATGTCTTCAAACGTCTAATAAACGTTTTCTAAAGGCTCTTGAACGCCTCCCGAACATCTTCAAACGTCTCATGAACGTCCTAGAACGACCCTTGAACCTCTTTGTATCCCTCATGAATGGCTTCAAACGTACTATGAATGTTTTCGAACGTCTCGGGAATGTCTTTAAATGTCTTATGAATGTCTTCGGAAGACTCTTGAACATCTCACGAAGGACTCTCGAAAATCTTCAAACACCTCGAAGTATTCGATTCTTGTGTATCCCATACAAAAAAATGGGTTTCACATTCGAAAGAAATATTTTATTCCGTTGCAGAATTCGATATCCGATGATTCTGACATCATAAAGTACGGGGTGTGGAGAATAAAAAAAGTATGTAATGTTACATTTTCTTTTATTTGCACGAATCTTTATGATTCAGCCACCAATTGTAGATTTTAAATACATTTTGTAAGGCACAATTGTTTTTATGCTTTTCACATCGTAGAGTAGAACTTCCATCTAAGTTACTTGAGGCATCCATATCGTCCATGTCCATATTCAACGACTCAATAACTAGTTCATTTTTCATATTTAGTATATCAGCTAGCCATTCTCGTTTTTCATGACCCTTAACATATACGATAGAACACATATCGTCTTCCGTTGAACCTTCAACTGCGGCCGTTATTAAATCTTCGGCCATGCTATATGGAACGTTTCCATAGGCCCACTTGAGACCATGATGATTACGAATCAACCATGATGCTTCGTATCTCTCAGATTTTGTGAGAAGTCTCCATGGTATGGGACTCGCGAAAATGTAATGGGAGAGTACGCATCCCGCTCTCAGAATTGCTACTTCCTTCACGATAAAGTTCCTTCCAACAATGAATCCTTGAAGATCGACAAAGGTGGGCACAGTCATAATGAATATGTTTTAGCGTGATCTAGTCGATGACAAGATCCAATCATGACTGACGTTGAACTTCGAGAAACTCATTTTTAAACTATTCATTCATTCAGGCGAGGGAGTATTTTGCGGATCTATAGAATTTTATGGATAGTGTCGGTCATTGGACAATATGCAACAACGCGATCGTGTACGATTGAAACAATATGCAGTTGTATTCGATGGTGAATCTTCCTTGCATTGGAACTCTATTCACGCATCTACGGTAGTATTTGTTCACAGGCTCGTTCTGATGCAATCAATCATTAACCGTGAGAGGGCCGAATTTTTTTTTTTTTTTTTTTTTTTTTTTTTTGTCGAGGTGCAAATTCGAGCCATCGTCTGGATAGAATTCCGAATTGAGATAAAGTTTAACTCTGGCGAGTTTGCAGTCGACGAATAATGTAATGTCATTTGCCATAGAATTCTTTTCACCAGTCTATGACGCAAAAATGACATAATTTGGTTTGTCTAGCTGGGATTGCAGCTTGTACGATCTATAAATATTTCGTTGTGCTTTGTAGCAGTGACTACTCGTACAGACCCCAAAATCGAAAACACAAACTCAAGTATTGCCTACTTTCCGATATTCGAAGTAATGACAATTTATTTATATCATTTAATATTATGTGGAGCATATACCATTGTATCTTGAGTAATTCAAATTCCACCTCTTCTGATGGATGATGACTGAATATACAATAATTGTCATTGCGCCAACGTATTAGAATTAACTCACGACGAGCATTGATTGTCGCAGAAAATGTATTATATGCACAGCGCTAGTTTTTCTAGTTCTTCAACAAATCATGATATGGAATCAGCGCTGTGCTGTGATTGATACTATGGTAGGGATTCATCATATGAACAACACATGTAGTAGTCAATAATAAATACTCCATGATATTGATACATGTCCTTTGCCACGTTCTTCTCATCAGTCTTTCCACACCCTCATCTACTCTGTCATTAGTTTTAAGAAACATAAACACTCCATATAGGCCTTTACAATGGAGCCACTTATGGGTTGTCCGATGGTACTCGGATAGTCCATTTCTTTTCTGCTCAACAATCGATCTTATGTGATTGCAATTTGCCCTCTGATCTAAAGTAATGTAAACACCTGCGAAATAGTGGATTGTTGTTTAATTCGTCAAGCACATATAACAATATAGTAATTATGTTGACTTCACACACCGATCGCATACATATATCCTTATGGCTGTTACTGTTCAGTTATGTGCGCAAGAGACTCGACAGGTTTTCGATCCATGCGAAATATCATACATTATTGTCCTTCGAACCTTGTATGCATAGCAAATTAATATGCTTTTCCTTCTCACATTAAGTGATGCGTATCGGAACAAGGTATTTTTTGTGGTATACACAGTGATGAATCGATTGCTTGAAGCTCAATTTTTTTATGTGCTGTCTCTGGGAATCCAATGTTCAGTAGATTCAATACCGTTAAACAATGTGCGTAAGATGCCTGCTCACTGTTTCGTTCAGCTGGGTATAAAGCTGTGACAGCCACCCATGCGCAACGTATATTATCTTTTGATTGCATATCAATTGCAGCCCTTATAATCATTATCTCCCACGGCAATAAGATATAACATTCAATGCGGATTGAATTATACTTAGTTACATTTATCGGAAGATTACGTATTTGTCGTAAAGCTCAGCCACTGTCACGTTATTTAATTTCATCGAGCAGGGGTTGAAGTATGGACCATTACGCGTTCAACTCAATCTCTCGCCATATTAACCCATCATCGCTGTCTCCTGTCCCCATGTGTATAAAATGTCTGTGCGTGGAATTCTTCAATCCTTCCACATGCGATATTTGGGCTATCAATGACTGCTGACGTTCAGTTGATAATCGTGGGCGCTTAATTCGGCTTTGCGTTTTCAGTACTTCGATGACCCCGTCAATTCGTTGCTCCCACGTACCAAAGTCTTCGACTGAACTTTCGACGAATCTTGCAAGGAGCTGCTACCATCTATGTGAAGGGATTCGAAAAATGCACATGGCTATCAAGATTCACGGATCCCGCAACAAAGCTTATCGACTTGGAGACTCTGGACTGTCCATCGCTGCAGAAGTTGCCGAAAATCACCAAATCCAAATGCCCGCATCATTCCTCCAACATGAAATACAATTGCGCCCATGTAAATGTACAATCACTGAAAAGCTGGTTGAGTGTATACGAAGCGTTGTGTGAGCGAGGGTTTTTTTTGAAAAATGAATACAAACATTTCGATGTAAATATATGTTATTTGTATACTTTATTCTACGACGAAAATAGTTTGAACTTCTCCTCCTCTTACACTTCGATAAAACAGTTTTTTACATACATTTTTACATAGTCAACACATAAAACGTTGAAAACGAAGGCGGGACGACTATGATGCCGACGGTTGTTCCACTCAACGATGCTGCCCCCACGAATTTGCTCTTTTCCACCATGCTCAGAGATGATGGAACTTCACGCTGTTGTATTTTCTACAACTGCATGTAGAGTTGACCATTTGCGCACCAGTTACAGCATACTTTCGATGATGTGGACAGTTGTTCGGCGATGGTGTTCCAAAGAATTTCGTCTTTGTCCACCATGGTGTGCTCAGAGTCGGAAGAAGTCGACGCTGTTGTATTTGCCACCTTTCTATGTCATCCAGAGTGAATGCGGAGTTCTGATAGCTTCTCCGTAGGATGGAATTCCGCCATCCGGCTGACTTTGTTGATACTCGTGAAATCCATTTTTCCCCGCACTTTCAATGTTCCTAAGTGGTGCACGGTCGAAGCCTAAACAGGTCTTTATCCATAGATCTCCGAAAGTGTATAGTTTTTCAACATAAACATCCCGTTATCATATATGCTCTGAATAGCGGAGCAATAAAAAAAAAATTCTAATAGCTTGGAGGGTGGTGTTAACGAAGAAAAAATCCTTAACCATGGGGCTAACTTGTCCAGACCTGCATGATCTCAAATGTCGGCATCGAGGTTTGACGTTGCACTCTCTGTATATATTATCATTCAGAGATGAAAAACTAAAGCCCTGCAAAATGGAAATGCATTTTTTCCCCGGATCACTGTCTTCGTCGCATGTTGTCGTAAAATTTTATGGGTTTTCAAGTGTGGACCCATGAGGAATGATGAGGCCCGAGTTGCACATGCGAAGCGATAGGGTATGACGGTCCCTGGCGCTCGACGTAAGAAAAAAAAGAGTCGTAAAATTTGAGACTTTCGGACGAGGTGGTTGAAACGTTGCAGTGTATAACAGTGTCTCGGACATGAGCCTCCGTCCAGATAGTTGAAAAAAAAGAACATCTGGATAAATTCATCCACTTTTTCTTAGCCCTCTACGTAACTTCTTAAGAGACTTTTTTTTTTTTCGTATTTCGCCTTTGTTCACGTGCGAAAGCGCTTTCCATCTCTCGTACTATGTTAAAAAATCGAACAGCAGATAGGCATCCCCACCATACTAGAAAAAACCTATAGGGATTCGAAAATATGCACTTCCCCAAAAGGGCATTTGGGGCAGCAGTTTTCATCATTATAGTCTCGAACCTCCGGAGAGTGCACTTTTTGACTGTACATCGACAAGATAGCGTGAGAAAGATAAAAAATGGCTGAAGAAATCGTGATTTCGGATAGTGAAGACGAAATGATCGTGGTTGACGATGTATATTTAGCTGAATATCACTATTATGATAATGACGTCGTTGAAATCAATGACGGTGGTGAACGCCGCATGGACTTCGACAATGGTGTTGCCGAACCGGACGATTATGATGAGCCCGAGGTCATCGTTATTGAAGATGAAGAGCCTGAGGTCATCGCCATTGAGGACGACGTCGACGACGACGCTAGCGATGAAGATGATGATGATAATGATGTCGACAACGCCAATATGGACGTAACAATGGAGTTACCGAACCGGACGAATCTGATGAGCCCGAGGTCATCGTTATTGAAGATGAAGAGCCTGAGGTCATCGCCATTGAGGACGACGTCGACGACGACGCTAACGATGAAGATGATGATGATGATGTCGACAACGCCAACGATGACGACAACGACGATCAAGTCATCTCGGATGACTCGGATTATGCGAGTGATAGTGATGATGGTGAACACTATGAATACTCGGAACGCTATTTAAATAGAGTGGCCGTAAATAGTTTCAACGATATGGACAAAGTTTGCGTGCATCATCTGTTTTATGAAGGCGTGCACATGGATATTTCGCTGTGCATATCGTGTTTCGCCAACGCAGGAGGCGTCTTTACGGAAATGCGTGAGGTCCGCGTCCACACCGTTGAAATACTAGAAATCATTGAGGGCAAATATTGCAAGGACTGCAGAGAGCCATTATTCCAAGCGATGCCGAAATCCGCGTGTTTGAGATGCACGGGGTCAAAAATCATTGTGAGTGTTGTGAATTGAATCATAAGAATGAAATAAGTTTATGTAAAAAAAAAAAATCTGTTTTCTTGTTTGTTTCAGTTTGGTGACACGGGTTGTGAATAGAGACTCATTTTGTAACGCATGCGCGAACACACACACACACACACACACACACACACACACACACACACACACACACACACACACACACACACACACGCACACGCACACGCACACGCACACGCACACGCACACGCACACGCACACGCGCACACACACACACACACACACACACACACACACACACACACACACACACACACACACACACAATTAAAAATAAAAAGTGATTGTTATAATATCAAAACGTGTATGTTTCATTGACTCTCCCTTCTCTCGCGTGTTGGATCCTTTTCCCCCAATCTCGGCCACCAGAAAACTAGCCTCCCCACTCTCGAACACCCCCCCCCCCCCCCCCCGTCTGCCGCAACCCCGCACTCGGCTGCCGCATGCAGGACCCCCCCCCCCCACACACACACGCGCACACACACACACACACACACACACACACACACACACACACACACATGCACACATTTGTACAAGTTTTTTATATATATGAACTCCTGTTAATCGTCTAGACAAAAATGCTCCGCTTACATCTTTAACGTTGATAATAAATTATCAGATTTTCAAGGAAACGCGACTCTATGATGCCCCCTCCCCCACAGAGCCGACAGCGGCTTCCCCCTCTCGCCCGCGGGTCCAGCTATCGCCTGGAAGACATCCTCACCAAAAACTAGCCTCCCCACTCTCTAACACCCCCCCCCCCCTCTCCACCACAACCCCGCACTCGGCTGCCGCGTGCAGGATCCCCCCCCCCTCCGCCATGCATACCCCGGCTTCCCCGCGCTCGACCCGCCCGCCCCGCCATTCATACCCCGGCTTCCCCGCGCTCGACTCCCCCGCCCCGCTCCCCCCCTGAGATCCCTGGGTTAGAACCGGCCTAGCTCCTCTACTGACATGGGTCCAACGGCATCTTAATCTTAAATGTATTTTAGATTTTTCTAGATGGTTTAAAAAAAATCGATTTTTCGAAGCCGTCACAGTGGTGTTGTCCGTTAACCTAGTATGTATTCTATATTATTGTCGGACATAAGTAACAATTATTGGCAAATAAGTAATAAAGAGGGCAATTTTTTTAGAGTTCTTTTTCTCCCAGTCACACGAAACGCACCTAGTATATTTGTTATGGCGGGGGGGGGGGGGGGGGGGGGGCAATGTCCAGTTTTTTCCTTGGCTCCGAACAATTGTTGATCTGGGGCTGACTCCATGTGACAATGTGTCTATAATCGAAACTAAATACCAAAGTGGATGTAAGAGCACGATTCCTCGAGAGAAAACTATTAATCAATCGAATCCGCTCATAACGACGCTGGAGTTTATGTATCAACAAGTAACTTATCTTACTAACTCGTAATCCATAGTTTCCGGCGCTGGGAATATAACTCTCCAACATCATGCCCAGATTCCACGAACATCAGGACCTTGGAGTCAAATTTTGGAAGACTGGGTGACAACAATCGATGGGAGGGTTAATGGACGCCAAGCTAAAGTAATGAAACTTGATGACGAAGGCTTAACAATCTCTTACAAAGGAACAGGGCTGCATAAACGGGATGTTTCAGATACGGACCTGTATCTTCTCAGTGAGTATATATTTTCGAAAATGATCTGAATAATAAAAATTTCATAACACTGAGTGAAATTTGAAAAAGAAGGAAAAGGTACAATACCTAAGGGCGCGGGATTATTTTCGAGAAAACTATTTAGTCCTCTAAGGCTTGCATTTCGTGGGCCGTAAAATGCAGCACCATTTAAATAGCTATCACTTTGATGCCGGGTCTGCGTAAGCTTGGAGGCCAAATATCAGGTAGTTTATCAATATTTTTCTTCTTGAGACTAATGGGATGACGTGGTCGTACTTTTACCCAGAATTAATACAGTCTTACCACGTTTGATTTTTTATTGAAAAACATCGATAAATAAGTAGGTTATTATTTTGTAAGCAAAGTTGACCGATTGTGCGCTGCTGCTGCATGGCCAATCAGTGTAGGCGGTTTTGACAACTAGGTCAATCTGGTAAGAAAAATGAAAAAAGTACTTCTAGTAGAATAATAAAAACTTTCAACGACGAGATGCTTTCTTGAAATGTTGACTATCACAAAAAGAGTAAGCTGTAGAACAAATATTCTGATTTTAACCGAAAAAAATGTCATTATTTGTGACAAACAAATGGATAAAGATATTAAAAAATCGTCTATCGATACGATGAAAAATATAAACTGGCCCTTCAACCGACAGAGGTAGGCGCGCGGTCGGTGTGCGGGCTCGGCGGTCACTGAAGTTAAGCAGCATTGGAGGCTGCCAATACTTGGAGCGGTGACCGCTTGCCCGTGCACTGGTTTGCGCGTCAACCTTTGAGCGGGAGGCAGTTTGTCTGAGTTTCTGATGTTTAATACAACTGAAACTCAGCCAAATATAGCCGCCTGTATCGACCCAGGTTTTCCGCAGTTTCCCTGGGCCCTCGTGCAAATGCGATACAGTAGTGCATTAGGAAAGAGTGGCTGCGGTCAACACTCTGCGGGGGAACTCTGGAAGGAATGTAGGGAGCTGTGGAAGGGATTGTGAATGTCGGAAAGAGTGGAAGGAATAAAAAAGGAGGGGATGGTAAAAAAGGGGAAGGACCCCGTACCTCTGAGGAATACATATATATATATAAACTGGCCTTCAGAAAAATCATTGTAGATCACAACAGGTCAGATTTGGGAATTTTTAGAAGAAATGTTCCCCTAGGGTATACCGCCGAAGAAAAATATTTTATTGCAATAGGATTTATTCAAATCAAATAGGTTTTTTTCCTTGTTTCACTGCCTACTGCGATCCGATTTGTTTTAAATATATGTTTTCATTTGTTCCAGCTATTCTTATTAAATATTAAATATATTTAAATAAAATCAATAAACATACGATTCACTCACACTCTTTCTTTGACTGTATGGAAGACCTTTTTCAATGAAATAAATCTTTGATTTCTTATAATACACACTGCAAAGACATGTACTAAATGCATGATATCGATTAGTGAATGTCATTCTGATAATTAGAGAGTTTTATATAAAATAGCATATCAAATATGTGTGTGTGTGTGTGTGTGTGTGTGTGTGTGCGCGCGCGCGTGTGTGTGTGTGCGCGCGTGTGTGTGTGTGTGTTGTGTCTAAGTGCGTGTGTGTGTGTGTGCACGCGCGCGCGACGCCGCGTAGCAACAAGGCCGTCAATGTTGACAAGCGCGATCTCTGCCTCGAGGTGATTTTCCGGACGGGAATACATTAAGAAACGGGCCAGGTCGCGCCATCCCTCGGTAACGAAACGAAGTAGAGACAATACGAATAAATAAATTTAATAAATTTCAGCAAAGTTTATTTAACAAAGGATGCTTGGGAAGGGGGAGATAAGAGCGGGAAATAAGGGGCATATGGGTGTAGAAAAATGTACTTGTTTTTGAACCGCTTAGACGCGAGTACTGAAATGAGATATTATTACAGGCTTTTTTTAGCATAGAACGTATCGAAATAAGGAAAGCATCTGGCACGACAGACCAAGTGAGCAAAATATTTTAGGGACTCTTGTTTGCTGGAAAGTCCGGACGCAAGTATCCACTGAAGCAGCGGGGAAAGTGACCGTTTAGGAAAGGAGCCAAGATCATAAAAGACAAGCCTGTCTTTCCCGATTAAGGAACGTGAAATTCGATACAAGTACTGGAATAAGCGCATGCCCGAGCCTGAAAGACAACGCAATCGGCTGAACAAGGAAAGTGGCGAAGAGGAGCAAGTACAGGAAGGGAAAAATTAGCACCATCCGATTAGAAAAAGTGCGACTATCGGGAAAAAGGATCAAATCAATTATTTCCTAGATATTAATAAAAAAGAAAAAATAGTAAATGAAAGAAAGTCATAAGCTCAAGAATTTCGAAACTAAAAAAGCATCCCGCGTGAATAATCGCCATAATATTAAAATCGGACAGTCAGCTGTAATTGAAGATAGGAAATACAGATGATACAAGATCGGCAATATTCGAAATTTCGAGAATAATATAACGCACACAACCGACACCGGTGGACACCGGTCAGAGTGCGGCTCCAGCTATCACTACTGTTAAGCGGCGCTACGCGCGGTGAACACTGGGAGTGGTGACCGCTTAGCCGTGCTCTGGCTGGCGCATCGACCAGTGAGCGGAAGGTCGATTCTTCTGAGGCCTTGGTGTACGGACTTCAGGTTGAAGTCGGCGCACCATAGAATCAGAACAATACAGGGCTGTCTATACCAGTACGGGTTTTCCACAGATTCTCCGTGCCCTCGGCAAATGCGGTATAGTGTAGCGTAAGTCAGCTGTCGGCAACGGGGATTAGGTTTAACGTGTGGGGTACGGGTAGGGATGATATAAGGCGGTTAGCGAAGAGTATACGACGGAACAGGAATTGAATAGTGGACAGAGTCGGGGAATGTAAAAGCGCCACAGCGTATACCGCGAGGAAAAGACTCCTATGAAAAATATACCGCACACAATACAACTACATGCACACACGCAAACAAACGCAAATAATACATGCCAGCCATTATAAAAAGGGTGTTCCTCGTCTCCTTGGCCGCGAAGGCTCGCGAGTTCTTGAGGCGTTAAAATCCCTGCCCTTTTGGTACGCGATCGCCGAATGACGGGCGAACCGATCTAGCGTGCGAAATCACGCTTCAATGCAGCGTCAATGAAAATGTATTTGAACCAGAGGATCGAAAACCAATCGGAATAAATCTTCGTTTAATTGTTTGGATAGAAAGGTTTATATTAATTTACTCCCGTATCGTATCCCGAATCAATATCTTCTATGTACATAATATCTAACTTTTATATACAATATCTTTTATATACATAAAAAGCAAAGTCTTGACTGACTGACTGACTAACTCATCGTCGCCCAGCCTAAACCGCTAAATGTAGAAACGTGAAATCTGGAAGGCATGTTGATTTTACCATATATGCACAATTCAATAAGGGGTTTTTCGAAATTCCCTTTAAGTCCTTTAAGGGAAAAGGGGGTGGCAAAGTTCGTATAGAAATTTTAAACAATCTAGTCGAATTAACTTGAAATTTGATATTGAAATCTAGTCGGATTTACCTGAAATTTTATATTGAAATCATGCTTCTTGACACCAATAATGAAACTCGTATTTCAGCGTTTTTGGCAATTCAAACCCTAAGGGCAGAAATGGAGTGGCCAAGTTTGTAGAGATAATTAAAAAATCTGTTCAGAAGATTTACTTGAAACTTAGTATCAATGAGCTTTAACACGATTAATAAAATAAGGATTTCAGCCTTTTTCGGAGTTCAACCCTTAAACGAACGGGGATGGCAATATTTGTACGGAAAAAAAATCGGGTCACTTTTACTTGGAACTTTGTATAACTGTGCCTAGATATAATGAAAATCAATCCAAAATGGGAAAAGGGCGTGCCAAAGTTTGTATGGTAAAATACGCGTTTCTTAATGAAACATTTTAGGAGCACGTTCCATTAAGGAGCATCCACCACAAGTCTACGCGAGCGAAGTCGTAGGCCGAAAGCTAGAATATAAATATAAATATACAGGGTGAGGCACGAACTGTTGCCACCTTGCATATCTCTGTAATTATCGACGTCACAAAAAAATATTTGAAACAAAAGTTGTACCGTACGAAAGGGGTCATCAAATGCGACCATTTTTTTTATCTCAGTGGAGGCGCCGTCGCACAGTAAAGGTCACCTCCACTTTTTTAAATGGGACGGTACATTTTTTTCAACAATCTTGTAGAGCATCGAAAACTGCATAAAAAATATTTAGGGGTCAAAGTCGTTCACGGTCATTTAAGATCAAAAAGTGACATGAACTTTATTTTTATATGAAATTACCTTTATTCACAATAGATGTTCAAAGTGATTGCCATTGGAATCAATGGAGTATTGCAATTTTCTCGTCACGGATTTTGTAGAATTTCTTATCACTTCGGCACTTATGGAATCACTGGCTCGAAGAATTCTCTCACGCATATCATCCGGCGTAATTGGACGTTCTCAGTTGGAGTTGTCGTCAGTTTAGTGTACAAAATTTGAAATGTACGGCGTGTAGGATGAGCACATTTAGGAAATCTTTCAGCGTTTAAGTCTCCAGCTCTCACTGCATTTTTCTGACATTCTCCGTAAATTAGAAGCATATCAGTTTGCTCTTCAAAAGAATACATCATTTATATTCGCTTGATTCATTAATACTAGTCTCACTATTCTTACTATCGTTATCTTGGGTTTGTTTGGGCGAAACATTGTACAATGTTCCGTGTACATTGTAGGTTTGGTGCCGTTGTTTACATTGAGACAGGAATTTTATTTTTCCTCCACCTACCCCGACCGGGGTCCGTCGCTTGATAGGGCTCTAGTTTGGCTTATTCAAATTAAATTATGATTAATTATTTAATAAACGTATAGAGAGTTGGGCGCCAGCTAGCTTTGACGAAGCTAACAACTCGTGATAAATTTTCGTACGCGGGGAGCTTGGGCTCGCACACAGGGCAGGAACAGTTGGGGACCCATTTGCGAAATTGCGTTATTAAAGAAAAGTTCCCATGCTTAAAGAAAAAGACATAAGGTTTCTTTATTAGACTCACGTTCTGTTGCGCATATTCCAGCATTCCAATAAACTTAGAAGCGAGATTTTGTCGAATAACCTTCCTTCAATTGTTCCTCGGCGAACCGCCACTCGCCAAATTTCTCTTCTCACAGTGATCGTGGATTTCCCACCCGTTGTTCCAACGGTTACAGCATGGACGAAATAATTGCCGAAAGACATGGAAAACCTTCGTCGATGCCGCCCTCACAAAATATTTAACAACCATTTCCGCAAAACCATTCTATCACCAGAATCGTTGAATGTGGTATCCCGAGGGCCGACGCGCTCAACGAACAAATTTACAGACGTTACGTACGAAATTCAACAAGGAGTCCTCCCAGCACAACTGGGTGGGAAGTCCTTACAGTACAATGACTGGACAAGGAACCTCTTCGAACAAGAACCGGGCAGGGAGTGTTCTCCGAACGAAAACTCGACAAGGCGTCAATCGATGTTTCGCATGTGATCGATACGCTCCTCTATCCCCTCCCGTTCATCCTGGATCCAAGCCTTGATTTGTCAATAATTTGGCGCAAAGGCGTCAATCCTCAGTTCTCCTTTTCTAGGCCGTCTTAGTCCAACGTAATGCACTCGGACGAAAGCGCTGGCATCGAAGATCGATAATGGTTGGTTGACACGCTTTACTTTACATTCCCATTTTGCTACAGTGTGAAAAATGATGGTGATAAAACGGATGGACAAAAATTTTGGCGCCCTCGAGAAATCTCGCTATGTCGCCACGTCGAGGATAATCGCCTCAGAATTTCCTGTTACAACATACATGACAATGGCCAGACTTCGGCGATAAGTGCCGAAGTAATAAGAAATTCGTCATGAGGAGATTGCAATACTGCATTGATTCCAATGGCAATCACTTTGAGAATCGACTGTGAATAAAGGTAATTTCACATAAGAATAAAGTTCATGTCACTTTTTGATCTTAAATGACCTTGAACGACTTTGACCCCTAAATGTTTTCTTATGCAGTTTTCGATGCTCTAGGTGGAGGTGAACTTTACTGTGCGACAGCGCCTCCACTGAGATTAAAAAAATGGTGGCATTTGATGACCCCTTTCGTACGGTACAACTTTTGTTACAAACATTTTTTTGTGATGTCGATACTTACAGAGATATTCAAAGTGGCAACAGTGAGTGCCTCACCCTGTATATACAGGGTGGATCAATAACTATTAGCACCGTGGATATCTTCGAAACTATAAGGTTCACAGAAATATTTGCTGAAATGAAATTGCACAGTACGAAAGGGGCCATCCGATAGCGATAATAGTTTTTTTGCAGGTGGAGGTACTTCGGACATTTGAAGGTCAACTCCATTTTTTTTTAATGGATCGGTATGTTTTTTTTCTGTATCATGAAAAAGGAGCTTAAAGCGAGTTCAACGACATATAACATAAGGTCATTGAAGGTCATAGAAAATACAGAAAGGCGATAATACTCACAGTTTCGGTAGTAAATAAAATAACTGCGTTAATAGTAAGTGTTCGAAATGACGACTATCAATATCAATGCGTACGTTAGTATGTACGTTTACACATTTCTTAGACAGGGACAGAAATATCGGAAAGGCGATAATACTTACGGTTTATTTCATTGAAAATAAACAATGTTTCAAGGACACTTTAATAAGTTTGCAGGGTAAGATAAACATGACAAGATTAGTATCGATAAATCGGTCAGTCGTGTACAATGTATCCGTTTGAAGAGAAAGTTGATATGCTTCTTAGATATAGCGAATGCCAACAAAATTCTATAAGGGCAAAAACCTTGTAGGATGAACGATATCCACATCGGTCTCAGCTTTCGCGTCAAACATTTAGAAACGTGTGTCATAAACGTAGGTAAAGCGGTAGTGTAAGTGTCCGTAGTAGTATACGCCAGAAACGCGTAACGAATGAAGAAATGGCAATCGGTGTACTGGCAAGTGTGTCTCGAGATTCTCACATTAGTTCGCGACAAATTGAAAATGAATTTGGCATTAGCAGGAGCTGCGTACTTCATATTTTGCCCCGTCAAAAATTTCACCCTACCATGTTAGTCTTCACCGAGATTTGCAGGCGAACAACTTCATGGATCGCGTAGAGTTTTGTCGAATGGTTCAACGATAGATCGAAAACACTGAGTGATTTCTTAATACCGTTTTAATTACTGATGAGGCAATATTCACAAATTATGGAAACGTTAATTTGTATAACATGCATTTATGGGCAAGAGAAAATCCACATTGGCTGCGGTAGGTTGAATACCACAGACGATGGTCTGTGAATGTATGGTGCGGAATCATAGGTGTCCAAATTATGGGTCCTTTTTATATCAATGGAAATTTGAATAGCAACATCGACAGTGATTTACCAAAGATACATTGGGTCTTTTGCTCGAAGAGTTGCCTTTACTTACACGACAAACCATGTGGTATCAACATGACGGATGTCCAGCACATTATTCATGGAGTGCACGAAGGCAACTCGATGAAAAATTTCGAAATCGTTGGATTCGACGCAGCGGTCCAAGATCGTGGCCAGCTCGTTCCCCTGACCTAACATCTGTAGACTTCTTGCTATGGGGAACATAGGAAGATAAAGTGGACAAAGAAGTACCAACTACCCTTGAAGACATGCAACAAAGAAATATTACAGCCTGTGCATCAATAAGTTCTGACGTGGTAAAACTTGCAAGTAAATCAATCGAAAAAAGAATTCAATGATGCATTGATACTGATGGTCGTCATTTCGAACACTTACTATAAACGTAGTAATTTTATTTACTTAACGAAACTGTAAGTATTATCGCCTTTCTGTACTTTCTATGAACTTCAATGACCTTATTTATAGGTCGTTGAACTCGGCTTAAGCTCATC
>OX632360.1:31289028-31576528 GCA_951751655.1 Ophion costatus
GGCCGGGACAGGGTCGAAGTCGTATAACAACTCCTCGGATGATCGGGCAATCGTTCGACATGTTCGTCAAAAACCCCTTGTCCATGCGAACATCGTTGTTCAGCATTTCCCAAACCGTCGACAGCAACAATAACAACGACAACAATAACAACAACGACGACGACAACAATGACAATGGCCGCGAAACATTTCATACCAAACGGTTATCAACCGTCTCCGTGAGTCTGGGTTGCGAGCCAGACATACCGTCCGTGTGCCAATGTGGACGGCAGACATCGCCGGGCTCGTCTAGCGTACGCTCGCCAACATGTCCAGTGGAATATGAGGGAATGGGGTAATGTTTTATTCACTGATGAGTCTCGGTTTTGTTTGTACGGCGATGACAGAAGATCCCAAGTTTGGCGTCGTCGGGGAGAGCGTTTTTTTACAGAACTTTACTCGCCCTGTTGCTGCCTTTAATGCAGGATCAGTGATGGTTTGGGCCGGGATTTCGCGGTCATCGCGAACTCTGCTGGCGATTGTTCGTGAAACCCTCAATGCTACATGTATTGAATATACATAGACACAGACATGGTATTGAATATACATAGATACACACAAGAACACACACACACACACACACACACACACACACACACACACACACACACACACACACACATACACACACACACACACACACACACGCCCGCGCGCGCGTACACACACAAACACGCACACACACACAATTTAAGGAATGAGTTTAGCACGCACGCACACATACACACACAGACATACAACAACCATGCAACCTCCACATGAGTTACCTTTGGGTAACGCAAATGCCGGCGGTTCACAATTGACAATCAAAATCGTGTTCAAAATAAGTCAGTGTTGTTTCCTGAGTTGTTTTACAAATTTAAAAAAAAAACTGGAAATTTTTCGATCTTTTCTCAAATCTAACAAGCAACTAGTGCCAAGTTGTGAAAAAAGTCGAAAAAAGTTGGTCTTTTTATTTTGATGATGATTCCACGATGTTTAGGAACAATATACTTGATCCTTCAATTGTTTTGTAAACTTTGATCAATCGGTCCGGAAAAACAGGGCAACAGAGCAATTCGCATAAATGAAAATGAAAAAAAAATTCTGTACTTTTTTCATATCAATGTTAATGATGAAAAGAAAATTCTCGAAAATCAATGAAAGAATGTTGTAGGAAATGTATTCAAGTCTTCGAAGCTGCCCTTTAAATCCTTGTGCATTCATTGGTTTCTGCGATATCGATGATCAAAGACAAAAGGATCCTTTTTCATTAAAAGGTCGGATATCTCAGCAAAAAATTGACATAGAGAGACTAACAAAAACGAAATTGAAGATGAATGAACAAAGACCTATCCATTGATTATACTGAAAAAAAAATCCTAAGCTCGTGGAACCTTGAAAAGAAATTTAAAAATTTGGGCATTTTTTTGCGCTATTTCTCATGATTGCGCGATAACCGTAGGTCACAAAAAAATGTTGCCGACATTTTTCATCTCGATACGACGATTTTTCACACAGATACAGCGCTCCAAAAACACTTAAACAAATGAAGAAGCTTTCTGTTCCTTTCATTTTTGGGACTAGTGTATTATTGTACTTTTCTTTTTTCCGCGGCTGTTTCGTTACAAAATCAGACCTCGGTGGCTGACAACTGGCATAGTGGAAATAGCTGTGGTGATCCTTTTAAAGGTTTGGTTTTTAGATTGTCGTTTGGTGTAGTATTCCAGTATGTATGCAGTCTAGCCTGTCACGAATCATAGGGCTCTTTGCAGAGCAACGTAAAACCTATTCAAATTGCGCAAGGCCATACAAGTCTTACCAAGTCAACCACATGGTTAAGGCTTTTGTTTTCGTCGACGTTCGTAGCTACTCTCCGAGCAATGCGATTTTTTTGTCACATACAAAGCCGCTCAAATAATGCTTCGGATATCAATCACACATATATAAAAAAGAGTCATTTATTACGAAATCAATTAAGTTTATCGATCTATGGGCAAAGCCTCTTTTAGCTTCCGGCCGCTGATCTGTCTGTATGCACCACTTGAGCACAAATGCACTCGAGGTCTGGAATACTCATAAAAAAATGTTTGGTCCAAATGAACCCCCAGCCTGCGTGCTCTGTTTATTTCTTTTTCATGCTTTCCACAGTAAGATATACCAACGCGATATAAAAAAAAAACTCTGGCGGAGATAATTTTATTGCATTTTCTGAATTAGAAGGGAACGACGAAAATATTTCTAACCGGGAACCATTTTCAATCATCGTCAGCGGTCAGAAGTGACCACACTTTGAATGAAGCAGTCAGTTAGTTAATATAATCTCTCTGGGAGGAGTTTTCAACTCGTTTATGCGGAGAATAACATTGAACCATCAGAACAAAGCTTGCACAACCAAGCTCAAGTTCAGTCGAAGGATTTGCTGCGTGGGAGCAGCGGATCATCGACTTCGTTGAAGTACTGAAAACGCAAAACCGAATAAAGCGCCAACGGTTATCAACTGAACATCAACAGTCATCGATGGCCCAAATATAATATCTGGAAGGATTAATGTATTCTAGGCGCAGGCATTTTATACACGTGGATGCAGGACACAGCGATGATGGGTTAATATGGCGAGAGATTGAGTTGAACGCGTGATGGTCCATACTTTAACCCCTGGTCGATGAATTTCGATGACGTGATAGTGGCTCGAAGGGGGGGTTCGAAGACGCATACGAGACTTTCGAGGACTCTCATGAGGGCTTTGAAGACGTTCAAGAAACTTTCGACGACATTCACAACACGTTTGAAGACATTCATGAGCGGTTTTGTTTGTTTTGTTCCAGTTTGTTTGGGATTTTTACCCGAACAATCCCAACAAAACTCAAACGTCATGAAAATCTTCGAATGTCCCAGGAGGGTCCTCGAACGTCGCCTGAATGTGTTTGAACCCCTCATAAATGTTTTCAAACATCTTATGAATGTCTTCGAAAGTCCCACAAACCTCTTCGAAAGCCTCTTGAATGTCTTTGAATTCCTCTTAAGCGTCTTCGAACCCCTGACGAATGTCTTCAAACGTATTATGAATGTCGTCGACAATCTGTTGAACGTTGTCGAACGCCTCGTGAATGTCTTCAAACACATTATGAATGTCGTCGCACGCCTGTTGAACGTCTTCGAACCCCTCGTGAATGTCTTTGAAAGTGTCTTAAACGTCTTCGAACCCCTCATGCATGTCTTCAAACGTCTTATGAACTCTTAAAAGTCTCCAACCGTGTTATGAATGTCTTCGATAGTGTTCGAATGTCTCATAATCGTCTTCGGAAGTCTCTTAAACCTCTTCGAACCCCTCATGAATGTCTTCAACGTCTTAAGAACGTTTTCGAAAGTCTCTTGAACGTCTCACGAACATCTTCGAACGCCTCATGAAAGTCTTCGGTAGTCTCTTGAATGTCTTCACACGTCCTATGCACGTCTTCGCAAGTCTCTTAACCGTCTCACGAACGACTCTCGAACATCTTCGAGAATTATTTTCGAACAAGAGCGACCAGCGGTTAAATGTTACGTCCATATGTAACGTATGTGTTACATCCAAAAGGGACGATTTTATTCTATTTTCGGGTTCGTCAGATATGAAATTATGTTATTTACCCATTTCAAGGGATAGCTACACGTCGCATAAGGGCCCGGCAACCTCTCACGCGAAAATTGGGTTGGAACGGGAAACAAGTGATATCAAGTGATTGTTGGGGTAAACATTAACCAGCGAGAGTTATCATGTAATTATGTTCACGTACAAGCTCCTCAGTGTAGTGAGGCGACGATTTAATGCGCACTTGCGCGGGACAGGTTCCACCGCGCCGCTACCTTTTACTCTTTCGCTCTTTCGCGGGAACAATTTTCTCCGCATTTCTCTCCCGCACACTGCTCGTTCAAACTTAAGGGTACTCTACTTTCGACCGGGGTTTAGCGCAGACCGCACACCTCTAATACACTAGCTCTATGTTCGATATTAGTACACCGTAAAGCTGTAAATGAAAGTATGATGGTTCTAGTAACACTTCACATCTATGTGCGGGTCCGCTGCGTCACTAACCTGGTCTTACTACACCGCCGCGAGCGCCGTTGTTACTACGATTTTCGAAAGACTGACGCCTGTGCGGGTCCGCTGGGTTGATAGCCCGGTCTTACTATACCGCCGCGAGTACTGTTTTTACTAGGAGTTTTCTCCGACTCCAGGATCGAACCGTGGACTAATCGGAACGGACAATACTCACCGCTACCGGACCGACGTTAGCTCGGTGGCTAAACCCCGGTGGGGTTTTTGACAATATCCACAGAAACTTGCTCGCTCCTGAAGTCGCGCGGTCGAACTCTGTGAATCAGGCGATGCTTGATCAGCGGAATTCGACCGAGCCCATCTGGTCTCACTATCTGCCCTTCCATACCCGACACCGCATAGAGACATGAAGCAACGGAGTCGTCGGAAAATAATGAAAAGTAAAGCCGTTAAGTAGTAGAGCTAGGGGGATTCTAACTCACTGTTTGGGGGGAGGGAGACAGGGGGTGGGAGATAGGGAGAGGGAGAGAGGGGGAGGGGAGGAGGGGAAGGGCGAGAGCGGGGAGGGACGGAGGGGAAGGGTGGGAGAGAAGGGGGTGGAGGGGGCAGCGAGGGGGAGGGAGAGAGGGGGCGGCGAGGGGGGTTGGAGCGAGGGGGAGGGGGAGGGGCGGCAGCGAGGGGGGTCGTGCGCGCGCGCGCGTGTGTGTGTGTGTGTGTGGGCGGGTGCGTGCGTGCGTGCGTGGCGGCCTTTCAAAGCCCCCTAATTTATGACATGCAGCTGGTGCCATTCCAAAAGACAATGCCAAGAAGTTTCCGCCCCATCTCAAAGCTCGCCGACACTCGAAACAGGTCCTGACAGGTTTCTTGGAAAAGCGTGCATGTGTGCGTACGTGTGTGACAACCATATATGGGTCGGAAAATTTTCGATAATATGAAAACGCCACATGGGCGCCACATGGGTGGTCTTTATTTATGACGTGCAGCTGCCCGGCTTCTATCTAGAAGATAATGTCAAGATGTTAGCATCCATCCCGTCTCGAAGCTCGCCAACACTCGAAACAGGTCCTGACAGGGTCCTCGGGGGAAACTATAGTTAAGGGATCAATCGTCAAGGGCCGTTGGCCCCGATGGACCACTTGAGCTGCACTCTTGAAAAAAGAAGTCTCATCGAAGTCTCGGGTTTATTCCGAGATATAACGTCAAGATGTCCACATGTGCGAGTATGTACAAGGTGCATCCAGCCAGGCAGGTGTTCTTCGAACGTGTTTGAACTTGTTTTTCTCCGATTGCAAAAGTGGGGAGAAGTTTGAAAAATTGAGTGGGAGGGTTACGATGATCTTTCGCCAAAGGCTTTGACTGCGGATGGACAACTTGAGCACAGCTGTACTCTTGAAAAAATAGTCTCAATACATCGAGGTCTTGGTTTCATTCCAAAATATAATGTTAAGATGTTTACAATTCAATGTGGTTTCGTCGGAGAATAAAGCATACAAATGGTATATATTTCCATCGAAATGTTTTTTATTCATTGAAAAAAATCCGTCGCTCACGCCTCGTATACACTTAACCAGCTTTTCAGCGATTTTACATTTGCATGGGCGCAGTTGTATTTCATGTTGAAGGGGTGATGGGGACATTAGGATTTCGTGATTTTCGGCAGCTTCTGCAGCGATGGACAGTCCAGAGTCTCCAAGTCGATGATCTTTGTTGCGGCATCCGTGAATCTTGATAGCAATGCGCATTTCTCGAATCCCTTCGCATAGATGGCGGGAGCTCCTTGCAAGATTCGTCGAATTGACTTTCTAGCTGCCTCGTATGGAATGCCGCTGTGATCCCATCCTATTCCATGGAAATTGCGTTCCAACCACTTGTTTGTCATTTTGTACTTGGCCGGTAGAGAGTCCCATGCAAATGGTGGGTCGAAGGCGAGCGTCAACGGTTCAGCATCCTTGTCGAGGAGTCTGACGATGGACATGT
Source organism: Ophion costatus (assembly GCA_951751655.1). Lineage (NCBI taxonomy): Eukaryota > Metazoa > Arthropoda > Insecta > Hymenoptera > Ichneumonidae > Ophion > Ophion costatus. The sequence goes on from OX632360.1 coordinate 31,295,066, forward strand.
CCTTTAGGACAAATTCGTTGATAGGACTCTTGAAGCCCTGTACATCGACGATAAGCTCTATGTTGACTGATGCAGGTGCGAATCATCGGCATGATTTTATACCAATTTTTTAACCCCACCACTGATTGGATTGTACTCGACAATACGATCATGAAGGATCATGCAGTATGCCGAAGTTTGTGGCGGAATATTGTTTTTCAATTCAAATTCAAGACGCACGTCAACAGGGCCGGACTTGAGCGAATCGTTTTGCTTTGAACAGTCAATGACAACGAGGGGGGCTTTTTCTAAAAATTCCACCCTGCTCAGCCATGGTTCAGCCTCTTTGTTTTAATAGGTCTGCTGAAAGTTTGCATACATCTCGTAGAGTAGAGCATATTGATTTTGTTCAATGTTCAAATTCAAATTTCCATATGGATAACATTGCGAGTTGAGGTATAGTTTGAAATCGCTCATGTTACAATGATCAAAGTGGCTCGCATTGTGTTGTTTCGTATTTTTCCGCCCCGTCTGCAGCGCGAGTATGACATATCGTGGCTTCTCCAGCTGATTCGAGGTTTTCACAGACCACACGTGCTTAGAGGTCGCAGGCAGCAACGGATATTCATACAGTTCCCATGTTCGGAAACTCATGGAGATTGGTGCGTCTTTGGCGAGAAACTTTAACAGTTGAATTTTTCGCTGATCCGAGACTGTCACATGCGGTACGAGCCATTCTATTTTATGCAATATGAGTTTGTAGTCTTTTGCGGCCGTTTGTACAATGGCATTGTCGTCGGTCTTTGATCCCGTGAGAATCAACTCGTGTTTGGCACTTACGACAATTTTACGATAATCTTCAGCAAAGCCGAGGAGCATGCTGAGCGGTAGACAGACATCAAAGTTTCCCGACACATCTACAATCTGCTTGGTCTCTTCGACATCGAGCCATCCAGTGTTCTCGAGCATAGAACATTTGGCCGGTGAGAGAGATGAATATCCCTTCAATACACTCGTAATTCCGACATTCTTATTACGATCGATTTCTATGGCATTCAATTCATATCGCACTTCCTCAAACAAATGACAAATGGCATTGTTGACGAGACTTGTAGCAGTGGTTGGCGCCCCGTCGCGCTTGGAAAATTTCCCACATATGTGTAGGGAACTCTTGCTTGGCAGGATGGAGAGGTCTTGATGTTGGATGGCAATACGGATTTCATCGCTGTTATTGAATGTTGAAGATGCATATGGCTGATGCGCGTGAATCCCGCAATGGATGATGGACTCATCAAAGACCACGGGCGCCTAAATGTTGACAATTTCTTCTTCAATTTCACGCAACAGATGCACAGAGCACAGACTAAATAATTTTTTACACGCTTTCGCCACGCACTTTGAGACCCAAATTCCTCAAGAGTTGCACGCTTGAGGTGTTAGCACTTTGGGCGCTGGCCGACGACTGATCGATTTTATCCATGGTCGTTTGTTGTTATTGGAAGATCTGTTGAAAACAATACCCATCACGACTTTATATGCAGGCGTATGGTAATTACTTCACCGCGGAAATTTACCAAATCACCGTCCTGATCCACGATGCGAAGCTGTATCGCATCAATCGTTCGGCTCGTGATTGGCAGATAAATTACGTAGGAGGGAACATCAATGATCTTATAGCCCGATGGCACGGATGGAAAAAACTCGTGAATTGTGTGCACTTTTTGTCCGTTAATATAGGCACCGGCGGTAATGTTGCACTGAACGCGTAGGGCGTTCACTTTGAGAATGGCCGCTGGAAGATCGGGTTCGTGTCTTTTATTGGCTTCCAATTTGCGTGCGGTGAAGCCTAGTAGATGTCCAATAGCATTTTTTGGTTCAAAATTCACCTCACAATCACACTCGATCTCACTGCGTAGCGTATTATTGTTGGGTTTAATGCTGATATTGATGTTTTTACGTGAGAGCTCTGCTTGTACAAACGCCTCAATATCCTCTAGTTCATAACTGCCCGTAGGTATCGTCAACACCTCATCTCCCAGGTAAAGTTTATCGTGGTCAACGTCAATATTGGGAATAGAGTTGAACGTTAACAATTCCACGAGACCGAGGGTATAATTTTTGTGTGGCGAGAGTTCGATGGGGGGAAAGTATTGCGCCCCGAGTATGGATGATGAGCCAGATATGGTCAGCGTTAAGCTATCATCCATGGTGCTGGTAAATTGACAACTGAATTCTCCACGTCATTTCCCCCCTATATATAGTGTATATTTGTCTTTGTGCTGCAATTGTCGACAAAGAAACTTGAGACACATATGTCCACATTCAATCGTATCATATTCTTGATATCTAGTATAATTATAATTAACGCTACCAACACGAAAATATCTCATGGGTTCGGGTGGTGGTGGAAGATTGCCGAAACTATCTAAGTACACGACTTTCCATCCGGTATTATTGTAAGCAACCCAATGTGTTCCAGGACCGACATTTTCGTCCAAATTCACATTCGCTGCTTCACATTTGAGGGGTCCACTCGCCGGCAACGTATCGCGCATGTAAACTCCACGAAAGTGCGGAATTTTTAGGATTTTCGCATATTTGAGTAGGTCGCGGGCGGTGAGGGGTCTGCGTGGTAGCGTAACTTCTAGTTTTTTGCCTTAATATGCCGGCCCAATCCGTGCTTATATGGTTTCAGATGTAGACCCCGACCTAATGCAATCGCTTCACTTGTCCGATTATGACGCTTACTTTCATCCAATTCACGTTTAGCTGCTTGAGCAGCATTTACCGCTTTAGCTATACTTGCCCCACCACCTGACAAAGCACCCGCAGCGCTTAGACCCGCAAATATGGGCACAAGGAACGGCAATCAACCACCAATGTTTTGGGGCACAGGTAGAACCCGAGGTGTGCGTACGTTGCCACCTTGCATCTTTACAGCTGCACGAGCACCCTTTAGAGCTGATTTAATAATCTTATGCGGATGATTGCTTTGAATCATTGTCTTCTTTGCAGCACCAATTATCTTTTTCAAACAAACACCACGCCCGCGAGCCTTTATCCCCATACCCAATTTTCTCTTTGTCTTCATAATATTAGCCATATCCTAAGCACTGGCATTTTCACCGATACTAGCGTCTCGCGCGGTAACACGTTGCCAAGCCTGTTCAGCCAAAACTTTATCCGCCAAATGTCTCACTTCAAGATTATCCGGATTTTTCGAATACGCAATATCGTGTTGTTTGCTAGCCGTATCCAATGGATTAAAGCCGGGATCACCACGAATGAGGCGCTTGGCCAACTTTGTGCCTGGTCCACAATACTGATACCCCGGCAGATGTAGCTCAACGGGGGGTTTGTTGATTCGGCGATTGACCAAACCCTTACCACTCTTGCGATGCCCGATCATGTCTAAAGACAATATGCGACTGACGGATAATCCCTATAAGAATGCTATTTATATGATTTCGCCGCTAGTCGTGTGTGAGATGACGTCCAGGAAGGAAACTATTGGAGACGGACTTCCCGTGATAAATTTCGACGAGTTTGTCGCAGTCGGTGGGAGGAAAGAAAAACGTCATGGGAATTTATTGCCGGATAGCATACGTGCACTGTTCTGCGGTCCATCGAATTGCAGGAAAACCAATGCCCTGCTCACTCTCATCATCCATACGAATGGCTTGAGATTTGAGAACATTTACTTGTATTCCAAATCGCTGCGGCAGCCAAAGTATAAGTTGCTCGAACGATTACTCGAACCTGTGAGTGGAGTAGCGTATCATCCATTCGAGGTGCATGAACAAGTAATAGCGCCAAGTGATGCACGATCCCACTCTATATTCACGTTTGATGATATAGCATGCGAAAAGCAGGATAATGTTAGAGCCTTCTTTTCCATGGGAAGACACGAGGTTGTCGACAGTTTTTATCTTTGTCAGACGTACACTCGTATTCCCAAACATCTCGTGAGGGATAATGCAAATTTCGTGGTGCTTTTCAAGCAGGATGATATGAATCCCAAACACGTGTACAACGATCACGCTAATACGGATATGACTTATACATGCTTCAAAAACATGTGCATGAAATGCTGGAATTCCAACAAGTATGCATTTATCACGATTTACGAGGATAGCGGTATTAATGACGGTCGACATCGACAAGGTTTTGATTATTTTCTTAGCATTGATAAATGTCTCATCACGGGTGGTTGAAGAGACAGTATTGTGCACGCCTTGGCGGTGACAACATGAAGAGCGGACAATTATTGCGTGAAAAGGATGTCGTGCGCGAACTTGCCAAGGCGAGCGATGCAATCAGACGAAAGCATCGAATGATGAAAATTGGCAAAACGAGTGATGAGCAGAGATTGCGAGATGTCTTTAAGCCTATAGTCAGACCATTGGAGAAATTGGTGTCGTACATAAACGATGAGCCGGCGAAGGAGGAAATCAAGGATGAAAAAGCCGACGATAGAGATGGATATATAGTGTGAAACATGAATTGAAGAACGAGACACACGATTCGTTCAAGAGTGAAACACAAGATTCTTTCATATTGATACATGAGGATGATGATGATGACTCACAAAATGCCGATGAATTAATCACCGAATATCTCCTGCTGTTACGAACAAATAGAAAAGCAAGCCGGGATGTATCATATGGTGTGCGGAATCCTTCAAACAACCGATTAATGATTGGTGATTCTCCGATAAATTTCGACGCTCAACATATTCGTGTGGGAGATGTGAATTTATCGAAAACTGTTGGATTAACTGAGCTGCTGTTTAAAAAAGTGCCCAACATCGAAGCTCTCACACCAGACGATTTGAAATACTATGAAAAAATTGTCATCGCGACGAATGCGCACAAAAAATTTTACAAGCCTAGTGAGGCCATCCGACGTAACACCAGCCACAAATTCAACGCATATATCGCAAATATTGTCGATCATCATGTGGGACGAGGTATGCCAAAGTATAAGCTAGCTAGAAAAAACACCCAATGGGACTATATTTATTGGGACAATCCAAACGAGCTAGTAGATCGTCTTCGCTTACTTCTTGCATCACAAGCAGCCGGAAATTGAGCCCATGCGAATGAAATTATATCGATTATCGAGGAATTGCGTGAGTAGTATAACAGGACTGATTCTAACGCCGGGATCTCAGGGGGAAGCGGGGCGGGGGTCTCCAGCACGTGGACCGAAGGCAGACGTCTCGCTGCGTGGAGGGGGAAGGCGTTGCAGAGGGGGAAGGTAGTCGAGAGGGGTCTAGCACGAGGTAGCCGGGAGTGGGGGTGTGACGTCACACGACGAGGGGGAGGATGGCGATGCCAACCGCGTGGGGCAGGCGGGGGTGGGGGGTGGGGGGGGTGTGTGAATAGAACGAGACAACAATCATAATTAATGAGTACTTATTCTTTTTTCTGCGATAAATTGCATACATAATGGTTGCAATAGCACATTTTCATCAATAAAGAAACAATTTTAAATATAGAATTGAAAATCAGATAAAAATGATATCAAAAATGAAAAATAAAATAAAAATCGACATCGATGCAATCGGTCTGAAACAAACAAACCATGCATTTTTTCTCATTAATCTATGTGACACATCGGCATTATTTACAGTGATACCAAAGTTGAATGGGAATACTTACAGTTAGCTTGGTATACATTTATGCAGATGGTACACATGTCAGGTGGAATTATTTGGTGCAGTGGATCTCGACAGTCGTAGCAGAAAATTCCCCTCATCCCAGCATAGCGTTCGCGGTAGTGACCACACACTCTTATCACTTCTCCAAACGAATCCCGTGCTTGGAAATAGCACGAAGTGCAATACTTTGCTTGACCATTTGTCGTGAAGTAAATATAATTCACGCAATATTTGACGTTCTGGTCGAGAAGATAAATTTGAAGCATGTCCATTCTATTTTCCCGCACATCGTGGTTTTCACTATCAGATTCACTTTCATACGCGGAATCTACCGATTCGATATTACTTTCCAGATCGTCTACATCTATAGCGTCTATTTCGTTGGCGTCGTCGTCGTCGGCGATATCAATCACATCAACTTCGCGGATTTGATCAGCCATTATTGCACTTTTCTTTTATTCTACGGCTCTTTCGTTTTAAAAACACGTCTCGGAGGTTGGAGACTAGAATGGGGAAAAATGCCGTCCCGATTGTTTCCAAGATTTCGACTTTTGGATCTCTATTGGGGGTGCAGAATGGTGGGGATGGTATTGCTCGAATTTTTCCATACTTCAACGCTAGGATGTGCAAACGGTTTTTCTCCTCAGCCTGTAGGAAATAGGGAGATGGGTAGAAAAAAATGGTCTTCTAAGATGACGAAAATTTTTTTCTCAATGTTTTTTTCTTCCTCGACTGTCGGCCAGGGTGTTGATGCACTGTAAAAAAAGTGACCCTACATCGTGGAGGCGAAGGCTGACCTGCTAAGACTCATCTCAAGTATTGAATTTTACGATCTCCACAAAACCACCTTTGAAAACAACGTATGGAGGCCCATAAAAGTGGTCTCTTATAGCGAACATCCCAGTATTTTGGGATTTCGGATTGCTATGCATGCACGACTTGAGCACAGACGTCGTATTGGTTTGCATATATATATATACATATATATATACATATATATATATATATATATATATATATATATATATATATATATATATATATATATATATATATATAGTATGTCTCTCTCACTCACGCCTCTGACACCATGTTGAATATTCGGTCTAGATATCGAATGGCATTTAATGTCAGTCAGCAGCACGTCACGTCCTTAAAAGCTCGTAAAAACCCTCACAGACCCTACATTGATCGCACTATTTTTTCTGCTCTATCCCCCGACTCTATACGAATGGCGATATAAGAAAGCCTGAGAGGGTAGGCTGTTATACTTCTAATATAATGATACAGAGGGATAATACTTTTTTCTTTAAATTGTGGAACGTTGTGATTGCTGCTGCTCGGAAATTTTAACACTTTGAATGGAGCAGTCAACAAACCAACATCGTTTCTTACTTGAACCATTTTTTTCCAACTTTTAAATATGTGTAGCATCGTGCTAGAACAAAGACTACGAGAACAAGCTATACTCATAAATTCGGTGGAAGAATACAATGTGTGGGAGCAACAATACAGCGAATTAATTGAATTGTTGGAGAACCAAAGTCGAAATAAACGTCCGCGATTGACAATTGGTAATCGACAATTATTAATCGCTCAGATAGCGCGACTTGAAAGTTTGAAAAATTCGATACGTCAACGTTTTGTTCATGAGGGGGCTGGATGTAGTGCGCGAGGAAATGGTTTGATTTGGCGGAACAATGAGACGGCATTCGAAAGTCGCATACTGACTGGTTCAGTAATTAGCCGCAACCATACTGAACCACGTCAATTTCTCGAAGATGCCCGAGACATCGTGCTTTTACATGTGAAAAACATTGTTGAACAACATTTTAGTGTAAAGGTTAATACCACGTTCAATGGTGAGTTTGTGGCAGGTGATAAGCACGCGAACAAAAATATCAATACAAAAAACTTTGAGCTTTTTCAAACATCTGATTCAGATGAGTGGTATGAACAATGTGTTGTCGAACCCACTCTAGCATCCCTTGATGAATTTCAAGAACGCGATAGTGGCTGGGCCTTGTTAAAAATTCAAAATTTAACCATAAGTGTGAATAAATATAATCCAATGCGTGCCGGATGCCACCATAAATTGCCACAGGAAATAATGACGAAGCGTGCAGTAGTAAATATAAAGTCCAATGACAATGCGTGCTTTGTGTGGTCCGTGGTCGCGGCTCTACACCCTGCCGAAAAAATTCGAGCAACAAAATAATTTATCAACAAATGTGTATACCGTCGAGAGGAAGAAAACCCTTCCAATACGCATTAGTGAGCACCACAGGGATAAGCGTATCAATTTGCTGTACCTTCAAGATCCATCAGGCACCAATGTTGGACATTTTGCGTGGATTAAAAATTTATCCAGGCTGGTGAGCTCGCAACTTAGCAAACTGGGCGATCGAAAATATATCTGCGATCGGTATGTAAACTTACAATACAATCTAATTTGCAACATAATTATATATTTGAAAAAATTGGTCGAATAAAAACAATTAAATTTCTGTGTACAGGAGCTTGCATTACTTCAGTTCGAATGTGAAACTAGAGTCGCACACAACGGATTGTGGAAAGTTGAACGACTGTGTCATTCAGTTGCCACACGGAGAGAACAAGTGCCTCACTTTCAACAACTTTGATCGGAAGCAGCATCTCCCCTTCGTTGTATACGCAGACCTCGAGTGTGCCGTGTCGAAAACCGACGATCCAAATAGGTCTCAGCATCACAAAGTATTCAGTGCTGCATATTATTTGCATTGTTCACATGACAATTCCCTATCCACCTATCAGTCGGCTCGCAGTGATAATTGCATTTCCTGGTTCGTTCAAGAACTGAAGAATTTAGCTATTCGTGTGAAAGCCATTTTATGTACTAATGTCCCCATGATACATTTGACACGTGAGGAATGGGCAGAATTCCGCCGCGCTACGCACTGCCTCATATGTGAGAAAACATTTACGCAAGGCGATACACGTGTTAGAGATCATTGTCATTTGACTGGGCGTTATCGAGGCCCCGCGCATTCGAACTGCAATTTGAACTTTCAGCAATCCTTTTTCATCCCCATCGTATTTCACAATTTATCCGGATATGATGCGTATTTCATTATAAAGGAAGTGGCTACAGCTTTCGAAGGTAGTATCGAAGTACTTCCCATAACAAAAGAAAAGTATATTTCATTTACGAAAAATGTGAAACTCACGAATGATACGCGAAATGACATCAAATAGCGATTTATCGATTCGAACGGATTTCTCAATACTTCTCTCGATAAATTAGCCTCGTTTTTTACCAAGGATAAACTAAAAATTTTGAAATCTGCAATTCCTAATAATCAACAATTCGATTTATTGACACGCAAAGGTGTTTTCCCATATGAATATGTGGATGATGTCAGTAGGCTGCAAGAAACGTGTGTACCACCAATTGACTCATTTTACAGTTCATTGAGTGGTGGCACTGTAAGCGAGAGCGAGTATACGCACGCGGAAAATGTCTGGAAGGAATTCTCCATTCAAACGATAGGTGAATATAGCGTGTTAGAACACATTGCCATGGGGACATTACAGAATACCATTTCAACACTGCTATATTCTATAACATCGCAATCTCTTGTGTATATTTTTCAACTGGTCAAAAATTAAAACTAAAAAACATTACCCTTTGTAATCCATACATTCATTCACACTATTTTCCCCCATATCGCCGTGACGCATTTTCCTGGGGAAAAAATATTTAAATGCTAGGAGCAAAAAAAAGAGCTACCCAAGGGACAGATGCTGCGATGTCGGGGAAATCTGACTCTTCATCCTTTGCAGCACGTGCGGAGATGAAGACGACACTTGACCGCCGCTTGTTGGGGCTTTAGGCAGAGAGGAAGGAGTCATAAATAAATTTAAAACATTTATTGTTCACTACAAATCAGATGTATTTATCCAACTATTGTGGATATTATCGAAACCCAACCATTTTACAAACATTCGATTGCCACGTATCTTCAGTACTTTTTCCACGAGATAGATATCGGGATATTTAACTTTTAGAAGCTCTTTGCTCGTAGAAACCACCTGCAATAGGTTTATCCTTATGGTCTTTCAGGCTATACGTTACAGGATTTGAGTTTTTCACGCTACATATTGTACATATTTCCGTTGTCCAGTTTGGTGTGTAACCCTTTTCAAACACACTCTTAAATTTGCTGATTCGCACTTTATCGCCAATTTTGAATTTTGGTGGCTTCTTCATTAGAGGTTGAGTCTTATTAAAAACTTGCCGCAATATTTTCTTCTCGTTACCTACATTTACATTCCTTGGCTTCATTTTAATTGTACGGTGTACAGAGTCATTATACTCGACAATTAAATTATCGAGAATATCGATCGAAACCACTTAAAATTACCGCGAAGGGTAAATTGCTTCCACATTTTGTTTTTCAGTGCACGATTAAAACGCTCGCAAATGGATGCTTTAAAATTACTATACGTTGAATACATGTTAATATTGTGCTTTTCCATTAGAGACTTGAAAGTGGAATTGTAAAATTCTTTTCCATGATCGACATGCAAGTTCTGCGGTATCCGTCGTCCCTTATCGATTATCGACTTCATTGCGCCTGCTGCATCTCTGGCATTCTTACTCAACATTGGCGCGGCCCAGGCGAATTTTGAGAAAGTATCGATGACGGTGAGGAGAAATTTATGTTTAGAGTTTTCACGCGCGTATGATGACATATCGACGAGATCAGCTTGCCAGGTTTCGTCCAAATCCCGGATGTTCACGTGTCGACGAGGATAATTTCGTCGAGCAGGGTTATGTAGATCCAGCACGAGAGCGCTCTTTTTCTCGTTCATTTTCTAGTCCACTCAGTCGCGCATCCAGTGCAGCAATGGTCCGTGAATTACGAATCACCAAATCTTGTAGATTTTTGACATCGACCTCGAGTGTTTTTGCAATATCTCTTATCGTAGCTTAAAGTCCATTAACCAGCAACTGATTACTCTCGTTCATTTCTTTGCGTATGTCCTTAATGATAGTTCGAAATTTTTTAAGCAAAGCACTTAGAGTGATGGCATCGTCTAGTCCTTCCGGATTAGCGATGTTACACAATCTTTTCTGCCCCAAGTCATAATGGCCATCTGCGATCGTATTAAACCCAATCCAAGGTCGGCCCGGAGGACCTTGCTTACTGAGGAGTACACTCTTATTTAATTGGCGTCCAAACACATCGACACTCATGTTGAGAATGCGTGAATTCTCGGAAGCTGAGTTAATAAATGATTTCAGCTTCGCGCAATTCCTCGATAATCGATATGATTTCATTCGAATGCGCAGGATTTCCGGCTGCTTGCGATGCCAGAAGTAAGCGAAGACGATCTACTAGCTCATTTGGATTATCCCAGTAAATATAGTCCAATTGGATGTTTTTCCTGGCTACCTTATATTTTGGCATACCCTTTCCCACATGATGACCGACTATATTTGCGATATAAGTGTTGAACTTATGGCAGGTATTACGTCGTATTGCCTCATTGGACTTGTAAAATTTTTTGTGTGCATTCGTCGAGATGACAATCCTTTCGTAGTTTTTCAAATCGTCCGGTGTGAGAGTTTCGACATTGGGCACTTTTTTAAACAACAGCTCCGTCAATCCAACAGTTTTCGGATAATTCCCATCACCCACACGAATATGTTGAGAGTCTAACATTATCGGGGAATTGCCAATCATTCATTTGTTGTTTGCGAGATTCCGTACACCATATAATACATAAAAGCTTGCCTTTTTATTTGTTCGTAATAACTGGAGATATTCACCGATTAATTCATCAACATTCTGCGAGTCATTATCATCATCCTCATATATCAATTTGAATGAATCTTGTGTTTCACTCTTGAAGGAATCTTGTGTCTCATTCTTCAATTGATTTTTCACACTATTGATCGCATCTCCTTCTTCAGCATTATCACTCACTTTTTCACCCTTAATTTCCTCCTTCACTACCTCGCCGTTTTTATAGATACCAATTTCTCCAATGGTCTCACTATAGGCTTCAAGATATCTTGCATTCTCTGCTCATCGCGATCTTTTCCGATTTTCATCATTCGATGCTTTCGTCTAATTTCATTGCTTGCCTTGGCAATTTCACAAAATACAGCTTTTTCGCGCAAAAGTTGTTCGGTCTTCATGTTGTCACTGTCAAGGTGTGCGCAATACTGTCCCTTCATTCTGTCTGTCCTGCTTGAAAAGCACCACGAAATTTGCGTTATCTCGCACGAGATGTTTGGGGATACGGGTGTACGTCTGGCAAAGATAAAAACTGTCAACAATCTCATGTCTTCCCATGGAAAAGAAGGCTCTAACATTATCCTGTTTTTCACACGCTATATCATCAAAGATGAATATAGAGTTGGATTGTGCATCACTTGGTGCTATCACTTGTTCATGCGCGTTAAATGGATGATACGCGACTCCACTGACAGGTTCGAGCCACCGTTCGAGCAACTTTGGCTGCTTCGACGATTTGGAATACAAGTAAATGTTCTCGAATCTCGAACCATTCGGATGGATGATAAGAGTGAGCAAAGCGTTGGTTTTCCCACAATTCGATGGACCACAAAACAGTGCACGTATGCTATCCGGCAATAAATGCCCATGACGTTTTTGCCGCTTCTTCGCCCCACCATCATCGACTAATTCATCGAAATTTATCACGGGAAGTCCGCCTCTGATAGGTTGCTTGTTGGGCGTCATCTCACACACGACTAACGGCGAAATCATATAAATAGCACTCTTATAGGGATTATCCATCAGTTGTGTATTATCTTTAGACATGATTGACCATGGCACGAGTGGTAAAGGTTTCGTCAACCGCCTAATCAACAAACTCCCCGTTGAACTACATCTGCGCGGGTATCAGTATTGCGGACCAGGCACAAAGTTGACCAAGCGCCTTGCTCGTGGTGATCCGGACATCAATCCACTGGATACGACTTGCAAACAACACGATATTGCATATTCGAAGAATCCGGATAATCTTGAAGCGAGACATTCAGCGGATAAAGTGTTGTCCGAACAGGCTTGGCAACGTGTTACCGCTAAAGACGCTAGCATCAGTGAAAAAGCAAGTGCTTGGGGTGAGGCAAATATTATGAGGACGAAGAGAAAATTCGGTATGGGGATGAAGGCCCGTAAGGGTGGCGCTTGTTTGAAAAAAATAATTGGCGCCGCAAAGAAGACAATGATTAAAAGTAATGATGCACAAACGATTATTAAATCAGCTCTAAAAGGTGCTCGTGCAGCTGTAAAGACACAAGGTGGCACAGTGCGCACACCTCGGGTTCTACCTATACCCCATAAGATTGGTGGTTTATTGCCGTTCCTTGTGCCCATTTCTGCCGGTCTTAGCGCTGCTGGTGCTTTGTTGGGTGGTGCGGCTAGTATAGCTAACGCGGTAAATGCTGCTCAAGCAGTTAAACGTGAATTAGATGAAAGTAAGCGCCATAATCGAACAATTGAAGCAATTGCATTGGGCAAGGGCTTATATCTGAAACCATATAAGCAGGGATTGGGTCTTCATATCAAGCCAAAAAACTAGAAATAACGCTACCTCACCGGCCCCTCACCGACAGCGACCTTCTTAAATATGCGAAAATCCTGAAGATTCCATATTTCCGTGGAGTTTACATGCACGATACATTGCCAGCGAGCGGACCTCTCAAATGTGAGGCAGCAATTGTAAATTTAGATGAAAATGTCGGTCCTGGAACACACTGGGTCGCTTACAGAAAGACTGGATGGAAAGTCGTGTACTATGATAGTTTCGGCAATCTTACCCCACCATCCGAACTCATGAGATATTTTCGTGTTGGTAGCGTTAGTTATAATTATAAGGGGTATCAGGAATATGATACGATTGAATGTGGACATTTGTGTGCCAAATTTCTTTCTCGACAATTGCAGCACAAAGACAAATATACATTATATATATAGGAGGGAAATGACGTGGATAATTCAGTTGTCAATTTACCAGCACCATGGATGATAGCTTCACCTTGACCATATCTGGCTCATCGTCTATACTCGAGACGCAGTACTTTCCCCCCATCGAACTCTCGCCACATAAAAGGTATACCCTCGGTCTCGTTGAATTGTTAACCTTCAACTCTATTCCCAATATCGACGTTGACCATGATAAACTTTACGTGGGAGATGAGGTGTTGCCGATACCTACGGGTAGCTATGAAATAGAGGATATTGAGGCGTTTGTACAAGTAGAGCTCACGCGTAAAAACATCAAAATCGGCATTAAACCGAATAATAATACGCTGCGCAGTGAGATCGAGTGTGACCATGATGTCAATTTTGAGCCAAAAGATTCTATTGGCCTTCTTCTAGGCTTCACCGCACGCAAATTGGAAGCCAATAAACGACACGAATCTGACCTTCCTGTAGCCATTCTGAAAGTGAACGCCCTACGCGTCGAGTGCAACATTACCGCTGGAGCCTGTATTAACGGACGAAAAGTACAGACAATTCACAAATTGTTTCCATCTGTGCCACCGGGCTATAAGATCCTTGAAGTTCTCTCACACGTTATTTATCTGCCAATCACGAGCCGAACGGTTGACACGATACAGCTTCACATAGTGGATCAGGACGGTGATTTGGTAAATTTCCGCGGTGAAGTAATCACCATACGCCTACATATAAGGTCGTGATGGGTATAGTTTTCAATAGATCTTCCAATAACAATAAACGGTCATGGATAAAAATCATCAGTCGTCGGCCAGTGCCCAAAGTGCTAACACCTCAAAGCGTGCTACTCTTTCAGAAGTTGGGTCTCAACGTACGTGGCGAAAGCGTGTAAAAAATTATTTAGTCTGTGCTCTATGCATCTGTTGCGTGAAATGGAAGAAGAAATTGTAAACATTCAAACGCCCGTGGTCTTTGATGAATCCATCATCTATTGTGAGATTCACGCTCATCAGCCATATGCATCTTCAGCCTTCAATAATAGCGATGAAATTCGTATTACCATCCAACATCAAGACCTCTCCATCCTGCCAAGCAAGAGTTCCCTACACATATGTGGGAAATTAGCCAAGGCCCATGGGGCGCCAACCACTGTTACAAGTCTCGTCAACAATGCCATTTGTCATTTGTTTGAGGAAGTGCGATATGAATTGAATGCCATAGAAATCGATCGTAATAAGAATGTCCGCATTACGAGTGTTTTGAAGGGATATCTGCTTGGTCGAAGAGACCAAGCAGATTGTAGATGTATCGGGAAACTTTGAAGTCTGTCTACCGCTTAGCATGCTCCTCGGTTTTGCCGAAGATTATCGTAAAATTGGTGTGAATGCCAAGCATGAGTTCATTCTCACGAGATCAAAGACCGATGATAATGCCATTGTACAAACGGCCGCCGAAGACTACAAACTCGTATAGCATAAAATAGAATGGCTCGTACCGTATGAAACAGTCTCGGATCAGCTAGAAATTCAACTGTTAAAGTTCCTTGCCAAAGACGCTCCAATCTCCATGAGTTTTCGAACATGGGAACTGTATGAATATCCGTTGCTGCCTGCCACTTCCAAGCATGTGTGGTCTGTGAAAACCTCGAATCAGCTGGAGAAACCACGATATGTCATTCTCGCGCTGCAGACGGGACGGAAAAATAAGAAACAACACAATGCAAGCCACTTTGATCATTGTAACATGAGCGATGTCAAACTATATCTCAACTCACAATATTATCCATATGGATATTTGAATTTGAACATTGATAAAAATCAATATGCTCTACTCTACGAGACGTACGCAAACTTTCAACTGACCTATTACAACAAAGAGGCTGAACCATGGCTGAGCAGGATTGAATTTTTAGAAAAAGCCCCCCTCGTTGTCATTGACTGTTCAAAACAAAACGATTCTCTCAAGTCCCGCCCTGTTGACGTGCGTCTTGAGTTCGAATTGAAAAATAATATTCCGCCACAAACTTCAGCTTTCTGAATGATCCTCCATGATCGCATTGTCGAGTACAACCCAAACAGTGGTGGGGTTAAAAAATTGGTATAAAATCATGCTGATGATTCGCACCCGCTCAGTCAACATGGAGCTTAGCATCGATGTGCAGGGCTTCAAGAGACCCACGAACAAATTTGTCCTAAAGGAGATGTCCATCGTCAAACTCCACGATAAGGATGCTGAACCGCTGACGCTCGCGTTCGACGCACCATTTGCATGGGACTCTCTACCGGCTAAGTATAAAATGACAAACAAGTGGCTGGAACGCAATTTCCATGGAATACGCTGGGATCACAGCGGCATACCATACGAGGCAGCTAGAAAGACAATTCGAGAAATCTTGCAAGGAGCTCCCACCATCTATGTGAAGGGATTCGAGAAATGCTCATGGCTATCAAGATTCCCGGATCCCGCAACAAAGGTCATCGACTTGGAGACTCTGGACTGTCCATCGCTGCAGAAGTTGCCGAAAATCACAAACTCCAAATACCCCCATCATTCCGTCGACACGAAGTACAACTGCGCTCATGACAATGTAAAATCGCTGAAAAGCTGGTTGAGTGTATACGCAGCGTTGTGTGGGCGAGGAATTTTTTAAATGAATAAAAAACATTTCGATGAAAATTTATACCATTTGTATTCTTCATTTACTCTCCGATGAAATCACATTGAATTTCTCCTTCTTTTACATTTCAATAAAACAGTTTTTTTTAATACACTTTTACATAGTCAACACTAAAAACGTTAAAAGCGATGACGAGACGACTGTGATGCGGATGGCTGTTGCACTCAACGATGCTGCCCAACGAATTTGGTCTTTTCCACCATGCTCGGAGACGATGGAACTTGACAGGGTTGTATTTTCCGCAACTGTATGTAGAGTTGACCATGGCATGCCAGTTGCTGCGTGCTCTCGATGATGCAGACAGCCGTTCGACGATGGTGTTCCAACGAATTTCGTCTTGTCCACCATGGGCGCTCAGAGTTGGAAAAATTCCATGCTGTTGTGTTGTCCACCTTTGTATGTCATCCAGAGATGATGATCACGTGCCGCTTGTCGCATACGCTCGAACGTTTCCAAATCTTCGTCGAAGGCCTTCGCAGGTCGCTCTGGTAAGAAGACGGTGAACTCATCCCCGATGTCCGCGATGTAGCGTTTTCCAAACTTGGTTTGCACGGCCCTCATGTCGGAGATTCGATGATCCGAGTGAACGCGGAGTTCTGACAGCTTCTTCGCTGGAAGGAATTCCGCCGTCGAGCTGACTTTGTTGATACTCGTTAAGTCCATTTTTCACACTTTTCTCTTTTCAGAAAATTGTCAAAGTTATTTTTGGAGATGTTCATGTGGCGGTGGAATAGTGCAGTCTGAGCTTGGTCCATGAAATTGTTAGCTCCCTCGTTTGTAACCCCACCACTCAAATTTTCAAACTTCTCCCCACTTTTCCAATAATGAAAAACGGGTTCAAACACGTTCGTGGAACGCGGTCCTTCTCCCACGTGGAAAGTTTCCCACCTCGTGACATTTTCCACAGTCTGGACGTTGAGGTGGGGGGCCATCAATGTGATCTTTCATTTGTGGCGTATTATAATGCTCCATGCATGGAAGATATGATATCACCTCACCGTCGTTGCGATGATGTTCTGGCAAACGACCCCACAATAAACCAATATAATGACCCCAATATTTTAGGAGCAAGATCTGTGGAACTTGTTCGAGCTCGTTCTTGGTCAAGTCCAGGGGGTGTTTGGCCGGATGCACTGCATACATACTCGCACATGTGAACATCTTGACGTTATATTTCGGAATGAAACCAAGATCTCGATGGCATTAAAATCTTTTTTTTGGAACATTGACTCCTCTCACAGCCGCAGCTGCATATAATAAATACAGCAATTTATGGCACTTTGAAAGGCTGCCTTTCATATGGCACCTACAATCTTTTTATATTATCGAAAAAATGTCTAGCCACTCATAGTTGTTTCTCTCTCTCTCTCTCCCCTCTCTCTCTCGCACCCTCCCCCCCCCCCCCCCCACACACACACACACACACACACGCACGCACGCACGCACGCACGCACGCACGCACGCACGTACGCACGCACGCACGCACGCACGCACGCACGCACGCACGCACGCACGCACGCACGCACGCACGCACGCACGCACGCACGCACGCACGCACGCACGCACGCACGCACGCACGCACGCACGCACGCACGCACGCACGCACGCACGCACACACACACACACACACACACACACACACACACACACACACACACACACAAACACGCGCACACACACACACACACGCGCGCGCGTATCTAAATTGTTCTTTGTATGGACTTTCTGTGATGTAATAAAAAAACGCTCCGACTGCATCGATAATATGGAAATAATTTTAATGATTATAATAAATCACATGATTTTATGCGTTTTCAACGTTTACCCGCCGCTCTATGGTGTCAACGCCCCACCCCCCTGTCGCTCAGCGTCGCATATCATCACACCCCCACTCTCGGCTACCTCGCGCTAGACCCCCTCTCTGCGACCACCCTCCGCGCCGCGTGACGTCTGCCGTCGGTCCCCGCGCTGTCGACTCCCGCCCCGCTCCCCCCTGAGATCTCGGCGTTAGAATCAGTCCTCTTATACTACTTGCGTGAAGCTGAGATCATTTATCAACTCCTCGACATCGGGGAATTTACGCATTATCAACATGAGTGTCGATGTGTTTGGATGCCAATTGCGTCAGAGTGTATTCCTCAGTAAGCCAGGTTCTCCAGGCTGATCTGGGATTGGATTTAAAAGCACCGCCGATAGTCATTATGATGTGGCGCAGAATCGATTGTGTAACTTTCCTAATTCGGAGGGAGAAGACGACGCTATCACTCTAAGCGCTTAACACAAAAGATCCCGAACTATCATTAAGAACATTCGCAAAGAAATGAATGAGAGTAGCCAGTTGCTGGTTAATGGACTTGAAGCTACGATAAGAGACATTGCAAAGACTGTCGAGGCCGATGTCAAAACTCTAGAAGACTTGGCGATTCGCAATTCAAACGTTATTGCTGAATTGGAAGCACGACTGAGTGGACTGGAAAATGAACGAAAAAAGGGGCGCTCTCGTGCTGGAGCTACATAAGCCTGCTCGACGAAACTATCCGCGTCGATATGTGGACATCCGTGGCATGGACGACACTTGACAAGCTGATCTCGTCGATATGTCATCGTACGTGCGGCAAAACTCCAAACGCAAATTCCTCCTCACCGTCATCGATACCTTCTCAAAATTCGCCTGGGCCGTGCCTATGCCGAGTAAGAGTGGTACGGATGCAGCCGCCGCAATGAAGTCGATACTCCTTAAGGGACGCATACCGCAGAACTTACACGTTGATCGGGGAAAAGAATTTGACAATTGTGACTTTAAGGCCCTCATAAGAAAGTACAATAATCACATGTATTCAACATATAGCGACTTGAAGGCATCCATTTGCGAGCGCTTCAATCGTACATTGAAGAATAAGATGTGGATGCAATTTAGTCTTCGTGGTAGCTATAAGTGGATCGATATTCTTGATAATCTAGTAGCCGAATATAATAATTTTGTACACCGCACCATTAAGATGAAACCGAGAAATGTCAACGCGGAGAATGAAAAGGAAATATTGCGGCAAGTATTCAATAAGACTCAGCCGCCAACAAAAACACCACGGAAATTCACCATTGGCGATAAAGTGAGGATCAGAAAATTTAAGAGTATTTTCGAAAAGGGTAATTGCCAAATTGGACAACGGAAATATTTACGGTATCTCGTGTGAAGAAAACGCATCCGGTGACGTATCGTTTGAAGGACCATAAAGATGGACCCATCGCCGGTGGTTTCTACGAACAAGAGCTTCTCCGTGTCAAGTACCCCGATATCTATCTCATAGAAAAAAATTTAAAGAAGCGCGGTCATCGAATGTTTGTAAAATGGCTGGGTTTCGACAATACCCACAATAGTTGGATAAGGAAATCTGATTTGTAGTCGTCAATAAAAGAGGCCAAAAACATTTAGACTTTTATGACTCTCTTTATACCTGTCAACGTGGTGCGCCACAACAGGCGTTTTCTCTCCCTCCAATCCCTTCTTCCTCCCACTCTCGAAGAGTGTATGCGGGAAATAATGGGTACACATGGATTACAAAAGCCGTTTCCTTTAGATACAAAAGTCCATTGTTACAAAATCAAATATTTTCAACAAACAAGTTTTACATCGAGTTAATATTTACAAAAACATACACAATTTTCACAAGTTTTATACATCAAGTATTTACAAAAATGTACACAATTTTACATCGAATTAATATGCATGATAGTTTTGTACACCGGTATGCTGTAATGCCCCCATGGTAGGGTCTCAGAGGTCCCGGGTATGATATACCGCTTATCATCATGAGGACTCAGAGCGATTTTCGTCTCACGAATGGTGTAGACCTTGTGCAACTTTGATCGAATGCACGTTTGACTACGCATCATTTTAATGTATTCCTTCATAATCGTCAAACGTGATTGTCCTAGCCACAACGCTACTCTTGACACCTTTAACTTTTTTAGTGTCTTTCATACCATCAACACGTGTCGCATACATTTTCGATCGAAGTCCAATGAACTCGGTCATAATTGCACAATTGCATTCGTCTTTCATGAGATCGGGTACCTTCTTGTTGACAAACGGCATATCATACCTATTGTCCACCGGATAATCGCTCGTATCGAATTTTACAATGTCGCGCTTCATGTCGGCATAAATATCGTCGCTGTCAATGTCATTTATGAGACTATCCGTATCGGTATACATGAGTTTACACTTATCCCGATACAGAGGTACCATATACTCGTGATGAAATCCATACAAGCATGTTTTGGATTTGTCGAGTATGCACATACCCACATATATCGGCTTGTTGAATTTCACCTCGAGATTGCGCAATTCTACAGCAATAAGGTTTTCCGAAAAAACACTTCGGCTGTGGAAGTTTGGCTTCGAAATCATTGCCTCTGCGGCATACCTGCCCTCCCATTTTGTTAAAAGCTTTACATCCACATGAATGCGCACATTCTCCATCGTTTTGCCAAGCCCCGCATTGTTAATTCATTTGAATAAATTCTTTTCAAAATCGTTTTTGGCTAGCGTTAGAAATTGGGTACTTAACTCAATATATGAACGTAGCCATGGGGATTTTATGAATTGTAATACCCTATGGATTTTCGTGAGGCAAAGTCCATGACGTAAGCACTGCTGTAAATTTCGATCGTGAATGATGTAGCGTTTTTTATCACAGACGGATGCTAACAGCTTATCCCCCTGCTCACCCGGCGATTTTTCATGTATTGGACAAAACGGCAGGTCTTTGTGCGCATCATGTAGAGATTGCGGATATTTCAAGTCGACTTCAAGAATGTAGCCTGTTGGTGAATCTAGCGCGATGGAAGATAGATCAAACTTGGACACATCGTTGACCCATCGAAAATCTGCGTATGGCAAAGGTTGACACATTGCCCATCCACACAGATTGTTGACGTCAAAATACATCAAGTATGAGGATGCTTTAGATGGATCACACGACTCCATGTACATGTTATTAGCGTGTGCATATCGGTTTGAGCATTGACTGAGACCACCGCGTATACCCCGCTCAATGAATAAAACCATGTCGATGTCAGTTAGTAATTCAAACTTGACATTCGAGTGTTTTAGCATTGCATCCCAGGTATACCCCGGCAATGTGTAGTAATACGCGGGATCTAGGCAATAGCTCTCAATGCACGTATTTCAAAAGTTTTCGAAAATATCAGCTAATAACAAGACATCTGTCTTCAAGTATAAATCGCTATAGTCATCCAGCGTTCGAATGGAGAACCGCTCCCAAATGTTCTGAGCATGTGTGTACTCGCTCTCGGATACTGTAGCATCTGTCAGGGAACTATAAAAGGCGTCACGTGGTGGTAGGCAAGTGTCGTCTAGCTTGGTCACGTCATCAATATACTCATAAGGGAAGACCCCTTTTTGCGTCGGCAAATTGAAAGTGTCCGTCAATAGCGTTGGGAATTATGTGCGTAAAATGTTGAGTTTGTCCGCGGTGAAAAATGAGGCTCATTTGTCGAGACTGGTGTTGAGGAATTTGGATGAGTCGATAAAGCGCAATTGGATCTTGTGTTTTGAATCGTCTGTAATTTCAACATGCTTCGTGAAGGAGATGTATTTCTCCTTTGTAATTGGAAGCACATCGGTTCTTCCTTCGAACGCCGTGGCTACATCCTTGATTATAAAATGTGCATCATAACCGGATAGATTGTGGAAACCTATGGGAATGAAAAATGACTTCTTATAATTGAGGTTGCAGTTGGAATGGGCAGGGCCTCTAAAGCGTCCAGTCAGATGGCAATGATCTCGAACGCGTACATCTTGCACAAATGGTTTCGCACATATGTGACATTGAGTCGCTGCTCGAAAATTAGCCCACTCACTCGGTGTTAAATATACCATTGGAACGTTGTCGCAGAAAATTTCTTTTATCCGCAGTGCTAGGTTTTTTAGTTTTTCAACAAACCACGATACGCAATCAGCACTGCGACGCAAGTGATATGAAGATAATGAATCGTCATACGAACAACACACGTAACATCCAATACTAAATACTTCATGGTGTTGATACATGTCTTTCGCTAGGTTCTCCCCGTCGGTCTTTGCCAACACACACTCCAGGTCCGCATACACAATGAAAGGATGTC
Source organism: Ophion costatus (assembly GCA_951751655.1). Lineage (NCBI taxonomy): Eukaryota > Metazoa > Arthropoda > Insecta > Hymenoptera > Ichneumonidae > Ophion > Ophion costatus. Next base: position 31,317,510 of record OX632360.1, read on the forward strand.
GCTCTTTCCGGCTAAAGTTGCTGAACTAGAGCCACTTATTGGTATCGTTTGGTAGTCGAATTCCACAGTCCTTTTATCGCCTCACAATCGACCTCGTGGGATTGCAATTTTTCTTCGGAACCAAAGTAATGCAAACACCTGCAAAACAAACAAGATTTTTTTTTGTTCAATTTTCTCCTTTAGTAGATATATAATTTCGTATTAATAATGCTAAATTCACACACCAATCGCATATATATTTTTTTTGCTTCTTTTTGCTCATTGCGCCCTCACGAGTCTCGACAATTTCTTGATCCAAACGAAATGCCCCACATTGTCGTCCTCAGTATCTTGCATGTACAGCAGATTGATGTGCTTCTCCTTCTTCTGCTGAATCGCGCGTATTGGGATAATGTCCTTTTTCGTGGTGGTGGTGTACACATTGATCGATACATTATTTTGCAGCTCGAATTTTTTTACTTGATGTATCGTCACCGGGAATTCGATGTCACTGTTTCGTTCAGCTGGGTGTAGAGCAGCGACAACTGCCCATGCGAAACATGCATTATCACGCGATTTGACGCTAACCACGGCTCTCTTCATTATTATTTCCCGTGGCAATGATATGGAGCACCCGGCACGCGTTGGAAAATACTTATTCACATTTATCGTGAGATTAAGTATTTTCTGCAGAGCCCAGCCACTATCACGTTCTTGAAATTCATCGAGTATGGTTGAAGTGGGCTCCGTCACACGCCGTTCATACCACTCGCTCAAATCGCTTGTGATAAATAATTCGCAGTTTCGCGTGTTGACACTCTTATGAGCATGTTTATCGCCACTCACGAATTCACCATTGAACGCTGTGTTAATTTTAATGCTGTTGTCCTTGTTGATAATATATCGCACATGTTGAAGCACTAGGGCGCGAGCATCGTTAAGAAAGTGTTTCGGCTCGATGTGGCTGCGATTGATGACGGAACCGGTCAATATCCGACTCTTGAAGGACGTGTCAATCTCGCGCCAGATTAACCCTTGATCAGCATGTCCTGCGCCCGTGTGTATGAAGGGACTCCGCACAGAATTCCTCAATCCTTCGAGACGCGCTATTTGGGCGATTAGTGATTGTTGACGCCCAATTAATAATCGCGGGCGCTTAATCCGACTCTGCGTTTCCAGCCCTTCGATGAACTCGACGCATCGTTGTTCCCACGCAGCAAATTCTTCGAACGAGCGTAAAAGCACGGCTTGGTCACGCAAGATTTGTGCCATGTTGACGAGTACGAAAAACGTCCGCGATGTGAACCGACTGACTGCTTCATGCAAAGTGCGATCAGCTTAGAGCGGAGCGGATCATTAATAAGGCTCTTCCTTCGGGGGGGGGGGGGGGGGGGGGGAATCGGTCCCCTCTCTCGGAAAAAAAACACCACAGTTTTCCGATAAGGCGTCGGTGTAGATTGCTCGAGGAACATGAGACAAAAAACAGGAAGTCGGGATGCATCGGGTCAAAAGATTTTATCGGTCCTGCAGCTCAAGTGGTCCATTGGCGCCAACGGCCCTTGACGATAGATCCCCAAACTATAGTTTTCCCGAAGAACCTGTCAGGACCTGTTTCGAGTGTCGGCGAGCTTTGAGACGGGATGGATGCTAACATCTTGACATTATCTTCGAGATAGAAGCAGGGCAGCTGCATGTCATAAATAAAGACCACCCATGTGGCGCCTAGCGTTTTCATATTACAGAAAATTTTCCGGCCCATACATGGTTGTCACACTCGCACGCACGCATGCACGCTTTTTTCAAGAAACCTGTCAGGACCTGTTTCGAGTGTCAGCGAGCTTTGAGATGGGGCGGAAACATCTTGACATTGTCGTTTGGAATGGCACCAGCTGCATGTCATAAATTAGGGGGCTTTGAAAGGCCGCCACGCATACACGCACGCACACACACACACACACACACGCACACACACGCGCGCGCGCACGCGCACGACTCCCTCGCTCCCTACCCTCCCCCCTCGCTCCCTCCCCCCTCTCTCCCACACCCCAAATAGTGAGTTAGAATCCCCCTAGCTATACTACTCCGTTAACAAAAGATAAAAAAGAATGACAATGAATAAACAAAACATTAATATTTTACGGGACGTTACATATGGACCATCATGCGTTCAACTCAATCTCTGGCCATATTAACCTATCACCGCTGTGTCTCGCACCCATGTATATAAAATGCCCGTGCATTGAATACTTTAATCCTTCGAGATATGACATTTGGGCTATCGACGACTGTTGATGTTCAGTTGATAACCGTTGGCGCTTTACTCGGTTTTGCTTTTTCAGTATTGCAATGATGTCGACGATCCATTGCTCCTACGCAGCAAAGTCTGACTAAACTTAAGAGCGCGGTTTGTTTGTGCAAGCTTTTTCTGCTGGTTCAATGTTATTCTCCATATTAAGGTAACGGTACGAATGCTTGGACGGTTAAGAATATCCTTAGATTGTAGGGCTTATTATTCATTTATGGACCGCTTAAAAAAATGAACGGATCTAACAGCAAGCTCGTAAGTTCTAGTTTTCAAAACACATGCATTGACTTCCGGAAAGTTAAATATTTTTATTTTTATACATTTAAATGTTCAATAGTACCAAATGTCCCAATTTTCGGACAACTGTTAGTGTTACGTACCTACGTTCGGATACTGTCATGACCCAATTTTGGGACACGTCTCTATGACAGACCATTATGAGGTCTTCGTTTTCGGGCATGCAAAAATTTATTCTTATAGTTACAAGGTATAAATTGAACATGCACGTGAGAACTTTTTTTTATTCATCCATATACTGACCATATATCATAATTTTGTGGTGACTCGACCCCCGTAAGCAATAATTCGCTATATTTGTAAAGGAAGTAACCCTCCGGGCACATTTCGAATATATAAGTAAGAAAAAGACGGCATCGATGCCGTATAACCTCGCGGAAAGTCAGCCACATAACCACAAACTTTGTTTGCGTCGTGACTAGATACGTTACGTATTATATAATCTAAATATGGGACACATGAACTTACCAATTGATTTTCTCTTCTTTTTTCAAAATCACAAACTAAGTTAGTAATAAGTCATTTATCGCGAGATATGCAGCGAAACGAACTGTCAACGCATGGCGTCCGGCGATTCGGTCTCTGCGATTGCGTTCTCTCGTACCAGTAATCGGACATGAGATTCGACCGTGGTAGATGCGTGTGATAGATCTCCCAATTAATGAGAAGCTGAATTGATTATATAAAACCTTATCTACACCGAAATGTAATGACAGAGTCAAAAAGTCGGTTCAATTCGCTTTCGATTGGTCATAAGTCTAGTCTAGAAATAGATAAAAAAATAGACCCCTATTACTATCACAAAATATCGCAACTTTTAGCTCTTCGGCTTAGAAAACTGCATTCATGACAGAACTGACGCGGACTCGTTAATATAACTCGTCAATTTTACTACTAAAATTTGTTATTAGCGTACAATTTTTCAGTAATCAATTAATAGTTGAAGGCTGAACAGAATGCAAGCGTCACTTTTCGTTACCTATCAATTATATACCTAGTATAGTGAAATAATCGAACTACTGTCCGAACAGTGGGATCCGTCCGAACATTGGTATCGTTACCCTAATGAGTTGAAAACTTTTCCTACAGAGATTATGTCAATTAGCTGACTGCATCGTTCAAAGTGTGGTCACTTCTGAGCACTGCCGATGATTAAAAATGGTCTCCCATCGGAAACATTTTCGTCGTTCCCTTCTAGCTCAGAACACGCAATAGAATCACCTCCGCCAGTTTTTTTTTTAATATCGCGTTGGTATCTATTACCGTGGACAGCATGATAAATAAATAAATAAACAGAACAAGTAGGTTGGCGGTTCATCTGGACCAAACATTATTTTATGAGTATTCTAGACCTCGAGTGCATGCAGACGGATCAGTGGTCGAAAGTTAAAAAGGCTTTGCCCATAGATCGATAAAGTTTATTGTTTTCATAATAAATACCTCGTTTATATTGTAACGTGACATTTCGTCCCGTTACGAGGCGCGGAGCGATCTTGGGTAGCGGGTCGGATTTTCGACACTTGTGTTTTTTTTTTTCGGCCGAGGACGCGTTGGACCGCTCGATTCCCGACTCATGTTTTGGCGGGTTGGAGGGGGATCGCCACCGTCGAGGATCCGTCGCACAATTTTAATACCTGTTTTATATTTTTGTTTTCGGAGGCACTCTCTTCTACCTAAGGCGATCCGTGGATCGCCTGTTTTTGCAGAGTTTTGCGGCGAGAGCAACCGTGCGTGAATTCCGGGAAAGCAATCGCCGTCTTTGTTGTTGCGAGAATCGGGAGCTCACGACCGTTGGTTTCAGGCTGTTTGCGAGAAAAGATAAGGATCGTCGTGCTCCGCGCCCTTCCCCATCGCCGGTTTGTTTACATAGGAAAATCTGCATATGGACGGGTGGTGCCCCTCCCCCCCCCCTTTAACCGTCCGCCGCGGTTAACCGAAGTCGGTACGCCCGGCGTTTCTCCCAAAAGGCAGGCGATCAAGGAAGAACTATGTTCGTGGAGGAGGGGGATGCCCGAGGGGACGCTGGCTTATGACCAAGTGTACCGTCTTTCCCGCCCCTCGGACCTAGCAGCCACGGAGCTGTACCCCTCCTGGTGGCATCGCGGACGTCGCGGTCCGACCAGAAATCGGCGCCTCCGTGTCGAGGCTTGGGGAGGATGGAGAGACGGGTGGCGGGTGTTCTCGTACGTATTTTAGTAGTGGGCCCACCGAGGGACTTGTGGGACGCCTCGTCTTGTCGAAGGAGGCCTCCCCCGTGCCCGTCACCGCCCCCCGGGTCATAGGCCAAGCGCCGGGTTCTTTTTGGTTTAAAACGTTCGGGAACAGGTATTTTTTTTTTTGAATATGTTCAGGGTGTCCCCTGAATGTAAATCCAAGTGGGCGTCGTGGCTTAAGGTTCACTTCAGCAGCCATCTTGAAAAACACGTTTTATTAAATATCTCGCGAACCGCGCATCATACGACAAAAATTGTAGAGATCATTATTGTAGATAATAATATTTGCCATATTTTTATTTGAAACTTTTTTTTGTATAACGCATAGATTTTTTATTATAGCGTTCCAAACTTTTTTCTATATGGTTTTTGCTAAATATTTAGTTAATGGTCAATGATAAATTAAAAATGGTGCTAACTGAATTGTAGAGCATGAAATTTCCTATAAATTTCACTTGAAACTTTTCCCGTTGTATTCCCGTATTCCCGTAGTACTTTCCCAGAGAAAGAATTTCGTCAGTCGGAAGTCGAGGGCCCGAGTGACCAGTCGTGGGGACAAGTAGCCAAGAGTAGACCAGCGCCCGGCCGGGGACACTTCGCCAAGGGGGACGAGTTGGCTGGGATGCTCGCAGCGGTGAGCCCGATCCTCGCATCAATTTCTAGGTATTAAATACTTAATAAGCCTCGGTTTTATTAAGTATTTCGCCAAGGGGCGAGTTGTGAGAAGCTGTACGAGAGGTTGGCATGCCACTCTCAAGCACGGCCAAATATTTTTGTTGCGCGTGTTCATTCTATCTTATTCCTTTTCCGTTGAAATTAGTGAAGTGCGTAAAGTTATTGCGGGATTTATGAATCGATTGCGATCGCGAGCGTGGTCGAGCGTCGGAACAAAGGCCGATATTTTTTGTCAGTGTAGCAGTTGGCCCCGGGCGACGTGCAGGTGCGCCCGCGGGCGAGTGTTTACGTCGCGTCCGCTATTTCTCTCGCACGTCTTCAAGTCCGCGTTTTTTCGGTTACCTTCCTCGTTCTCTCCGGTTATTGTGCGTTGATAATTTCGGTTTCCTTCCGTTAAGTTTTCCGCTGAACGTCAATTTTCTTACCTTATCTATCGGTTATCTCTCGGTTATCTCGCGAGTATCTTCCGGTTATCTTTCTTGGGTCTTTTGTCGGTTTCAATCATTCCTCGGGTTATTTCTTTTATCTTGCGTTCGTATCGTGGTTATCTTACGACTTGTTTTCGGCCTCCCTGATAATTTCCTTTCTACCTCGTGTCCCGTGTAAAATAGTTCCGGTTCCCTATTCCCCAAATGGTCGATTACCTGTCGGTTTAACGGAGGAGCTAGGACCAATTAATCTCGTATCTACCGAAAACCGTACGCCTGTTCCGATCTGCCTCGATCCGCGCCTGCAGGTTGTCTCTCCCCGCAGATCTGTTAAAGCAAAAGTACCTCCGAACGCGTGCCGCGCGTGGCTACGCGGATTGTTTTCCTTGACAAATTGAGTCAAGCCTCGTGTGCCTCGACGATGATCCCCTCCTGTGCGCTTATTTATTTTAGTTAGTATTTAATATTGTTTGGCTCATTTGGGGAACTGTCCCCGTGATTTGTGAAACCCCTCACTGCGGCTATCTTTTTTGGAGAACCGTCCCTATGTATTGTAAAGCGGCAATAAAAATTGGAACTTATTACGAAAATCGATCACTTCTCCCGTCTACGCCCCTCTACCATTTTCCCTCACGTCGGTGAGCTGAGTTAGCCAGCCCGTCCTCGGTCCTCACCGCCCTCCCGCCACATTTCGCTACCGTTCTCGCGGCGTTGGGTTGCGGACCGACGGTACCTAGTACCTGGCGCCCAACCCCAGCGTCGTGAGGTATTTTGTTCTGTGGGGACGATCGCCCCTAGCAAGGGTGATGTCGTCACCCTGGCGGGAGGGACGCGATAACGACTGGGAAGTTGGAGGTGCACGCCATGCCGCAATTCGGGCGGACACCGGGTCACATATTGTGACCCGGTGTCCGCCATAATATGTGTTATTGTTATCCGAAGCATAACTTGAGCGGCTATGAATGTGCCAGGAAAAATTGCACTGCTTGGAGGGTGGCTACGAACATCGGCGAAAACAAAAGCCTTAAACCATGTGGCTGACTTGGTAAGACCTGTATGGCCTTGTGTAAATTGAATAGGTTTGATGTTGCTCTGCGAAGAGCCCTAAGATGTATGCCAGGCGGGACTACATACATACTGGAACACGTGGCGATATATATGTTAACGTTCACGGATAAAAAATCAGATAACTGTGGAATAAAAAAAAATCCATACATTTTTTTCGGATCATTGTCTATCATACCATGGTTGTTGTAAACATTTCATGGATTTTGAAGTGTACGCCTACCCGAAGTGATAAGTCGTAAAGGCATACGACGCGGATGTTCGTACTTATTGTCAGTCAGCTCTATTAACAATTAAACAAGTTCTCGTGTTGTCAGAAAATCTGAAAGATATATGTATGTGATTGGAGTATGAATGAAACTTATGTACACATTCTTCCGCTAATAGCGGATGGTTGAAATCTCTATTCAATTTGTTTATGGACACGCACTAGCGTACAACGAATCTGTAGCCAGAGGTTGCGGTAATTCGCTTTGCATGTTTTGGAAATTACGAACATATGAAGAAGCAAGGGCTTCTTCATATGGGCTTCATATGGGGACAAGAAGTAAAGGCTTCTTCCTCTGTAAACGTCTAAAATTAAGTGATCTATCGCGATTTTTTTTTGTGTAAGGACAAATAAGAGGATAGTAATGTTCAAGGATGGTATTAGGCATAATTTCAAGTAAACAAGAAAAATTACATCAAAATATTGTACAAAATAGTGACGCTGGAGCCATTCTCGCGAGGCATGCCGAGTGTGAGACGCTCTGTGGCACGCAGTATAACTGGAGCAAATTTGCATTTGGAAAAACAATTCTATTAATTTACATGAGTATAGCTAGAGAAATAGGTAGGAATTTTGAAAATTTGATTTTTTTTTGTAATTGGCTCGCATGTAAAGTAAAAACACAATTTTCGACAAAAAAGGACGTTTGTTTATTAATAACCCATGTTATAATTAACTCACAGAAAATACCGTACGCATTTCTCTTGGGAATATTATTTTAAAGATGTGCTCGAAAATTGTGTTCCGAGAAAACCGGTCGACGGCTCGCACACGGGCCAGCAACTACTACCGCAGACCTACACGGGTCTGCGGTAGCCTGCGGACCTTTGTTTTACAGGTACCAAACTTTTTCTCCCTGATCCTAAGTGGTTCAAAGAATCTCTAGAGTTAATTTTAAAAAATTGGTTTTTGAATATTCTACAGCGGTGTTACCCCTTGTTACGATTTTAGGATTGTAAAAGGAAACAATAAGTCATAGGGACTTTCGCTCACATACCTCTAGCGGATCTTGAGTCACGCGATTTGTTAAAACATATGAAAAACTGCACTGTTGTATAAGGTACTCGATGAGATCTAACATTGATTTCAACGAGACTGGTAGGCCTTCCGCCGTTTGTTGGGTCAGGAAGAGCTCCTTGGACCAGTTTCCTTTTTGGACCCAAGCATCTAGCTTACGAAGTGATCCTTCAATTTTTTGTGTACATAACGAATATATATTTATTGCAGTTGATTTAATTATAATACCCATATATATGTACACTGCGGCCAAATGTATGGATACACCTAGAAAAATTTCGCGCCGCACAAAAGTTTGATATCTCTGTGAAAAAATGATATCCGGATTTCCAAGGCGGCATTTTAAAAGGAACAAATGACACTTTGCGTTTTGGAAAAAATTTTTCGATTTTTTTTTACCCGGGGCGCCATTTTTAAAATGGCCCTTTTGTGGCTGTTTAAAATCAGCTGCACGTTTTCAGGACATTCCGTTTGGCATATTTTTTTCAAAGAACCTTAAACGATAGAGCAATAGCTATAGTTACCTTTTTTAGAAAGTTTCGTACGATTTTTTTTCACCAAGTTATCGCATTTTTTCTCAAAAACACAATTTCGAAAAGATGCTGCTGAAATGAGAAACTTTGAGGTTTAGAGAAAATTTCCAAAAGGAAAAAAAGGTGCATTACATCGTATTGAATCGAGCAGAATTTTTGCAAAATTTATTTTCAAAATTTTTTTATTTATTTTTTGCTCCATTGAATAAAAAAGAATTCAATTTATTTTTCTCAATTTTTAGCCGCACGAAACCGCCACCTCTCACCGCTTACCTCATCTAAACGCCCTTTTCGTCGAAAAACCCACCTCTGGCTTTCAGCACTGCATCAACGATTCGTGACATCCGATCGATTAATGAATCGAGCTGAGCTGAGCTGAGGGATCTCCAGGCAGCTTGCAGTTTCTGCCTCAGATCTTCGGCCGATGTAGGGCAGGTCATTCGTATTTTTCGATCGAGCTCTTCCCAGAGCAGTTCGATGGGGTTTAGGTCGGGTGATTGTGGCGGCCACACCATATTCACGATTTTTTTTTCTTTGCTTCGTTCTCCAAATATTCTCGACAGAGACGGTAATGACGGGAAAACGCATGATTAATGAGAATTTCTTTATATTCTTCTTTTCTCATTATGCCGTAAATTTTCACAAGGTCTCCGACACCATGACCGGAGAAGCAACCCCACACCATAACGGAGCCACCGCCATGCTTGACAGTTGGTATCGAACACTGTGGTGCCATTTTTTCCGAAGGATTTCTTCGAACAAAAATGCGTCGACGACTACCGAAGATTAAAAATGTTGACTCGTCCGTCCAGAGTACATTTCTCCACTGATTAATTGTCCACTTTTTGTGTTCCAGGGCCCATGCGTATCGTTTTTTTTTGTTCGCCGGACGCAACAAAGGTTTTCTCACGGCAACACAGCCTCTGAGGCCAGCACTGTGAAGTCGGCGTTTCACTGTCCTCAGTGATATCGAGGTTTCCCTTTGTTCGTTAAATTTGGCACAGATTTCCGTTGCTGTTAACCGACGATTTTTTTGCTGGTAACGACGATATTTTTATCGTCTGAGGACGTTGTCAGTTTGGGTCGACCCGGATGATTGCGATTGAAATACGTCTCGGACTTCTTAAATCTCCCGATGGTCGTCTGCACCCCTTTCAAAGACACGCGAGTTTGTCTGGCAATTTCTCTGTACGACAATTCCTTATCGCGCAACGCGACAATAGCCCCTCTTTTATACAGTGGAATTTTTTTTTCAGTGCCATTTTGATCCGTCAAGAACAAAAAAATTGCGTAAAAACTTGTCGATTGTAGACCAGACGTGTTGGCGTTCGAAGTTTTCGCACAACTAACTGGCTTTGTCAGCGCGACACTCGTCACATTATTCCAAAGAATAAAAAGTGTAAACAAAAACGACGAGCGAAAAAAAGAGCGAGACAAAGAACACGAGAGAAATAGAATACCGACTCGCGAGAAATAGAATCTTTTTTACGCTCCACAAAGGTAAAATGTAAACAAAGACAAGAAGATTTATTTCCGCTCCTTGTGTTTAGAAGAGGTAAGAGATAAGAGGTGGATGTTTTGTGCGGCTAAAAATTGAGAAAAAAAAAAGAAATAAAAAAAAATTCTTTTTTTTATTCAATCACAGCAAAAAATTTTTAAATAAAATTTTGAAAAAAAATTTTGCGAAAATTCTGCTCGATTCAATACGACGTAACGCAACTTTTTTTCCTTTTGGGAATTTTCTCTGAACCTCAAAGTTTCTCATTTCAGCAGCATCTTTTCAAAATTGTGTTTTTGAGAAAAAAATGCGATATCTCGGTGAAAAAAAATCGTATGAAACTTTCTACAAAAGGAAACTATAGCTATTGCTCTATCTTTTAAGGTTCTTTGAAAAAAAATGCAAAAAAAATGTCCTGAAGACGTGCAGCCGATTTTAAACAGCTAAAAAAAAGCCAAAAAATTACCATTCTCAAAATGGCGCCCCAGGTCTAAAACAAAATCGAAATTTTTTTTTCCAAAACGCAAACTGAAACTTCACTTGTCCCTTTTGAAATGCCGCCTTGAAAATCCGGATATGTTTTTTTCACAGAGATATCAAACTTTTAGTACGGCGCGAAATTTGTCTACGTTTATCCATACTTTTGGCCGGCAGTGTATATACATAAGTAGTATAATGGTATCCCTTGTGAAAACAAACAGCATTAACTTTGGCTAACGATAAAGGATCCCCTCCACAAGTGGAATCTCGAGATCCGTATGCCTCCCTGACCCAATAGCATTTTAAATTATCTAATTACTGGTAGTAATAAATTACTAAAGTGCTGTTGCCTATTTTGCTGCCCACGGAGAACCTGCGAATTTGCGGTCTGCTACAGCGGCAATAAGTTGCTATTATCGGTTGAACTTTCGCAAAAAAATGAGGTTGGAGATATTCCATTATATTTCGCTTTGCTGCTGTTAAGCTCAATCAAACAAACAGTAAAAAAGCGGTGGAATATTGATCACATGACCATTTTAATGCCTGCTGCATCATCAAAATTATTTTACTTTTCTGTTTGTATGTGAAATGCAAAATATGGTAAAATCCATTCGAATCGTCTACGTATAAAATGTTCAGTTATTAAAGCATACAGCGAATGAAAATGTATATTCAGTGACTGCGTCACTATTATTTTCGTTTTAACGGTTATGTTCAGAAGAAAGACAGTATTTAATGAGTTCAAATGCAAATATTTAGATTTGATTATCGATCCGCCAGTGATAAAGAATTACTACCGACCGGCGATTACTACAGTCCAATTACCCTGGGTCGTTCGCTAGATTTTTGTAGAATGAATAAGAGCTTGTAATAAATATTGTGAACTGTCCTTGGTTCCACAAAGATAGCAACATTTTATTAACGGTATAAGGAAACTTATAAGAAAAAAACGAGTTTCTACGGCTCGAAAAAAACTGTTGCTGTTTTGTGGTTTGTATGAGTCAGGAGCTGGGCTGCGATGGGGTTTTTAATTCGCAGGAGATCCTGATCAAAAGGACAGAATATAACTTTCGTTACATTAATTTCTACTCGTAGCATGTAAACAATAGTTCGAATTTTGTATATCTATGAGAGGGTATAAGGATTGGTTACAGGATCTCAATTAAGGAAGAAAAAAATAATTAACAAGATTATGAATTTAAGGTGCAATTGAGAAGTTGGTATATCGCGTCGACATTTTGGAAAAACGTCTTCGAAGGTCCGAGGAACTTCTCTATTATGTTATCTCTGGAACCAACAATGCAAAAGGTAAATTCAAAGTTAATTAGGAATAATTTAACTTGGCATCTTTTTCTGTGAATTTTGCGTCACGTTCCATGAATTCCTGAAAATGCACATAGTTTTTCGTGAGAATCGTTCGTGTCCCAAGCTTATTTTTTCACTTTCGATGTTTCATGTTATTAGATATGGTGTGGTATTACATAGATTTCCCTTCCGCGCTTTTACCAAACGATCTCTTTTATTTAAACTCTATCATGCCACTCGTGTTAAAAGTGCTGTCCATAATAATGGCTTTATTATGTATGGGTTTTACTAGGTCTGCACCTTTGAAAGTATAATACTTATCACCGATCTGAATACTCACCTAGCGTAAAGTTCGTTGACATGGGAGATCACCAAAGCCGTACTCCGACCGTGCGTTCACAACTATTTGTTGCCACAAGCCAATTTTGAACTTTCAGACGCTTGCCCCTCCAATTATACAAGAGTTGGGCAAAACTGTTATCACTTCAGTCATCGCGAATTTGATTGGAAGTCCTCGGCAAGTTTTTGTCGAGGAATGAGCGGAAATCTAGTTGAGTTGGACACCGTTGTGGAGAATCAAGATTTCGTTACTTATCTACAGGCCACAAAAAAATTGAAAGGCAAAAGTTTCTGGACAGCAGGCTTGAATCCGGGTCTTTTGTGGATTTGGGCAGGCAGTGCGAGACCCGTTCACGGAGATACTAAACAGACCGTCAATGGAAATGGAAGGTTAGTCATTCAATCAACTGTTTTACTGGATATTGTTTGGAGCTTCGGTCAGGGCTACATAGTTTACTTAGACGGAGTGGGCCAGACGTTCAGGATACCCATTTTCTTTAATCATCGCACAATTGTACGGGTTCATTAGGATGATACACTGTACAAGCAGTAAGTTACGATACTCATCCGTTTCCGAGAAAACGGAGGGAGAACCTTGCGTAACCAGCTTTTATACTCATCCGTTTCATGTGTATGATACCCAGCTGCCGGTGGCGTAGCGAGCAGCGGTCCGGTACAATACATGTGTGTATACCCAGCTGCCGGTAGTGTAGCGAGCAGCGGTCCGGTCTCATGACCGCGGGTTCGATGGATCGAGCCTCATTTGAGCCATTTTTTTCTATGGAATCAATGTTTTGGTCCTCTTTTGTTTTTATTATTCTAAACGATGTCATATAAGTTATATTCTCTTATTATACATTTTTAAATCTTGAAACAGATTCATTTTTTTTAGTCTAGAGCCTGGGTTCCAAACCTCGGGGTAATTGACCCAGCGGAGGTAAAACAGCTGTTCGGCAGGGGCAATAAGGCTGGTCACTTTGAGGATCCCGTATATAGGTGATAAAATTACATATCAGCGCCATGTGGCTTGCGCTCTCTCCCGCTGCATGTACACTCTTCAAAAGCGTGGGGTTGTTTGTGCGTAGGACCGGGGGGGTGGGTTAAATAAGGTTCCCTGATAGGTCATAGGGGTCACAAGACGGAAAGGGTGAGGAACCGCTGGTCTAAAAGATGTAATTTACTTTTGTAAGGAATACAATGCAAAATAGAGTAAGTTTGTAATATAATACATCGCAAGTTTGTTCTATTCGAAATGGATTAATGTATTAAAACATCCATACATTCATAACGGAAAGTCACCAAGCGGGATTCCACATGGAGATAATTATAACGCAGTCGAGAATGGAGCCCAAATAGTCCGGACTCAATAAAATCAATTGTAAATCCTGCTTCAAAATGTTGCGTTATGAATATATTTTATATCGTAGATTCCACTGTACAGGGCTTTCCCACGTATAATGTTCCCACCATATTCTATTTCTCACCCCCACTTTGCGGCCGCAGCCGACGTCCCCTGCTGCATCGCACTCACCATGACATGCCTGCATGTGCCATGGGTATAGGGCAACTGCGGAAAAGCTATAACGATACAGCCGGTTCAAGGTTCACTTTCCAGATACGTAACCAGCGGCATTTCGTCGTAAAATGAATCACATGCTACAGGCATACACACACGACACACACGTAACGGCCTGCGTGCGAGACATCCGTGTACAACTGGAGTTACGTCATGCCCCTATTTATATTTGTCCGAAGCTACGAGCCTGGGTTTCAAAATCGCGAGCCTCCGATGTTCTGGTTTCGAGGCAAGCACGCTAACCACGAAACCAGCACACCGGTCCTTTGTGGTATTAATATTTTACCTATATATTATTCAAAAGAAGAATCCGAAGATTCATCGAAACACGCGTATCTCAGGTCACCGTTTGTAAGTAGAAGCAACTTGTGACGAATTTACACATTTATATTACATATTTACAATACATGCGGTTGTGTGAGTAGTATAGCTACAGCGGTTCTAACTCACTTTGGCGGGAGGGTGTCCGTTGCGGGGAAACCAAGTGCGGCGGTACGGCGGACGGGGGAGGGGTCGCCGGTCGCGTGTGACGTCACAGAGGGGATGTCAGGGGCCTCGGTGGAGGGGGTAGCCATGTGTTCGTAAGACTACTGGAAGGGGGAGGCCACCGTCGCTGCGTGTTGGGGGGGGGGGGGGGATAATGATTTTAATCAAAAAGACAATGAAACAATAGTTTATAGAAAATATTAAAATTTTACAATGCCATAACAGTTTATGCATCTATTGTGTTTTTGTCTGTTTGTGTGTGTTTATGCGTGTTTGTATGTGTTTGTACGTGTTTGTGTGTGTTTGTGTGTATTTGTGCGTGTGCGTGCGTGCGTGCGTGCGTGCGTGCGTGCGTGCGTGCGTGTGTGTGTGTGTGTGTGTGTTTGTGCGTGTTTGTGCGTGTTTGTGCGTATTTGTGCGTGCGTGTGCGTGCGTGAGTGCGTGCGTGCGTACGTGCGTGCGTATGTGCGTGCATGTGTGCGTGCGACAACCATATATGGCTCGGAACATTTTCGGTAATTTGAAGACGCTACATGAAGGGGCAGCTTTCCAAAGCCCCCTAATTTATGACATGCACGTGTGGTGCATTGGTTTCGTTTCCAAAATCCTTAAAATGTTTGTAAGCGTGTCCACTCGAGTCTCGCCAACACCTTAGACAGGTCTCCACAAGTCAGGATTTCTCGGAAAAACTATAAACTTTAGGGATCTATCACCGAAAGGCCTTTGGAGCCGATGGATGACTTGAGCTGCAGGGCCGATAAAATCGTTTGACCCGATGCATCCCGACTTCCTGTTTTTTGTCTCATGTTCCTCGAGCAATCTACACCGACGCGTTATGGGAAAACTCCGGTGTTTTTCCCGAGATAGAGGGCCGAGTTTTTTTTCCCGAGGGAGAGCCTTTTTAAAGATCCACTGCGCTCAAAACTGGCCGCACTTTGCATGAAGCAGTCAATCGGTTACCATCGTGGAAGTTTTTCATACTCGTCAACATGGATCAAATCTTGCGTGACCAAGCCGTGCGTTTACGCTCGTTCGAAGATTTTGCTGTGTGGGAGCAACGATGCGTCGAGTTCAGCGAAGGGCTGAAAACGCAGAGTCGGATTAAGCGCCCGCGATTATTAATTGGACGTCAACGGTCACTAATAGCTCAAATAGCGCGTCTGGAAGGATTGAGGAATTCTGTGCGGAGCCGTTTTATACACACGGCCGCAGGACTGGTCATCACGGGTTTATATGGCGCGAAATTGACACATCCTTCAAGAGTCGGATATTGACCGGTTCCATCATCAATCGCAGCCACATCGAGGCGAAACACTTTCTAAATGATGCTCGCGTCCTAGTGCTTCGCCATGTACAAAATATTATCAACAAGCACTACAGTAATAAAGTTAATACAGTGCTCAATGGTGAATTCATGAGTGGCGATAAACAAACCAATAAAAGTGTTAACATGCGAAACTGTGAACTATTTAGCACAAGCGATTTGAATGAGTGGTATGAACAGCGTGATACGGAGCCCACTTTAACCTTGCTCGATGAATTTCAAGAAAGAGATAGTGGCTGGTCTCTGCGGAAAATACTTAACCTCACGATAAATGTGAATAAATATAATCCGATGCGTGCTGGGTGCTCCATATCATTGCCGCCGGAAATAATGATGAAGAGGGCTGTGGTTAACTTCAAATCGCGTGATAATGCACGTTTCATATGGGCAGTTGTCGCTGCTGTATACGCAGCTGAACGAAACAGTGACCGTCCGTCGTCTTCCCCTCATTATTCGACAGTACTGAATCTGAAGGATATAGAATTCCCGGTGACGATACATCGAATAAAAAAATTCGGGCTCCAAAACAATGTATCGATCAATGTGTATACCACCACCACCAAAAAGGACATTGTTCCAATACGCGTGACTCAACAGAAGAAGGAGAAGCACATCAATTGGCTGTACATGCAAGATACTGAGGACAACAATGGGGTGCATTTCGTATGGATCAAGAACCGGTCGATACTCGTGAGGGCGCAACTGACCATAATGCACCATAAAAAATATATATGCGATCGGTGTGTAAATTTAACATTATTAATACAAAATTGGACATCTACTAAAGGAGAAAATTAAACAAACAAAAAATCTTGTTTGTTTTGTAGGTGTTTACACCACTTTGATTCCGGGGAACAATTGCAATCGCACGAGGTCGATTGTGGGGCGATAAACGACTGTGCAATTCGACTACCAAACGACACCAATAAGTGTCTCCAGTTCAGCAACTTTAGCCGCAAAGAGCGACATCCTTTCATTGTGGATGCCGATTTGGAGTGCGTGTTGGCAAAGACCGATGGCGAGAACCTAGCGAAAGACATGTATCAACACCATTAAGTGTTGAGCATCGGATACTACGTGTGCTGTGCATATGATCGAACACTATTTTCGTATCACACGCGTCGCAGTGCTGATTGCATATCATGGTTTGTCGAAGAACTAAAAAACCTAGCACTGCGGATAAAAGAAATTTTCTGCGACAACATGCCAATGGTATATTTAACACCGAGTGTGGGCTAGTTTTCGAGCAGCGACTCAATGTCACATATGTGTGAAACCATTCGCGCAAGAAGTAGTTCGCGTTCGAGATCATTGCCATCTGACTGGACGCTATAGAGGCCCTGCCCATTCCAACTGCAACCCAAATTAGAAGCAGTCATTTTTCATTCTCATAGTTTCCCACAATTTATCCGGATATGATGCGTATTTTATAATCAAGGAAGTAGCCACGGCATTCGAAGGAAGAACTGATGTGCTTCCGATTACAAAAGAGAAATACATCTCCTTTACGAAGAATGTTGAAAGTGAAGACGATTCAAAACACAAGATCCAATTGCGCTCTATCGACTCGTACAAATTCCTCAACACCAGTCTCGACAAATTAGGCGCATTCTTGAGTGAGGACAAACTCAAAATTTTACGCACTCAATTCCCAACTCTCTCGACAGACGATTTCAATTTTCTAACGCGAAACGTGGACTTCCCTCATGAATATATTGATGACGTGACCAAGCAAGATGACACCTGCGTTCCACCACGTGGCGCAATTTACAGTTCCCTGACAGATGCTACAGTATCGGAGAGCGAGTATGCACATGCTGAGATAGTTTGGGAGCGGTTCTCCATTTGAACGCTCGGTGACTTTAGCGACTTGTACCTGAAGACAGATGTCTTGTTATTAGCCGATATTTTCGAAAACTTTCGAAATACATGCGTTGGGAGCTATGGCCGAGATCCTGCGTATTACTATACATTGCCCGGATATACCTGGGATGCAATGCTAAAACACTCGAATGTCTAGTTTGAATTATTATCGGACATCGATATGGGTTTATTCGTTGAGCGGGGTATACGCGGTGGTCTGAGTCCATGCTCAAACCGATATGCACACGCTAATAACAAGTACATGGAGTCGTTTGATGCATCGAAAGCGTCGTCATACTTAATGTGTTTTGATGTCAACAATTTGTATGGATGGGCAATGTGCCATATGCAGATTTTCGATGGGTCAACGACCTGTCAAATTTTGATCCATTGTGCATCGCGCTAGACTTCGCTACATCCTTGAAGTCGACTTGGAATATCCCCAATCTCTACATGATGCACACAAAGACCTGCCGTTTTGTCCAATACATGAAAAGCCGCCGGGTAAGCAGGGGGAAAAGCTTTGGACTTTGCCTCGCGAATGGACTTTGCCTCGCGAAAATCCATAGAGTCGTACAGTGGATACAATCCCCATTGCTGCGTTCGTATATCGAGTTAAATACGCAGTTTCGCACGCTTGCCAAAAACGATTTCGAGAAGAATTTATTCAAATTAATGAATAATGCGGTCATTGGCAAAACGATGGAGAATGTGCGCAATCATGTGGATGTAATGCTTTTAACAAAATGGGAGGCCAGGTATGGCGCAGAGGCAATGTTTGCGAAGCCAAACTTCCACAGCCGAAGTGTCTTTCCGGAAAACCTCGTTGCCGTGGAATTGCGCAATTTCGAGGTGAAATTCAACAAGCCGATATATGTAGGTATGTGCATACTCGACATATCCAAAACGTGCTTGTATGGATTTCATCACGAGTATATAGTTCCTCTGTATCGCGATAGATGTAAAGTCATGTATACCGACACAGACATTTTTTTACATTATTTTCCATCATGCACTTTTCTGGAATAGAGGAAAAAGGGATTAGACAAAATGGAGCGCCACGCGAAGACCCAAAGCGGTAATAAGTCATATAAGTCGAATAGATCAGCAAATACTCCCTCGCCTAAAAGAGACTTTTTACGACGTTCATGAGAAGTTTGAAGATGTTCGTGAGCCGTTCAAGAGACTTTTGAAAACGTTCATAGGACGTTTGAAGACATTGGCAAGAGGTTCGAAGACGTTCAGAGGCTTTCGAAGACGTTGAAGAGATCTTTGACGATATTCATAAAACGTTTGAAGACATCAATGAGGGGTTCGAAGACGTTTGAGAGACTTTCAAAGACATTCACGAGGGGCTTCAAGCCATGCAAGAAACTTTTGAATACGTTCATGAGACTTTCGACGACATTCATAATTCGTTTGATGACGTTCATGAGGGATCCGAAGACGTTCAGAGACTTTCGAACACGTTCAAGAGATCTTTGACGATATTCATAATACGTTTGAAGACATCGATAAGGGGTTCGAAGACGTGTAAGAGACTTTCAAAAATATCCTCGAGGGGTTTGTTGACGTCCATGAAACATTCGAACACGTTCTGGAGACTTTCAACGGCATTCATAATACGTTTGACGACATTCATGAGGGGTTCGAAGACGCTTAAGACAGACTTTCAAGGACATTCACGAGGGTTTTGTCGACATCCAAGACACTTTCGAACATGTTCACGAAACTTTCGACGACATTCATAAAACGTTTGAAGACATTCATGGGGGGGGGGGGGAGGGGGGGTTCGAAGATGCTTGGGTGAAAATCCCAAACAAACCCACACAATTTAAGCAAAACTCAAATGTCATGATAATCTTCGGTTTCTGGATGTCGTCGTAGATCGCATTATAAACTCGAAAGCCTCTTGAGCGTCTTCAAACCTCTTGTGCATATCTTTGAAAGTCTCTTTAGCATCTTCGAACCCCCCCACCCCCCCATGAATGTCGTCAAACGTTTTATGAATGTCGTCGAAAGTCTCGTGAACGTGTTCGAAAGTGTCTTGGATGTCGACAAACCCCTCGTGAATGTCCTTGAAAGTCTCTCTTAAGCGTCTTCGATCCCCTCATGAATGTCGTCAAAGGTATTATGAATGCCGTTGAAAGTCTCCTGAACGTGTTCGAAAGTTTCTTGGACATCAACAAACCCCTCGTGGATATCTTTGAAAGTCTCTTAAGCGTCTTAGAGTCCCTCATGAATACCTTCAAACGTATTATGAATGTCGTCGAAAATTTCTTGAACGTATTCGAAAGTTTCTTGGACGTCTTTAAACCCCTCGCCAATGCCTTTGAAAGTCTCTTAAACGTCTTCGAACCTCTTGTGAATGCCTTCAACCGTCTTATGACCGTTTTCGAAAGTCTCTTTAACGTCTCACGAACGTCTTCAAACGTCTCATGAACGTCGTAGAAAGTCTTTTAAAACTCTTCGAATCCCTCGCGCATGTCTTTGAAAGTCTCTCTTACGAGTCTTCAAGCCCCTCATGAATGTCGTCAAACGTATTATGGATGTCGTTGGGAGACTCTTGAACGTGTTCGAAAGTGTCTTGGATGTCGACAAACCCATCGTGACTATCTTTGGAAGTCCCTTAAGCGTGTTCGAATCTCTCATGAATGCTTTCAATCGTATTATGTATGTCGTCGAAAGTCTCGTAAACGTTTTCGAAAGAATCTTAAACGTCTCTTTAAACGACCCATGAACGTCGTAGAAAGTCTCTTGAACGTATTCAAAAGTTTCTTGCATGCTTTGAAGCCCCTCGTGAATGTCTTTGAAAGTCTCTTAATCATCTCCGAACCCCTCATCGATGTCTTCAAACGTATTATGAATATCGTCAAAGATCTCTTGAACGTCTTCGAAAGTCTCTGAACGTCTTCGAATCGCTCATGAATGTCTTCAAACGTCATATGAACGTTTTCGAAAGTCTCTTGAACGTCTCACGAACATGTTCAAACGTCTCATGATCGTCGTAGAAAGTCTCCTGAAACTCTTCGAACCCTTGTGAATGTCTTTGAAAGTCTCTCTTAACCGTTCTCGAATCTCTCATGAATGGTTTCAATCGTATTGTGAATGTCGTCGAAAGTCTCGTGAACGTTTGCGAAAGACTCTTAAACGTCTTACGAACATCTTCAAACGTCTCATGAACGTCGTAGAAAGTCTCTTGAATGTATTCAAAAGTTTCTTCCATGTCTTGAAGCCCCTCGTGAATGTATTTGAAAATCTCTTAAACGTCTTCAAACCCCTCATCGATGTCTTCAAACGTATTATGAATATCGTCAAAGATCTCTTGAACATCTTCGAAAGTCGCTGAACGTCTTCGAATCCCTCATGAACGTCTTCAAACGTATTATGAATGGCGTCGACAGTCTCTTGAACGCATTCAAAAGTTTCTTGCATGGCTTGAAGCCCCTCGTGAATGTCTTTGGAAGTCTCTTAAATGTCTTCGAACCCCTCATCGATGTCTTCAAACGTATTATGAATATCGTCAAAGATCTCTTGAACGTCTTCGAAAGTCTCTGAACGTCTTCGAAGTTCTTGCCAATGCCTTCAAACGTCCTATGAACGTGTTCAAAAGTCTCTTGAACGTCTCACGAACATCTTCAAACTTCTTATGAATGTCGTAAAAAGTCTCTTTTAGGCGAGGAAGTATTTGCGGATCTATTCGACTTTTATGACTTACTACCGCTTTGCGTCTTCGCTT
The DNA here is from genome assembly GCA_951751655.1 of Ophion costatus. Taxonomy (NCBI): domain Eukaryota; kingdom Metazoa; phylum Arthropoda; class Insecta; order Hymenoptera; family Ichneumonidae; genus Ophion; species Ophion costatus. Next base: position 31,338,900 of record OX632360.1, read on the forward strand.
GGCGCTCCATTTTGTCTAATCCCTTTTTCCTCCACTCCAGAAAAGTGCATGATGGAAAATAATGGGTACACATGGATTACAAAAGCCGTTTACTTATAGACAAAAACCCGTTTTTTACACAAAATATTTACACCAAAAATGTACATAATTTTCACGAGCTTTACATCAAGTTAATAATTATTGGAAAGAAATATATATACGCAATTCTAACAAGTTAATATTTACACAAATGTACATAATTTTTCACGATGGTACGCTATAATGTCCCCATGGTAGGGTTTCAGAGGTCCCAGGTATGATATACCGCCTATCATCGTGAGGACTCAGAGCGATTTTCGTCTCGCGAATGGTGTAGACCTTGTGCAGCTTCGATCGAATACACGTTTGACTACGGCTCATTTCGATTTCCTCCTTCAAGCATCGAGCATAATCGTCAAATGTGATTGTCCTAGCCACAACACTGCTCTTGACGCATTTAACTTTTTTCGTCTCCCTCTTCCCCTCGACGCGTGTCGCATACATCTTCGATCGAAGTCCGATGAACTCGGTCATAATTGCACCATTGCATTCGTCTTTCATAACACCGGGTACCTTCTTGTTGACAAGCGGCATACCATACCGATTGTCCGCTGAATAGTCGCTCGTAACAAATTTTACACTGTCGCGCTTCATGTCTGCATACGCATCTTCGCTCTCAATGTCGTTTATGAGGCTGTCTGTGTCGGTATACATGACTTTACATCTATCGCGATACAGAGGAACTATATACTCGTGATGAAACCCATACAAGCACGTTTTGGATAAGTCGAGTATGCACATACCTACATATATTGGCTTGTTGAATTTCACCACGAGATTGCGCAATTCCACGGCAACGAGGTTTTCCGAAAAAATACTTCGGCTGTGTTAGTTTGGCTTCGCAATCATTGCCTCGCGCCATACCTGCCCTCCCATTTTGTTAAAAGTTTTCTATCCACATGATTGCGCACATTCTCCATCGTTTTTTCAAAGAGCGCATTATTCATTAATTTGAATAAATTCTTCACGAAATCGTTTTTGGCAAGCGTTCGAAATTGCGCATTTCACTCGATATACGAACGCAGCCAGGGACATTGTGTAAACTGTAGGACTCTATGGACTGTCACAAAGCAAAGTCCATGGCGTAAGCACTGTTGTAAATTCCGGTAGTGTATGATGTAGCGCTTTTTATCGCAGACGGTTTCTGACAGCTTTTCCCCCTGCTTACCCGGCGGTTTTTCATGTATTGGACAGAACGGCAGGTCTATGTGTGCATCATGTAGAGATTGGGGATATTCCAAGACGACTTCAAGGATGTAGCCTATAGCGGAATCTAGCGCGATCCACGATGGATCAAAATTTGACACGTCGTTGACCCATCGAAAATCTGCATATGGCAAGGGTTGGCACGTTGCCCATCCATACAAATTGTTGACATCAAAATACATTAAGTAAGACGATGCTTTCGATGGATCAAACGACTCCATGTACATTTTATCAGCGTGTGCATATCGGTTTGAGCATTGACTCAGACCACCGCGTATACCCCGCTCAATGAATAAAACCATGTCGATGTCAGTTAGTAATTCAAACTTGACATTCGAGTGTTTTAGCATTGCATCCCAGGTATACCCCGGCAATGTGTAGTAATACGCGGGATCTAGGCCATAGCTCTCAATGCACGTATTTCGAAAGTTTTCGAAAATATCAGCTAATAACAAGACATCTGTCTTCAGGTACAAATCGCTATAGTCACCGAGCGTTCGAATGGAGAACCGCTCCCAAACTTTCTTAGCATGTGCATACTCGTTCTTCGATCCTGTAGCATCTGTCAGGGAACGGTAAAGTGCGCCACGTGGTGGAAGGCAGGTGTCATCTAGCTTGTTCACGTCATCAATATATTCATAAGGGAAGACCACTTTTCGCGTTAGCAAATTGAAATCGTCTGTAGAGAGCGTTGGGGATTGAATGCGTAAAATTTTGAGTTCGTCCTCGCTCAAGAATGCAGCTAGTTTGTCGTGACTGGTGTTGAGAAATTTGTATGAGTCGATAAAGCGCAATTGGATCTTGTGTTTTTAATCGTCTTCACTTTCAGCATGTTTCGTGAACGAGATGTATTTCTCTTTTGTGATCGGAAGCACATCGGTTCTTCCTTCGAATGCCGTGGCTACATCCTTGATTATAAAATGCGCATCATAACCGGATAAATTGTGGAAAACTATGGGAATGAAAAATGACTGCTTATAATTTAGGTTGCAGTTGGATTGGGCAAGGCCTCTATATCGTCCAGTCAGATGGCAGTGATCTCGAACGCGAACATCTTCTTGCGCAAATGGTTTCACACATAAGTGACATTGAGTCGCTGCTTGAAAATTAGCCTACTCACTCGGTGTTAAATATACCATTGGCACGTTGTCGCAGAAAATTTCTTTTATCCGCAGTGCTAGGTTTTTTATTTTTTCGACAAACCATGATATGCAATCAGCACAGCGACGCGTGTGATACGAAGATAGTGTTCGATCATATTCCCAGCACACGTAGTATCCGATTCTAAACCCTTCATGGTGTTCATACATGTCTTTCGCTAGGTTCTCCCCATCGGTCTTTGCGAACACACACTCCAAATCGGCATACACAATGAAAGGATGTCGCTCTTTGCGACTAAAGTTGCTGAACTCGAGCCACTTATTGGTGTCGTTTGGTAGTCGAATTGCACAGTCGTTTATCGCCCCACAATCGACCCCGTGCGATTGCAATTTTTCCCTGGAACCGATTTGGTGCAAACACCTGTAAAACAAACAAAATTTTTTTTGTTTAATTTTCTCCTTTAGTAGGTATACAATTTTGTATTAATAATGTTAAATTTACACACCGATCGCATATATATTTTTTATGGTGCATTTTGGTCAGTTGCGCCCTCACGAGTCTCGACAGATTCTTGATCCATACGAAATGCCCCCCAGTATCTTGCATGTACAGCAAATTGATGTGCTTTTCCTTCGTCTGTTGAGTTACGCGTATTGGAACAATGTCCTTTTTGGTGGTGGTAAGTAGTAAGACGATGGACGGTCACTGCTTCGTTCAGCTGGGTATAGAGCAGCGACAACTGCCCATACGAACCATGCATTATCACGCGGTTTGACGTTAACCACAGCCCTCTTCATCATTATTTCCCGCGGCAATGATATGGAGCACCCAGCACGCATCGGATTATACTTATTCACATTTATCGTGAGGTTAAGTATTTTCCGCAGAGACCAGCCACTATTTCGTTCTTGAAATTCATCGAGCAAGGTTAAAGTGGGCTCCGTAACACGCTGTTCATACCACTCATTCAAATCGCTCGTGCTAAATAGTTCACAGTTTCGCATGCGGACACTTTTATTGGTTTGTTTATCGCCACTCATGAATTCACCATTGAACACTGTATTAACTTTAATACTGTTGTGCTTGTTGATAATATTTTGTACATGAGGAAGCACTAGGACGCGAGCATCATTTAGAAAGTGTTTCGGCTCGATGTGGATGCAATTGATGACGGAACCGGTCAATATCCGACTCTTGAATGATGTGTCAATCTCGCACCAGATTAACCCTTGATCACCATGTCCAGCGCCCGTGTGTATAAAACGGCTCCGCACAGAATTCCTCAATTCTTCCAGACGCGCTATTTGGGCTATTAGTGTCTGTTGATGTCCAACTAAAAATCGCGGGCGCTTAATCCGACTCTGCGTTTTCAGCCCTTCGATGAACTCGACGCATCGTTGCTCCCACGCAGCAAAATCTTCGAACGAGCGTAAAAGCACGGCTTGGTCACGCAAGATTTGTTCCATGTTGACGAGTATGAAAAACTTCCAAGATGTTAGCCGACTGACTGCTTCATGCAAAGTGCGGCCAGTTTTGACCGCAGTGGATGTTTAAAAAGGCTCTCCCTTCGGAAAAAAATGTCGGCCCTCTATCTTGGAAAAAACACCGGAGTTTTCCCATAACGCGTCGGTGTAGATTGCTCGAGGAACATGAGACCAAAAACAGGAAGTCGGGATGCATCGGGTCAAAAGATTTTATCGGTCCTGCAGTTCAAGTGGTCCATCGGCGCCAAAGGCCTTTCGGCGATAGATCCCTAAAGTTTATAGTTTTTCCGGGGAATCCTGACTTGTCGAGACCTGTCTAAAGTGTTGGCGAGACTCGAGTGGACACGCTTACTAAAATTTTAAGGATTTCGGAAACGAAACCAAGGCACCACACATGCATGTCATAAATGAGGTGGCTTTGAAAAGCCGCCCCTTCATGAGCGTTTTCAAATTACCGAAAATTTTCCGAATCATATATGGTTGTCGCACGCAAATACGCACGCACACACGCACGCACGCACGCACAAGCACACACATGCACAAATACACACAAACATGCACGCACGCACGCACGCACGCACGCACGCACGCACGCACAAGCACGTACAAACACGCTCAAACACGAACAAACACGCACGCATGCACGCGCGCCAATACACACAAACACACACAAACACGTACAAACACATACAAACACGCACAAACACACACAAACACATACAAACGCGCACAAACACACACAAACAGACAAAAACACAGTAGATGCATAAAATGTTATGGCAATGTAAAATTTTAATATTATCCATCAACTATTGTTTCATCCTCCACCGAGGCCCCTGACATCCCCTTCTGTGACGGCACACGCGACCGTTGACCCCCCCCCTCCTCCTTACCGGCGCACTTGGCTTCACCGCGCCGGACACTCTCCCCCCAAAGTGAGTTTGAACCGCTGTAGCTATACTACTTGTGTGCAAAAGTTTTTGGCCATCTTATTTTTCAGGCATATTGTATTGAAACACGTTGGTGGGAAAAAAGCAAACGAGTTATGACAACATGGATTCACTTGTATTTGACAATAATTAATTATATATATAGACATTATTCTTAAATACTTTACTGTACATCACTTTTTATTTAACAGGTGTGCAAAAGTATTAGGCCACTTATTATGGCGTGTGAAAAACATAACAAACATGTTTGAACACAACAAAATGAGATTCGATCTTCTTCACTTAACTCAATACCTTATTGCCATGCCCTTAGGACCGATAACCAGGGCACATCATCGAGACACGGATGCTATTAATTGTGAGATCCGTTCATGTCGCCACGCTCGTCCGAAATGATTCCACAATTCCATCTTGTTAGAGCGACTTTTTGTTTCAACACGTTCCCGTGCGGAAATTGACTAGGACTTTGGTCGGGCCCATATAGAATTATCCTAACTTTATTCATGGCCTAATCGGGTACCCTCACATTAGCCCTCAGTGGCCGGTCACATTTAGCTACTGAGGGCCATTAAAGGCAGAATAATGATGGCCTTCAAGGTTGCCTGACCGACGCGTGCTGGAAACCATGGTGTGCCCGTAGGCTATCCCTCCCAATGTACCTGCGTACGTGTGTGTAAATGTATGCGTTTCTGCGTATATATTTCCATTTATTTAAGGGGGGATTGTCTTTTTTTTCGCTAAATTTACCGCTTTTTGGGAACTTTTTTGTGAAGAAAGTTTACAACGGAAAACTCGTGAAACTTGGCATATAGTTTTATTGATCTGTTTACTACATACAAACAAATTTTTAAACAATTTCATCAAATATCCGCCTCCCACCCCCCTCGACGCGCGATGGTCCGTTTTGATGGTGTGCACGATTACAGCCTTCACGTTCATCCTGCAACAAAAACCCAAAAAGCATTTTACTTTAGCCACATATAGCTATCGTTCGATGAAGGGAAAAAAAATTGACTATTTGGTGACGTTTTGAACTTGAAGTATCGATTTTTCGAAAAAAATTGATCGATTTTTTGTTATAAATAAAAAACTATTAAACGTATTGCTTTTTTGCTTCATCAAACAATAAAAGGATGTCAGCTGAGCATTCTGTCCAAATTTGAAGGCAATCGGTTGAATAGTTTTTGAGAAATCGTGCACACCATCAAAAAAGGACCATCGCGCGTCGAGGGGGGTGGGAGGCGGATTTTTTTATGAAATTGTTTAAAAAATTTTTTGTATGTAGTAAACAGATCAATAAAACTATATGCCAAGTTTCACAAGTTTTCCGTTGTATACTTTCTTTACAAACAAATTCCCAAAAAGCGGTAAATTTTGCGAAAAAAAAGACAATCCCCCCTTAAGGACGTGTCGCGGTAGGTGTTTGCACGCATGCCCAAGCGCGTGCGTGCATGCATGTGTGCGTATTTGTTTGCGTATTCGTGCGTAGGGATCTTTATAACATACTGCAATATGAGTCGTGAAAAAATCGATATAACACAAATTCTTTTCAATGCAAACGTTTATTTTTCACCGCTTAACCACTATATATAGGGGTTAATTATAATATTTATTTAGATTTCTGAAATTGTTCAACACTTAAGTTTGAAAATACTAAATTAACATAATTACGAGAGAATCAGACTCTAGTTATACTTAATGACTGAAATATCAATTTAAAGGAACAAGGGCTTGTAATACAATGTAAACGTAATATTAGCTTAGTTTCTATTTTGAGATAACTTGATAATCAATGTAGTAAAAGATCACACTTTGAAAGTTTATTCAGTTTACTTTGTTTTACTGGACTTTCACATGAGCGGTTGGCTTGATGAAACTCAACGCATCCTGCGCCCGTGCCAGTTTTTCGCAGTGTCGAAACACGTTGCCAGATTTTGAGAATACGTTTTTTCGGTAACAGCTTCTTCAGCTGAATCTACGTTTCTTACGAATTCTGGGGCAAAAATAGTCATTCAGCTTCATAACGTCGTTTAATTTACATTAGTTACTACATACCAAACATTTTTTCGTAAAACTCAATTCCTTTTAAGATTAGCTTCTTTCCACCTTTTCGGACTCTCTTACAGCCGTCCAGTTCATCGCAAAAATCTGCGTGAAAAACTTCTTTAGAATTGCATTTATCGTTTTTTTCATACTCGGATCGGCGATGCCATCTAAGGCGGCTTTCTACAAAATAACAAAACAAAAATGTAGAATAAGAATGATCACATATGCAACGTTTCTTTTTTTTAAACCTTACAAAGTCATTGGGAAACTCTTCGTTCTCTCTAATACGATCGTTAAATGAATTGAAATCGTTAGCTGAATCGATCTTTTCCAACAGGCCATACTTCTCGGCGAATTTGTTCGCCGTCATGTACGACCCCGTTATTTTCATAGAAGTTATTATCAAATGACGAAAGTCTTGAATTTCTTTAGTTTGACTTCCCAAACTAGCAACCAGTTTTGTCAACGTACGATGAAGGAACAAGTGATCTAGAAATATCAGTTCACAATGGACGTCAGAGCCATGATACTCAAACGCAATTTACAATTTTAAAAAAGTCACAAGTATATTACCGTTATCTCGAAAGATTATTTTTTAGGGCTTAACTGATTTCCGTTCTCTACATCGTCATTACGATTGCGTTGATTTGATAACTTCGCTTGGTGATTTTTTCTAGATCGAAATTTTGTCTCATTGCTTTGCAGTAAATCGCTCTGAATAATCGGTTTTCGTTTTTCTTCTGTACCAGCAGTAGCGTTTTGTTTTAATGTTTTTTAAAAAGTTTTTTTCGTACGGACCGTAGTGCTTAACATTGATTCAGAAAGCACTGTTTATGGGGTTTTCTCACTTTAAACGCTAAAAAAGCTATTTCCATGAATCGTTGGACAGGTTTATACTATAGATATTGATATAAAAGTTGTTACACTTAATAAATACACTTTGCAAATACATTTTTTTTTTAAATTATTTAAGTCATTATTTATAGACGGAAATGGTAGTGAAAAAAATGTCCGAAAACAATTGTAGGTCTGCACTGTTGGTGAAATCTCGGAGATGGATCATCCGAACCCAAAAAATCAAATGGTTTTAGATTCAGGGCTGCTGGTGAAACTCAGCTCAGAGGTTCATTTATCAATAAATGAAGCAAACATAAAGAAAAAAAAGTACAAAAAAAAGACGCAGAAATGAACTGTACGAAGAGAGAAGGAGATCGTAAAATAGTGGCGCAATTGAAAAAGCAGTCGGTAAGACTATTGTGTAATTATATTCGACAATTTCAAAAACCCTAAAGTTAGGATAGACATAAGAAAACTGATGTGAATATTGCTGTAAATTAAGACGAAAGGTACTAAAGTAAAAGGCAGTGCAGCCAGATCTCGCGCGAAAGTTACCCTCTCGCTAGTCCCTCGCGCGCCCATCACACAATCATAGTGGCGTGTGTCCGTGAGCGAGCGACGCTCGGCATCTTCAGATAGAGCCGAGTGCCGTCGAACTGTCCCGACCGCGCCTTCGGCGGCTACACCAACACAGACACGCTGAGCACGTCATGTGCGGCCAAGCCGAACGAAGGCTTCGAGGGAAAAAGCAATCTGAGCACGGCCCGCGCGTGACGTCACGCGACGGTACGCGCGAGGCTTTTAGATGATTTCAATGCTTATTTACCTCTTGATTCTCTGCGTTATTAATGTATACAAAAAAATGTATCGCGCACTCTGAACGCTTATTTTTTTAGTTTATACGTTAATTTAAATATAATAATAAATCTAAATTAGAACTTATTTATCTTCTAAAAAATTGTTTACGCTTTACTCACACCCGTCCTTATGCCAAATAAATTATAATTCAGAAAAGTAAGTGAAAAAATATTTATATTCGGATTATTATATTAATTGTAATACTTTCATCAAGCGATAAAGTATTATCTCCAAAAACAAGTCAATCATCAATCCGGCCGCCACTCGTAAGTGCCAGAAAATGCATCTTTAACACAAGCGATAGGATGGTCCCGTTGGTAGCGTTCCTGGCTTTGGTCCGTAGGGGCGCAGGATCGTTCCTCACACTCAGCGCTTTTTTTTTTAAATCATGGTTACTATTAATTTTTATTTGATTAGTTATTTTTATTAGTTATCATATTTATTTTAATTAGTTATCTTTTAGTACCGAAAAATTTATCGCGCACTCTGACCGCTTATTTTATTAGCTTTTACGTTAATTGAAATATAATAAATCTAAAATACAACTTATTTATCTTCTAGCAAAATGTTTGCGCTTTACTCACACCCGACCCTATGCCAAATAAATTGTAATTCATAAAAGTAAGCGGAAATATATTTATCTTCGTATTATTATATTCATTCTCATATACTTTCATCAAGCGATAAAGTATTATCCCCAAAAACAATCATCCATCCGACCGCGAATCGTAAGTACCGGAAAGTGAACATACATTGACACAAAAAATGAAAGCAGCAAGAAAAGTTGAACTTCGTCAAAAGTGGTCGTACAAAAAAAAAAGATTTTAAAGCTTCAAGTTTCTAGTTTTAGTTCCGACAATGATTTTTTTGTTGAGAATCACTGATTGCGCGGTCGGAAGAAATATCACGACAAAAAAAATTTTGGAAATTTTTACGGTTTTCAAAGTTCTGCACGTGTTTTGGTGATTTTTTTCTGACTTGACCAATATCAAGGTCATTGAGCCCATTCAATTCACTTAAATTTGCTTTTTTTTCTCCGTACGACCATTTTTCGCTGAGATATCGGCCTCTGAATGAAAAAACGTCCTTTTGTCTTCAGTCATCGATATCTCGGGAACTAATGGTCGTGCGGGAATTCGACCGGCAATTTTGGAAACGTGAATACATACTCTACAAGCTCTGATTATTATTGTAGGTTTAAAAAAAAATATTTTTTCCATCAGTTTTAAAAAAGTACAAAAAACGATGTTTTCTTGGTTTTTATCAAATCCACCGCTACTGTTCAAATATTGCGTTAAACACTAATGTTTATGGACAGTTATTCGGCTCTATATGTCCCCAAGTGCCATGCAATATTCCAAATTGATCCGTTCATCGGTCTTTCTTGCCCGATTGACGAAAATATGAAAAAAAATTAAAGGAACAAGTTTCCTCCTTCTCAGACATCATTTCATGATTATTAAGGAGTAAGGCCACTGTAACGGCCCAAAAAAAAAGGTTTTTTCACTAATTTTTTGCTCCCGAAATTGAAGGTATTTGAAAAAAAACTTTTAATGGTGTAATCGGGCATACATTAAACTTTATTATAAAATTTTTTTACAGTAAAAAAAAAACAAAATGGCGGTTCCACAGCTATCTTCCCGGGACATGTTTTGCTTCCAGGGTTCCGCGGCACGCAGCACCACTGGTGCACTTTTGAATCTAGAACAAAAAAAAAAACCATTAATCTAGAGGGCTATAGCTAGAGAATGTCGATCGGATTTTAAAAAGTATCAATTTTTGTGGATTTGGCGTGCGTTTGAAAAAAAAATTGATTTTTGACGAAAAAAACGGCAAGTTTTTTGTTAATAAAAAATCAATAAATAAAATTCTTGAAAATTCCGATCGACATTCTCAAGATAATGTAAATGTTCACATCTGGTTAAAATTTCAAGTAAAAAAATGAAAATTGTTCGAGTTATGCTGCGTGCCATTTTGAAAAACCATGTTTCGAGAAAAACGCGTTTAAAGTTTTGCGAATAGTTTTTTATTGGAAAAAATTTAAAAAAGAAGTTAAAAAAAATTTTTACCGTTAGTCTGCAATCCCAGCACCATACATTTGTCCTTCGATAGCCAAATTTTCGTCTTCTTCGTCTTTCCTGGTTGATTTTTGGAGCGCGCGCGCACTTTTGGCCGCGTCGCTCAGAGATGTCTCCGCGTGCGTGATGCGTTTGGCGTCGGCTTCGATGCAGAAATTATATAACTGTACACCAATTTCCACCTCCAACATCTTGAATATTTGCAAGACGTTGGTAAGGCCGCCATTGAATATGCAAACAGCGATATCCGTCGCAATATCTAGTACAGTTTTTCCGCTTGAGGATGATTTGGGGGCCAAACTCCAAACGGTAGCGTTGAAACTTTCGTTATTGTTTTGAGTATAGGCCCCCAAGCAACGCTCCAGCAACTCGTCCCGGCTCAAATCCATGTAGATGGGTTTGATGGCTTGATAAACCTCCTCACTCATTGGCTGATTGTGATGATACGCATCCAAGGCATTTTCTGCTTTCGCTTTCTTCCAACTGCACCAATTCTCCGAACATTTTTCGTGCTGAGGCTTTTCATCCGTTGACATTTTGTGAAAAAGGGTTGCCCAGATCTCATTTTTCATATTTTTGATGGAATCGGAATTTCGACGGATTGCTAAGCCGTAATAAATGCTTAGTTCGTCAATCAATTTGGCAGTGAGTTTTCCTCTTCCCCCGAGACCTTTTGTTCCTTTTTTTAAGTTTCTCAATCGAGTGCCCATTCTTTTTTGCACGTGATCTATGCACTCTTTTTTTTTAACATCAACATTTTCATAAGGCTTCGAATCCACGATGCCTTTGAAAGTTTTGGAATCGCCATCTCCGATATAATTGCAGTCGTTTCGGAGCAAGTTTTGACACGCTTGGCGGCGACCTTCATTTCCTAAGGACAACAAATTTTTTTTCGCACAGGACCTTTTTTTTCTTATTCTAGAGGGTTTAAACTATTTTTTAAGCCAATAAAAAAAAATCGATTTTTCAAAAAATTTACAGTGGCCTTACCCCTTAAGGAAGCTTTCCAGTGTGACAGCCCGAAAAATCGCTGTTTTTCGCGATTTTTTTTTTTAAAGAAAAAATAATCTAATCGGTCTGGTTTTTTTTTTGTATATTAATTGGGTATTGAAGAATACAAAACAATTTTTAAAGATCGATTTATTTATTAATTAATATCTATAAAAATGATGAAACAATTGTTGCAGAAAATGCACTTGGATGTGGTGTCCACGTTGGGGGTCACAATTTTGATCTGAAACAAAAAACACAAAAAGATTATTGATCGGTATATAATTGGCTTTCGTGCTATGGAGGCTTTTTTTTTTTTGCAAAAATGGCGCCGGTTTGAACAAAAAGTATCGATTTTAGCATTTTTTTTGGCAGTTTTTTTTACAAAAAAATAGGCAGATGTCAAAAAAAAAAAAGCTGCCATAGCACGATAAACAATGACGTTAAGAATATTGTGTAAAAAATTCAACTCGATAGCTTTAAAACTCTGCCCTCCAAGTTGGACACCGTTTTGAAAAATGCTGTTTCGAGAAAAACGCGTTCAAAGTTTCGCTGTAGCTGTAGCGCTCCGTTGCCTTCTTCCAAGAAATGCTGTACAGTAACCGAAATAATCTGAATTTCGGCATGAAAATTTCAGGGAATATTCGGAAGAGTGTATACTATTCGATAAAGCAAAAAAAAAAATCGATTTTTTGAAAATTTCACACTGGAAAGCTCCCTTAAGAGGAAAAACAACTTTTCACTACTTTTCGTACAATTGGGTATTGAGTACGCATTAAATGTTGACATTTTTTTCGATTCAACATTGTACCGCCAGCATTAGAATTACCCAAAGCGTACGTAGAATTACCCAAAGCGTACCTCCCCGTGGTATGCTTGGGGTAATTCTAATGCTGGCGGTACAATGTTGATTTGAACAAAATTTCAACATTAAAAAAAAAATTCGAAATTGATTTTTTTATAAAAAAAAAATTTTCAATATTTTTTTTTATTAAAAAAATTTTTTTTCGAAAATTTTTAGTCAATATGATTTCCACGGTTTTTTCCAACATTTAATGCGTACTCAATACCCAATTGTACGAAAAGAAATGGAAAGTTTTTTTTCGTCTTAATAATCATGAAATGATGTCTGAAAAGGAGGAAACTTGCTCCTGTAATTTTTTTTCAAATTTTGGTTAATCGGGCAAGAAAGACAGATAATCGGATCAACTTGGAATTTTGCATGGCTCTTGGGGACAGTGCAGCCAGATCGCGCTCGAAAGTTACCCTCTCTCTAGTCCCTCGCGCGCCCATCACACAATCATAGTAGCGCGTGTCCGTGAGCGAGCGACGCTCGGACATCTTCGGAAAGAGCCGAGCGCCGTCGAACTATCCCGACCGCGCCTTCGGCAGCTACACCAACACATAGACACGCTGAGCACGTTCATGTGCGGCCAAGCCGAACGAACTGAACGAAGGCTTCGAGGGAAAAAGCAATCCGAGCACGGCCCGCGCGTGACGTCACGCGACGGCACGCGCGAGACTTTTAGATGATTTCAATGCTTATTTAGCTCTTGATTCTCTGCGTTATTAATGTATACCAAAAATGTATCGCACACTCTGATCGCTTATTTTTTTAGTTTATACGTTAATTTAAATATAATAATAAATCTAAATTACAACTTATTTCTCTTCTAAAAAATTGTTTACGCTTTACTCACACCCGTCCTTATGCCAAATAAATTATAATTCATTAAAGTAACCGGAAATATATTTATCTCCGTATTATTATGTTAATTCTCATACTTTCATCAAGGGATAAAGCATTATCCGCAAAAACAAACCAATCATCCATTCGACCGCGAATCGTCAGTACCAGAAAGTGCACAAATTCTACAAGCGATGAGATGGTCCTGTCGGTAGCGTTCCTGGCTTCGGTTCGCAGGGACGCGGGATCGATCCCGCACTCGGTGCTTTTTTTTTTTAATTACTATTACTATTAATTCTTATTTGATTAGTTATGTTTATTAGTTATCATTATTATTTTAATTAGTTATCTTTTCGTGTCGAAAAATTTATTGCGCACTCCGACCGCTTATTTTATTAGTTTGTACGTTCATTTAAATGTAATAATAAATCTAAATTACAACTTATTTATCTTCTAAAAAATTGTTTGCGCTTTACTCATACCCGTCCCTATGCCAAATAAATTGTAATTCATAAAAGTAAGCGGAAATATATTGATATTCGTATTATTATGTTCATTCTCATATACTTTCATCAAGCGATAAAGCATTATTCCCAAAAACAAGCCATTCATCTATCCGGCCGCGAATCGGTAGTGCCAGAAAGTGCACATATTCTACAAGCGATGAGATGGTCCCGTCGGTAGCGTTCCTGGCTTCAGTTCGCAGGGGCGCGGGATCGTTCCGCGCTCAGTGCTTTTTTTTTTTTTTTTAATTACTATTACTATTAATTCTTATTTGATTAGTTATGTTTATTAGTTGTCATTATTATTTTAATTAGTTATCTTTTCGTGTCGAAAAATTTATTGCGCACTCCGACCGCTTATTTTATTAGTTTGTACGTTCATTTAAATGTAATAATAAATCTAAATTACAACTTATTTATCTTCTAAAAAATTGTTTGCGCTTTACTCATACCCGTCCCTATGCCAAATAAATTGTAATTCATAAAAGTAAGCGGAAATATATTTATATTCGTATTATTATGTTCATTCTCATATACTTTCATCAAGCGATGAAGCATTATTCCCAAAAACAAGCCATTCATCTATCCGGCCGCGAATCGGTAGTGCCAGAAAGTGCATTTTTAACACGAGCGATAAGATGGTCCCGTTGGTAGCGTTCGTGGCTTCGATCCGCAGTTCATACATTGTATGATTTCTCGAATAAACAATTCGCCCCATAGAAGTCAGGAACGCTACCAACGGGACCATCTTATCGCTTGTGTTAAAAATGCACTTTCTGGCACTACCGATTCGCGGCCGGATAGATGAATGGCTTGTTTTTGGGAATAATGCTTCATCGCTTGATGAAAGTATATGAGAATGAACATAATAATACGAATATAAATATATTTCCGCTTACTTTTATGAATTACAATTTATTTGGCATAGGGACGGGTATGAGTAAAGCGCAAACAATTTTTTAGAAGATAAATAAGTTACAATTCAGATTTATTATTACATTTAAATGAACGTACAAACTAATAAAATAAGCGGTCGGAGTGCGCAATAAATTTTTCGACACGAAAAGATAACTAATTAAAATAATAATGACAACTAATAAACATAACTAATCAAATAAGAATTAATAGTAATAGTAATTTAAAAAAAAAAAAAAAAGCACTGAACGCGGAACGATCCCGCGCCCCTGCGAACTGAAGCCAGGAACGCTACCGACGGGACCATCTCATCGCTTGTAGAATATGTGCACATTCTGGCACTACCGATTCGCGGCCGGATAGATGAATGGCTTGTTTTTGGGAATAATGCTTTATCGCTTGATGAAAGTATATGAGAATGAACATAATAATACGAATATCAATATATTTCCGCTTACTTTTATGAATTACAATTTATTTGGCATAGGGACGGGTATGAGTAAAGCGCAAACAATTTTTTAGAAGATAAATAAGTTGTAATTTAGATTTATTATTACATTTAAATGAACGTACAAACTAATAAAATAAGCGGTCGGAGTGCGCAATAAATTTTTCGACACGAAAAGATAACTAATTCAAATAATAATGATAACTAATAAACATAACTAATCAAATAAGAATTAATAGTAATAGTAATTAAAAAAAAAAAAGCACCGAGTGCGGGATCGATCCCGCGTCCCTGCGAACCGAAGCCAGGAACGCTACCGACAGGACCATCTCATCGCTTGTAGAATTTGTGCACTTTCTGGTACTGACGATTCGCGGTCGAATGGATGATTGGTTTGTTTTTGCGGATAATGCTTTATCCCTTGATGAAAGTATGAGAATTAACATAATAATACGGAGATAAATATATTTCCGGTTACTTTAATGAATTATAATTTATTTGGCATAAGGACGGGTGTGAGTAAAGCGTAAACAATTTTTTAGAAGAGAAATAAGTTGTAATTTAGATTTATTATTATATTTAAATTAACGTATAAACTAAAAAAATAAGCGATCAGAGTGTGCGATACATTTTTGGTATACATTAATAACGCAGAGAATCAAGAGCTAAATAAGCATTGAAATCATCTAAAAGTCTCGCGCGTGCCGTCGCGTGACGTCACGCGCGGGCCGTGCTCGGATTGCTTTTTCCCTCGAAGCCTTCGTTCAGTTCGTTCGGCTTGGCCGCACATGAACGTGCTCAGCGTGTCTATGTGTTGGTGTAGCTGCCGAAGGCGCGGTCGGGATAGTTCGACGGCACTCGGCTCTTTCCGAAGATGTCCGAGCGTCGCTCGCTCACGGACACGCGCTACTATGATTGTGCGATGGGCGCGCGAGGGACTAGAGAGAGGGTAACTTTCGAGCGCGATCTGGCTGCACTGCTTGGGGACATATTGAGCTGAATGACCATCCATAAACATTAGTCTTTATCGCAATATTTGCAAAGTAGCGGTGGATTTCATAAAAACCAAGAAGACATCGTTTTTTTGTACTTTTCTAAAACTAATGGCAAAAATAAAAAATAAAAGTGTCACTACGATAATAATCGGAGCTTGTAGAGTATTCACGTTTCCAAAACTACCGATGGAATTCCCGTACGACCATTAGTTCCTGAGATATCACAGCGAAAAATGGTCGTACGGAGAAAAAAAAGCAAATTTAAGTGAATTGAATGTACTCAATGACCTTGATATTGGTCAAGTCTAAAAAAAATCTCCAAAACACGTGCAAAACTTTGGAAAACGTAAAAATTTGCACAATTTTTTTTGCCGTGATATTTCTTCCGACCGCGCAATCAGTGATTCTCAAAAAAAAATCATTGTCGGAACTAAAACTAGAAACTTGAAGCTTTAAAATCCTTTTTTTTTTGTACGACCACTTTTGACGAAGTTCAACTTTTCTTGCTTATTTAATTTTTTGTATCAATGTATGTTCACTTTCTGGTACTTACGATTCGCGGTCGGATGGATGATTGTTTTTGGGGATAATACTTTATTGCTTGATGAAAGTATATGAGAATGAATATAATTATACGAAGATAAATATATTTCCGCTTACTTTTATGGCTTACAATTTATTTGGCATAGGGTCGGGTGTGAGTAAAGCGCAAACATTTTGCTAGGAGATAAATAAGTTGTATTACAGATTTATTATATTTAAATTAACGTAAAAACTAATAAAATAAGCGGTCAGAGTGCGCGATACATTTTTCGGTACTAAAAGATAACTAATTAAAATAAATATGATAACTAATAAAAATAACTAATCAAATAAAAATTAATAGTAACCATGATTTAAAAGAAAAAAGCGCTGAGTGTGAGGAACGATCCTGCGCCCCTACGGACCAAAGCCAGGAACGCTACCAACGGGACCATCCTATCGCTTGTGTTAAAAATGCACTTTCTGGGAGTTACGATTGGCGGCCGAATGGATGATTGACTTGTTTTTGGAGATAACACTTTATCGCTTGATGAAAGTATGAGAATTAATATAATAATACGAATATAAATATATTTTCACTTACTTTTCTGAATTATAATTTATTTGGCATAAGGACGGGTGTGAGTAAAGCGTAAACAATTTTTTAGAAGATAAATAAGTTGTAATTTAGATTTATTATTATATTTAAATTAACGTATAAACTAAAAAAATAAGTGTTCAGAGTGCGCGATACTTTTTTTTTACAGTAATAACGCAGAGCATCTAGAGCTAAATAAGCATTGAAATCATCTAAAAGCCTCGCGCGTGCCGTCGCGTGACGTCACGCGCGGGTTCTGCTCAGATTGCTTTTTCCATCGAAGCCTTCGTTTTGGCTTGGCCGCACATGAACGTGCTCAGCGTCCATGGATTGGTGTAGCTGCCGAAGGCGCGGTCGGGAAACTTCGACGGCACTCGGCTCTTTCCGAAGATGTCCGAGCGTCGCTCGCTCACCGACACGCGCTACTATGATTGTGTGATGGGCGCGCAAGGGACTAGAGAGAGGGTAACTTTCGCGCGCGATCTGGCTGCACTGGTAAAAGGGACGGCCCTTATGTATTCACTCTTAAAAGGGCACACACGGGAATGAATACTACTACTATTGGTAAAGTAAAATTAAATCTATAAATGAGATTACAGTGATTCGAATCGAAACCATACTTGCGTGACCCTGCCGAGAATCTTGGTATAATGGCCAACTTTCTGGTGGCTCAGCGGACAATTTTATCAGTTCTCGGATCAGTCGTTTGTCTTCATCGCTGTACAGTGGAGATATGTACTTAATGTGATTTCTTTACAAAGAAACTAACGCAGAGGGCTTAACAAGAATAAAAAACTGAACTACGAAGAATATGTCTACACACCAGCAACGGAAGACGGTGCGGATAAAAAGTCAAAAGCGATAACATATTATAAAACGAGGGAAATTCAGCGATTCTGTATGTGTCGAAAACCTTTCGGGTCAATGGACTCTTCCATCAAAATCTGAATCCGACACTGATGCGATTGCCAATATGAATAACCGTGAGTTATTTTCTTTTCTATTACTCATTTTTTTCAAAACATGAAACTGAATAAAATAAACATAAAATTTGTTAAACAAATTATTGAATAAATGTCGAACAATTTGTTGAATAAATTGAACACAAAAATTGTTATTTTTTTTATTTTAACGGTACTTTCTGAACGAATTTTAAGGTCCTTACGAAGTTAGCTCATCAGAGTCAGAAACTCCACGTACCACAGTCCGTACGAAGGCACGTAAAAAAACACAAAAAAAATTATCCTTTATCCAATCCCGACAGGGATTGCCACAATAGGATCCACAAAGGTCCTTATTATGTCAACTCCTGTCAGGATGGTCACAATACGGGCCTTCAAGGACTTATTTGAGGCATCCCTTATCAGGGAAGCCTCAAGTGGGCCCTCAAAGGCCCTTATTTTTGTGTGGGGTTTCCTGTCAATTTTCCGCGCAGGATTTTTCAGGTCTTGCCACAAATGCTCAATCGGATATTCGTCCGGTGATAGCGATGGCCCATTGTGAAGGTGTACTTTGCCTCTTCGAACAAATTCTTTTCCAAAACGTGGAGAACGTAGAGGGTCGTTACCGTGTTGAAAAACCCAACCACGGGGCATTTTTTCATTGCAAATGGGAGCATATGGTCTTGCAATATATTTCTGTACAATGTAGTGTCCATATTGCCTCGAATTTCTGCCAGCCGACCAACGCCGTTGCCAGAAAACGCTTCTCAAACTTTAATGTTTCCGTCACCGTGTTTTACGGTAGGAATTTGATACCTCACGTTGAATCTTACGATTTATCGAAAAAAAAACTTTCCGCCAATCTGATGCTGTCCAATACTAATATTTTTTTGCGAAATTTAACCTGGCCTTTTGATTCTTTCTACTGATGAGTGGCTTTTCTACACCAATCAGTCCTACAACCTTGAGACGTCGGGATACTGTACCAATGTCGGCACGATTTCCACTACGTAATTCCCCCGAAATGCCTGCTGCGGTTTTTAAAGGACCTATAACGCACTTCCTTCGTATAATTTTGTCAAGATTAGCAGTTCATCGCATTTTCTATCGTACCGACAGTATAGGCGAGCAGAGGCCAACAAACGCGTCCCGAATGCGACTCTAGGTTTCCTCTCTATCACGTGCGCGGAACGGTCTCGTCCGAAAACCGGTCGAGCAAGCCTGCCTGACTCAGTCGTCGTTTTGCTGCCATTACCGAGCAAACTAATGTAAAGCAGTGCACAAGTAAAGTTATTTTTATATTAAATGAAAAATATCGTCGCGCGTGTCAAACCCGACTCCATCTCTATCGTTCCTTCTCACACAACCAATCTGCTTTAACAGGTAATGGGCCCAGTCGCATTCCTGTGAGAAAAGAGGAAGATTGGTTGTGTGTAAAAGGAGAGAGGCGTCTGAAGACGCGCAAAACTGCGGCCATGAAAGACGCGCGAGAAACGCGGCCATTAGAGATACGCGAGAGTGCGGGACAAAGCACGTGCAAGCAAGCGAGGTGCAACCACGATGTCCACTGGCATCTCAGTACAAAGTGCCAAAAGTTTGATGGAACGAATTTCCACGGATGGAAAGCGCAGTTAAGTTCATTGTTTGTAATGAACGATGTCGCAGACGTCGTAAAAGGCACAAGAACCGCACCAGTGCTGACAACAGAAGTCGACGCGGTAGCCATAACGACACACGCGGCTGCTGTTGAAAAATTCAACAGAGACGATGCGTTGGGAAGAGTGCCCATCTTGACGAACTTGGAACGCGCTCAGCAAGATTGTGTGTTGTCCTACGAGAACGCAAAAGGGATGTGGGACAAGCTGATTCTTTGACACGAACAAAGAACAGCGACAACCAAAAATGGGCTACAGCAACGATTTTTTAAGTACGAGATGAGCGAGTTGGATACGGCGATGCAGCACGTCGCCAAGGTCATCAATATGGCAGGTCAGCTCAGAGTTGTTGGTGTGGCGGTGATAGCCGAGATGGTAGTCGCGAAGATGCTGTCACGTCTGACCTCGAAATGTAGCACGCTGCAAGTAGCCTGGGACTCCGTAAAACCGGAAGGTCAAACATTGGATAGCCTGCAGGAACGGCTCATTAGGGAGAACATGCGACTCAACAGAGACGACGACGCAGCGAGTGCGTTAGCGGCAACATAGAAAGGACGCGAAAAAAACCGCGAAATGCGAAAAGAGACATTCAGTGTTACCAGTGCCACGAGATGGGGCACTTTGCGCGCGAATGCAAAAAGCCTCGAAAAAAGAAAGATGGCGACGAGAGACCACGTGAAAGTGGCTGCGCGTTTTTGGTAGAAACACACTCGATGGGAAGAGCGGCGCGAGCGCCGATACATCGAGCGGAATCCACGACCAGCCCCCTGTCACCATCACTCATATATGGCTCGCGTAATGTCCGTCGTTTTTATTTTCAATCGCTGCCACGTGTGGCGCTAGTAGTCACCTGCTCGATAACTATATATATGCCGTATAACCTATAAATCAACCGAACCCACCAAACAATGGAGAAAATGTTTATTATAATCATTATTATATGATTACTTTAATCGCTTAAAATTATGTAACTAGAAATGTATTTGTTTTTTGACAGATACAGACCGGGAAGTAAGTGTATGCATCGGTTTCAGATTCTAAACAAGCATGCGCATTTAAAGAAATAAATCGATACATATAAATATGAGGAAAAATATATTTATTTCCCTTGAATCATTTTTAAATTCAAAATATCAACATTTAATATATATTTTAATAAAATGACCGGCTTTGTGCTTTTTTTTGATTGTGAGTTTTATGATACATAAATGAACCTTACATTTTTTTTACGTGGTACAAAATTTCGAAGTCTTTTTTTTCAGCTGGTTGTTTTTTTGTTGTTCGGCCTTCATTCGCGTACAATACTATTGCATTCGAGTTGTGACAAAAAATTGAACGATCTGAAATATTATGTCTTGGCCATGCAGGCGACATGGGAAGGGTAGGCCGCCAAAATTCTACTTTTCCACAGCTGATCTTTCGCCGCACAGCTATTTTCCACAAATGCTCACTTTGTGGGTTCTTGGGAATTGTGAAAAAATTCACCTTTTCTTGGTTTGATTTGTACCCTGAGGTACAACCAGGGACGATGCATGTCGGCATGATTGATCTCAAATCAATTGCTGCTCAGCGTCGTTTGATAATTATAACCTACACACAATACAGAAGGTATGTCATGGTAAACAAAAATACACTTCCCAAATCACGGATTGATGTTTTACATTTAAAATCTTCTGAAAATTTTATTGTACTCACAAGACACAATAAGTCACGACACAACCGTTAAACGCCAAATACTCCGAAAATGTTATTATTATATCGAGCATGGAATGCGCATGCGTAAAAGAAACCGAGCAGGTGACTACTAGCGCCTCGAAGTGGACTGTAACGCAATCAAACATCCCGGACAACCCGCGAGTAATTTATTGCCATAGGAATAGCACCCCGTGTTAGGGGGCTGTCCACGACTAAACAAGTGCGCGAGATGATGGCAGCCGGACAGAGTGAAGTCTGGCTTATCGACAGTGGCGTGTCGCGACATCTTACTTATCGGAAAGAGGCTACCGGATTACCGACCGAACAAGTGTGGCGGAACGATCTCGCTCGGCGATAATCAAGTATGTGACATTATCGGAGAAAGAACAGTGCAAATAAAAAAGTTGATCGATGGTGTGTGGCAAAGTGCGTGCATCGAAAATGTACAGTTCGTTCCGAAACTCAGAAAGAACTTGTTCTCGGTCGGGGTCTGTACGTCAAACGGGTATGATGTACGTTTTCGTGAGAAGTACGTCGAAGTTGTACGCGATAACAGCGTGGTCGCGTCCGGAAAGAAACAAGGAAACGACGTGTGCCGAATGTTGTTTAAAGTCGTAAAAGCCGATAGAGTGGAGGAAGCAAACGTCGCGACGACGAATTTAAATGTGTGGCACGAGCGGTTAGGTCACGTGGGGAAACGCGCAAATGTGAGCTAGTCAAACAGGGGCTGGTAAATGGCGTATGGTTAACAGATAAAACCGATGTTTTCTGTGAACCGTGCCAACTAGGTAAAGCTCATAGACTTCCGTTTAACAAAAACCCGGTAAAAGTCAAAACAGTGCCCGGTGAGATGATACTCACGGACGTGTGCGGTCCGATGTCGATTGAATCACCTGGGGGATCGCGCCATTTTCTGACATTCAAGGACAACGCGAGTGGTTACCGGCACGTCTACTTGCTAAAACAGAAGTCTCAAATGTTCGAGAAATTTAAAACCCTTGAGAAACTCGTCTCGAATAAATTCGGAAAAAATAATCAAAGTTTTAAGGTCGCACATCGGTTGCGAGTTTTGTAATAGGGAAATGGACGAATACCTCGCGTCGCGAGGAATAAAGAGAGAGACTAGCGTGCCGTATACTCCCGAACAAAATGGGAAAGCTGAAAGAGACAATCGAACGATCGTTGAAAGGGCGCGTACAATGATTCACGTGAAGGGGCTGCCCCTTAATGTGTGGGCAGAGGCAGTTAACTGTGCGGTCTACGTTCTGAACCGAACAGTGTGGTCGAGTGACAGAGCCACACCCTACGAGGTGTGGGTAGGTAATACTCCCTATCTGAATCACTTGCGAATATTTGGCTCGGAAGCGTATATGCATATTCCGAAGCAATTTACGCAGAAGTTTGACGCTCGTGCCAAAAAGTTAATCCTCGTGGCATACAAAGAGGACTCGTCGATCTACCGATTATATGATACCGAAACAAAGAAAGTGAGTCAAGCATGAGACGTCGTCTTTAACGAAAAAATTGGTAAGCAGTCAACGAATATGGATGTACGAGCGAAGAAGAATACGAGTCAGTTCTTCCTGCATCTGTGATCGAGTCGAAACACGAAGAGGCTGCTCAAAGCGACAGTGAAAACGAGGGAGATGAGTACCAGGATGCAGAACCAAGGGAGATGGCTGCCGTGAGGGCAGGCGACGCTCCAATAAATTCTCCAGTGACTACTCCTCGAGTACTCAGAGATCGTGCGAACGTCAAGTTACCGGTGAGATTCGCAGCAGATGTCGCTGAGTACATTATTCCGAACACATATCAGGAAGCAATCAGCAGCATTAAAGCCACGTAGTAGGCAGATGCAATAAAAGAAGAATTCAAGGCACACGATGAAAGTCACATGTGGTCGCTTGTTCCGAGAGAAACCAATATGAAAACAATCGACTCGAAGTGGGTTTTCGAGTGAAAACCGAAGAAAAAAGGACACCGACCGGTTCAAGGCTCGATTGTGTGTAAGAGGATTTTTGCAACGCGAAGGTATCGATTTCAACGAAACATTCGCTCCAGTCATCAGGTACGATTCGCTCCGAGTGATTCTAGAACAGGTTGCTATGAAAAACCTCGAGTTGATGCAGTTTGTCGTGCAAATTGCATTTCTGTACGGGTAAGTGGAAGAAACAGTTTTCATGGAGGTACTGGAAGGACTCGACGTCGGACAAGAAAGAAGAAACGTGGTGTGCAAACTCGAAAAATCCTTGTACGGGTTGAAACAAGCTCGAAAGTGCTGGAATAAAGAGTTCACGCGATTCCTGAACGATTTCAATTTCAAGGAGTGCGAAGTCGACAAGTGCGTGATTGTCGGGCAAGTAAAAAGTGAAGTGGTTAATCTAGCTCTATTTGTCGACGATGGTCTAGTCGCAGCGAATACTACAGAAACTTTAGACTTAATTATAAATCGATTGAGTGATAACTTTAGAATAACAATTGGCGATTGTAGTATGTTTGTCGGCGTACAAATTTTTCGGGATAGAAAAGAAAAATCTCTAGTGATCCATCATAGTTCGTCCATTTTGTTTTCCGTTTTGAGTCCATCATCAAAATATCGAATGTTGGACTCAAAAGCGCTTAGCGTCCCAGTTGATCCGCATGTCATTCCATCTCCGTACGAGGACGGCGATATAAGATCGAACACCGTGCCTTATCGTGAGGCGGTAGGCTCACTAGTGTTCCTAGCTGTCGTAACCCGCCCAGATATAGCATAAACGGTAAATTCGGTGAGCAAATACGTATACAATCACAATGTCGAGCATTGGCGCGCAGTAAAAAAAAAAAAAATCGCATTTTTAAACGGAACTGTCGCCTACGGTATAACGTATCAATTCGGCTGTAGCGGCTCTGAGCTAATTGGTTTTTCCGACGCCGACTACGCAGGTGACGTAGAAACAAGAAGATCTAGAACGGGTTATGTGTTTTTCTTAGCGAATGGTTCAATTACATGGCATTCGCAGAGACAAAAGATGATTACCCTAAGCACAACAGAAGCCGAATATGTGGCGGCTTCAACAGCAACGCGAGAATCAATATGACTGAGAAAACTCCCGTCAGATATTGGATGTCCATGTGATAAAGAAACTACTTTGTTTATTGACAACCAGAGCGCAATACAGCTAGTCAGAAATCCGGTATGTCACAAAAGAACCAAGCACATTGACATCCTTTCTCACTACATTAGAGAGAGGGTCGAAGATCAAGCCATAACAGTACATTCCATCCAAAAATCAACGTTCTGACATCCTTACAAAGGCTCTACCAAGAGATCGTTTTGGAGAACTACGCGAAAAGTTGAACATGGTATCGGTTACAGAAAAATGCTCAAACGGCGGTAGTGTTAAGATTAGCAGTTAATCGCATTTTCTATTGTACCGACAGTAACGGCGAGCGGTGGCCACCAAACGCGTCCCGAATGCGTCTCTAGGTTTCATCTCTATCACGTGCGCGGAACAACGGTCTTGTCTGAAAACCGGTCGAGCGAGCCTGCCCGACTCAGTCGTCGTTTTGCCTCCATTACCGAGCAAAACAATGTAAAGCAGTGCACAAATAAAGTTATTTTTATATTCAAAGAAAAATATCGTCGCACGTGTAAAACCCGACTCCATCTCTATCGTTTCTTCTCACAAAACCAATCTGCTTTAACAATTTCATAGTTTTTCGCGGTCTACCACTTCAACTTTTATCACATAACGGATTTGTTAATGTACATTTACGAATAATACGATTGGCCGTACTTTTTCCAATGGATAAAGGAGTCACAATATCTCGAGAACTCTTTCCTCATGAAGAAAATTTTAACACGATTTTACGGACCTCAATATTCGTGTGTTTCGCTATCGCGCTAGAAAAAATACTGATTTTTCATTGTCATGCATGTTCTGAAACTAGTACGAAAGAAAATGCAAGCAAAACTGTGAGCACGAAGCCGGACCGCTATTACTCATATCATAGCTCGCTTAAAATTTTTAAATGATCAACGAGTTCAGGAATCAAATATTTTATGACTTTACTCCAACAAAGTCTGGTGACCCGAACTTTTGCACGCCACTGTATGTATAATGCATATATACCTTATTTTTCATTATATTTCCAATAAACGTAATATTACATCCTCTAGAATAATGAAAAATAAGTTTATTTCATGACAATAAGTCATCTCAAAAATAACAAAATTAATATGACATGCTTTAGAATGATAAAAAGGAGAAACAGAAAAATGAATTAAATTTGTTTAAATGGTCTAAATGAGACTCGATTTAGCAATCCCGTGATTATAAGTCCGAGCCGTTGTCCGCTCCGCTAGCGGCGGCTCTTGCTGACAGCCGAAATGAACCAGTATAAAAGCTGTGTACGCAAACCCCTTCCTCCGTTTTCTCAGATACAGTTGAGTATAGCATCTTATTGCGTGCACGGTGAATAGTCCTTATGGGCCCCCACATCTGTGTGAAGTTTAAAGAAATTTCGTGTCTGAAACGTCTGGCCATCCCTTTGCTAGCCTTATTACACCCGCTAGCTTTAGAACCTCATATGCGTACTATAGGTCTATTTCAAGAGTTCTCACAAGGAAAGGTCGCGAGGTGTCGCCCTCCGATTTCGATGAAATTTGGCATGTTTGTAGAACAGATAAAAATAGACGATATGTATTTTTTTATATCTGCGGAACCCAATATTTAAAGGGTGAAACTTGAAAATATGGTTGATTGTCGTTTTTCGTCGATAACTCTTTAACGATACGAGATATGAAAAAATTTCAAATTGCAACAACATATATTTTTCCGTATACTATACATTGGAAATGAGGACGATGCAGATAACAACAAATTTCATATTGTTTATTGCAAAAATGCAATTTTTTCATACCTATTTCCAAAAAGTTTTAACCGATTGGGATGGAAACTTGCATACATATATGGAGCAAGGAGGGGCTACGGATTTTTTGGTTTTCCGATATCTCTTAATTAAGGGGTTGGAACTGCCCTTTAATTTTTTTAGACAAAAGCATCGAACAACCAGCTATTCTTTTGCCATTCCGGGTTAAATCCACGTCCATATAAGTTTGTTCTATGATGCGATTGCATATTCGTAAATTCCATTCCCCGCCCCCTCGACCCAACCGTCCCCCTCTCGAAAGGTAAACGTTCAATATTTCTTACGGTGCGGCATGGACCAAGATTTGTAGAAATAAAAATGGGTTACAATGAAAGTTCAATCAGCAAAAATAGTCGAAACAAATTTTCTCAATTTGGCGGAATGCCTTCTTAAGGTAGTTCATCTGCGAAAATCTCAACCAAAAGTTTACATACCATGTTCATGTTTAAAAGATTGATAATTGGTTTAATTAGTAATAAATGAAATTAAAAACTACGCAATCTTGACTCGGTACTAGTAGATAATACGATGGATATCATTTATTGCCGTAAAATATATTTTATATTGTGTTTTTTGATTTACCATTGCCAGTAAACTTTTTGCCGGGACTGTCCAGGTTTTGGCCCAATACACTCGTTCGCTTGCAGGCCAGCAGGATATTTGCGATACGACCAAAATTGTGAGGGCTTCTCATGGTTATATCTTGGAAACTAGATGGTGAATCATTCTCATTTTTTTTCACATTATTCGTGATATCTCACTCTAGCTTATCCTCGTTTCTTATCAATTTCTTAATTTTAGTTTTGACGGTAGAATTAATGATGCTCTGTTTGCCCAACATAACGCATTTGTTACGTGTAAACCAAGCCAACTTCAAGTGTAAATATCGCAGGTTTGGGGTGGTCAAACTTATTCAAATTGCACAGATGTTTGGATAATGTAATAAATAACATATATGTCAAATTTCAACCATTTCTTAATTCAACTCTTCTGTGGAGGTGCTACCTTAAGAGGTCAACGCAGCGTTAAAAACTTCGTTCAATCCATAACTTTTGAACGGGCCGAGATACAAAAAAAGTTAAAAGGGAATAAATGTTGTATTTTTCGACTACTAGCCGTTTATGATGATAATGACGAATATAACAACGAATGTTCATTGTTAATTGCAATAATCCGTCACTAACTAATGAAAATCACTCTTCCGTTTTCCGCTGATGCGGGCACAGAAATGGGTAAGGCTTTTGCAATTATCGATTAACTTTGTGCTTCGGAAAGCGACTGCATTACAATGGTATATTTAAAAAAATTCCACTACTCTCACCGTATCGGGAACACTATCTGCGGAGATTACGGCGTCTTTGGGTTTCCGCTGCAACTCGTGAACGAAGTGATGCAAAACATTTTAATTAGCTTGAAACGCTGCATCTTGTTTGCAAATGCCAAACTAATGAGCGAAAAGTAATACTTGGTGTATAGAGAGACTACGGTGCAAAGAGCGGCTACCCTGACATAACCTTGAGATCACCGTATTATGGATTGATAAAACGCTTAATAAGAGCGCGTGTTGTTATCTTTTTCGCTATACGCATGTACGTGTGCTGATAAATTGGGTATATACATTTTTTTTGTCTTGTTTTCCCCCCGGGAAATCTAGACCAATACTGTATTAGAAAACTCGGGTGTTTTTCCCGAGATAGAGAGCCGAAAAATATTTTTTTTGTAGGCGGAGCCATTTTTAATGATCCGCTGCACTCAAAAGTGTCCGCACTTTGCATGAAGCAGTCAGTTGGTTAACATCGTGGAAGTGTTTCGTACTTGTTATATGGAGAACACATGGAGCAAATCTTGCACGACCAAGCCGTGCTTGTACGCTCGTTCGAAGGTTTTGCTGCATGGGAGCAACGATGCGTCGAGTTCATCGAAGGGCTGGAAACGCAGAGTCGGATTAAGCGCCCGTGATTATTAATTGGATATCAACAATCATTGATAGCCCAAATAGCGCGTCTGGAAGGATTGAGGAATTCATTGCGGAGCCATTTTCTACACACGGGCGCAGGAAAGGTGATCATGAGTTAATCTGGGGCGAGATTGACACATCCTTCGAGAGTCGCATATTGACTGATTCTGTAATCAATCGCAGCCCCATCGAGCCCAAACAATTTCTTAACGATGCTCATGACCTAGCGCTTCAACATGTACAAAATATTATCTGCAAACACCAAAGTATTAAAGTCAATACAGTGTTCAATGGTGAATTCGTGAGTAGAGACAAACATGCCAATAAAAGTGACAACCCGCGAAACTGTAAACTATTTAGCACGAGCGATTTGAATGAGTGGTATGAGCAGCGTGTTCCTGAGCCCACTTTAACCTTACTCGACGAATTTCAAGAACGAAATAGTGGTTGGGCTTTGTGGAAAATACTTAACCTCACGATAAATGTGAATAAGTTCAATCCAATGCGTGCTGGGTCCTCCACATCATTGCCGCGGGAAATAATGATGAAGAGGGCTGTGTTTATCGTCAAATCGAACGATATCGCATGTTCCGCGTGGGCAGTTACACACTGACCGTCCGTCATCTTACCCACATTATTCGACAGTACTAAATCTCCAGGATATCGAATTCCCGGTCACCATACACCAAATAAAAAAAATTGAATTTCATAACAATCTATCGATCAGCGTGTATACCACCATCACCAAAAAGGACATTGTTCTAATATGGGTCACTCAATACAAGAAGGAAAAGCACATCAATTTGTTATATATGAGGTATTCCAGACCAAATGTGTAAACCCGTGACCCTGACCCTCTCGGATTTCTTTGATTTTTTTTTGTTATGATCGCATTGAGTCTAAAATACACCCACATATTTTTTAAAGATTTTTCCAAACATCCCTTATTACAAAAAAAATGATTTGAAGAAAACGCCTTTATTTTAATCTGAAAAAATTCTGAAAAATCCGTGATAATATATAAAGATTTCCAAGCTATCACCCGTAGTGGGCAGATTTTTTTTTCTGTGTTTTACAAGCTATTAGCGTTCTCAAAATTCCAAAAAAATCTCAAATAGCTCACCTTGAGCAGATACTGAATTATTTTGGTACTCAAATTAATTTCCTTGATGATTTTCGACAAATGCAATACGAATTATAAACCTTAAAATGAGAATAATGCCTTCGTATTGCCTGAATAATGCTCCACGACATGATATAGCGTCTGGGGTTGTTAATATGTTTTTTTCAAAATAGGTATAAATAATTCTACTTGTATTACGATTGACGATAATATTGTAACTATTTAGTCAGATTAATTGATGAGGAATAGCTTTTATCGCAGTTTGCGCGCGCGTGAAGGAAGGCATGTTACTTAAAGTATATTTTATTTAGATAGGAAAAAATAGTTATGAGATTGGTCGTGACGCTGCGAGCGCTTTTCGCTTGATGGCCAACGTCATCTAGTAAATAAAGAAGAGGACGAACAACGTGAGACGATCGATCACGAATCGATATTTCCTCTCCCTGCTAAGAAAATGCCGAAGCGGCGTTGTGCAAACCAAGGTCGAAACAAAGAGTACGAGATAAAGGAATTTGCTTTGCGTGATAGTATTGTTGCGGTACAGTAAACAAATAACCAAAAATTATTAGATCGTAGTTTTTGTTGAGGTTATAAAAACGAGTGACTACGAGAGACGACAACTTGTCAACGAGCGGGATAAATAACGTAAGTTTCATCAAATTGTTTCCGATATTCTCATTAATACATTTTTCGATCATTCTATCCCTTCCCTCAGGTTTAATGCATGCCATGGCGATGGCTTTTTATTTAACGCACATTTTTTCTGTGATCAATTTGACGTACTATCCCTCGTCATATTAGAGTCCTAGGAATAAACGGAATAAAAGATGACGAAATGCGAGAAAATTGTTTGAAACGGGTTGCATTTAAAAAAAATGATTTACAATATAATGAATCGTTAACCCTAGAAAACGCAATGTTTTCGTCCGAAAAAGGCTTTGAACATATAAAAATCCTCCAAAAAGTACCTTGCTGCAAGTTTCTTTCTACTGTTTCAAGAACAAATTAGTCGTATTAAAATATTGTACTCTTGCGCTTGTAGAGCAGAAAATTTGAAAAAAGTCCACGAAGCATCCTATCAGCAATATATTAATTATTATAACCAATCAAAACGCCCGAGAATTTTGCCGGTATATCACGTCTCTAGCCATTGACAGAAATAGACGTTGGCTGACCATCGTCTGTCTCCTCCATACAGATCACGAGAGATGCGACGTTGCTGAAAAAATTCCCGCATACTTTGGTTAGTCATTATAATTAATATATTATTGATGGACTTTTTTGTTCGAAATGTTCTGCTCTACAGGTGCAGAAGTACAATATTGTAATGCGACTATTTGTTTTCGAGGCAAGAGTAAAAAACTGGCGTGTGAGTTTACAAATTATTGATATTTTCTTAAATTAAGCGCTACGCTTTTTAGGGTATACTGTTTATTATATTTAAAATAATCTTTGAAAAAGAAAATCAATCAATAACTCCAAACAATTCGTTTGTTTTTCGTCATTTGTCGCATTCGCTTTGTGCGGCAAACTCACGATCGCCAGGACAAATTATTTCTTAGTTGTATAGTAATGTAATACTATTCTTCAGATATTTCAGAAGCTTGAATGCTTGATGCGAGAATTTGACAATACCATATCTTCTTATGTCAAATATGCCACCAAAAAAGCAATGGGATGGTTGCTGTAATCCGTTTGATCTAAAGGATCACATCAAATATGCGGGGTTGCGAAAGGCATCCAAAAATATATGCACAAAGATGGGCTTAACCAAAGAATACCGCCTGTGCAGTGGCTGTAGAAAGATGGCTAGTACACAACCAACACTGCAAAATATGGATGATGACGATACAATGGGAACTTTGGATTGTGAAAATCAAACTGAACAAATTGGTACTTCACAATTTTTTAAACATCAAAATGCGATTAGATTCTAGTTTCGAATAAAACTGTTATAACTATGTTATTACTTTTGAAATCAAGATCCAATGTCCGTAGTTGATGCGCCGTTATCGTTACAAACATGCGCCTCAGAAGCGAGTGCAAGCAATGATGAATATTTTACATCACCGGAACTGCTCTCTCAATTAAGTATTCATACGCGACTTCATGTCATGAATGCAGCTCTGCAGTTATTGGATGAATTGCCTATCCCTCAAAAGAAATTGAAGAGGGAGTATTGGCTTCGCACAAAAGTGGAAAAAGTTGCTAATACCCTCAAGAGGTCATTGGGAATTACTGAAATTTAATCGAATGCCCAAAACGATGCTCATGACTTACATAACATAATCAGTAGATTGATAGAAAAAATTCACGATGAGCAGACCAGCAGAGCGGCAAAAATACAAATATTGATAGTGTTGCCCATGTCCTGGAGCGTGAAAAAGATGTGTCAAGTCATGAACGTATTCAGACCTATGGCACATAATGCAAAAAACCTCGCAATGACGAAAGGAATTTTATCCACGCTCAGTGCAAAATCCGGTGAGTAAACAAATATTACACGATTTGTCAGAAAATTACTAAAGAAATATTTAAGGTGTTCTTTCGAAACTATTTTGTTAATCTGAAAAGGTTATGTGTTATAGGCCGACCGATTTCTGAGGAATTAAAAACGGATGTTCTTCATTTTTACAACGATGATCGATCTACTGCCTGTATGCCAGGAAAAAAGTATTACGTTTCTGCTCGAAATAGTGATAATGAGAGGATCCATGTGCAAAAAAGATTGATTCTTTGTAATCTTAAGGAACTATTCGAGCAATTTCGATCGGAATATCCTAGCGCAGTGATAGGATCTTCTTCGTTTGCAGTGTTGCGATCTAAGCATTGCGTACTAGCTGGGGCAAGTGGTACGCATTCCGTGTGTGTCTGTTTCATCCATCCAAACGCGTCGATATCTGTGGGTTGTATGGTAGACTCACTGCTTGACGTTTGGCGAATGTGAAACATTTGTTTTTCCACATTGTTTTCTGTTAGCATGGTGATTATCGTTTTCACGCCGCTTACGTTGTTCAGGTGTATTGGCGGGGCTCTTGCGTTGCGATCCGATGGGTCGGGACGGTTTCTGCCTTCCTTTCTGTGATTATGCCCGGGGTTTTCTACCTCCATTCCATCTTCTGATATGGCGTTGAAATTATTTGATATAGGTAGCTCGCTGATGGTCGGTGGGCTTTCTTTCACTGTTTTTTTGGGAGTGAGCCAGCTGCTGCACCCAGGGCTTGGCTCCTCGCTTTCTGTATTGCCGCGCGAGCCACGTGCAACATTGAGGTTCGGGGCTATCGCATATTTGCTTGCACTCGTCTTGTTACTGTGATCTCTCAGGAACTCTCGATATTCTTTATCCAGGACTTGTGTGCTGCTTATTTTCGACTTGGTACCTTTTCTCTGAATTTTGCTAGCGTTCGTGATATCTTGGATGACAGGTTCATTTTTTTTTCTCTTGTTTGACATGTTGAGGTTGTGTGTTATCGGGTCCCCGCGAGGGGGGCCGCCTTCGGCAATTTCGTTTATAATATTTATTCGTGAGTTATTTATCGCTGACTCGGTGATCAGCAAGGGCTAAGGCTCACCGGTACGGGACGCTGAGCGAAACCTTGAGATTTTTATGTGGGTATGATCTCGATATAGCGCGGGCGGAAACAGGAGCGATCCGTACGTCACCGAGTTCCGTGCGCGACTCACCAACGGGACCATCCTATCGCTTGTGTTAAAAATGCACTTTCTGGCACTTACGATTTGCGGCCGGATGGATGATTGACTTGTTTTTGGAGATAATACTTTATCGCTTGATGAAAGTATGAGAATTAATATAATAATACGAATATAAGTATATTTTCACTTACTTTTCTGAATTATAATTTATTTGGCATAAGGACGGGTGTGAGTAAAGCGTAAACAATTTTTTAGAAGATCAATAAGTTGTAATTTAGATTTATTAATATATTTCAATTAACGTATAAACTAAAAAAATAAGCGTTCAGAGTGCGCGATACATTTTTTTTGTATACATTAATAACGCAGAGCATCAAGAGCTAAATAAGCATTGAAACCATCTAAAAGCCTCGCGCGTGCCATCGCGTGACGTCACGCGCGGGTAGTGCTCAGATTGCTTTTTCCCTCGAAGCCTTCGTTTTGGCTTGGCCGCACATGAACGTGCTCAGCGTGTCTGGGTTGGTGTAGCTGCCGAAGGCGCGGTCGGGAAACTTCGACGGCACTCGGCTCTTTCCGAAGTTGTCTGAGCGTCGCTCGCTCACGGACACGCGCTACTATGATTGTGTGATGGGCGCGCAAGGGACTAGAGAGAGGGTAATTTTTGCGCGCGATCTGGCTGCACTGCCGAAGCGCTTCCAACCACAAAGGAGAAATACATCTCCTTCGCGAAGCATGTGAATTTAAAGACGATTCAAAACACAGGATCCAATTGCGCTTCATCCATTCGTGCAAATTTCTCAACACTAGTCTTGACAAATTAGCATCATTTTTGACCGAGGACAAACTCAAAATTTTACGCATGCAATGTGTCACGTCGCGACCAAATGCGTACAATGTCTTTTTAAGCCTAATACGCACGATAGCGGAATTCTCATTTTTCGACGGATCTGAATATTTTCTTTAGAGTTAGGCCTACCACGGCGGAAACGTAGCCTATCCATAATGATATAACTAAGCGTTTCTCGTACCTTCCCACGCGAAAGCGTAGCGGTCTTAACGATATCGAGAACAAATATACAAGCGGAAAAATTTCGAACAGTCTCGTTGTAATCCGAACAGAGTCCGAGTATATCGCAGAGTGTCCTTAAGACCAAAAATACACAAAGGAAACCTTCGGGTTACAAGGATGACGAACACGTGAAGCGACACGCAAGAAATGCGTGATGATATTCGTAAAGACGTAAATACATAACGACGCAACGATACCGAATTGTAACGACCAGCCAAGAGCGGAAAATGTCAAAATCCTTTAAATATACACTCGCTAGAAGAAAATCCTCCGACCCAGAAAGTTCACCCGGTCATAAAACTGCGTTGATATTTCCCACGTCGACTCGCGGGCCTCGGTCAACAAGCCCTATCTCGAGCGTGCGTTTTTGACGCCGACAAGGCCCCTTTTTCCTCTGTATTTTTCCGCACTCCAGATAAAGAAGCGCAGCTCCAATTCCCGGAAATAGAGCGACGGTTGTGGCTATCGCAATCTACTCCTCGCTCCCACTCTCATTTCAACTTATACATATTTTCCACCAATCCAAAAGAATGCACCCCCAAATGTGCACTCTCCCAGGGGGCCAGTCTCCCACCACCTCAGCATCCCAATTTTCCTATATGCTGGAAGAAGGAAATGATGAATTCAGTCTCCCAACAACTTTCATCGGAATAAGTAGAAAATCTGTCTCCTGACAGCAAACGCGAAACTTGAACTTCGAAATTGTTTCTCGTAAAAACGCGAACTGTAAGAAATCATTTACCTGTCTACGTTGAATGTGTATGTGTGAAACTCGCATGTGTAAAAATTTGTATCAACGTGTAATTTCATCATTGTCACCGAGCGTGCGCAACCGAGGGGTCCGACCTATCTTAGGAGGCCCGAGCCCAACCGCTGTAAACCGATTATCGTATCCACGGCGCATCATAAATGTAAGCGAACCTCTATGTATTCTCATATTGACGGAATTTACTAAATTGGTTAATTTAAATAAATCCCAAATTGTTAATTATTTGTATAGATCAATTCATTTCTTAATCGAGTCACTGCGTCACTCCCATCTTTGCATGCACCTTTCCCTTTTTCACCCTCATCCCGAGCTATTGCGCTAGGCGTAGGCTAAAAAGAGGGAACCGCGATAAAACATATGCCCACGTCCCCTCAGGACGTGACATATAAATTTTGGGGGCTCGTCCGGGATTATAAAAAGGGTATGTGCTTTTGCCAATTGACTTAATGGATAAGGAATCCACATGCGAATCGCTCGATTTAAACATTACTGAGGATTTACCGCATTTAGAAACAGACGAACCTGGTCAATCCCGTAGTACAGGGTACGCATTGAGGGGATCAAACGCTAATTTATTATCTGGCCACGAAGCTCCTAAAAGATGCATCAAGAA
This sequence comes from Ophion costatus, assembly GCA_951751655.1. Taxonomy (NCBI): domain Eukaryota; kingdom Metazoa; phylum Arthropoda; class Insecta; order Hymenoptera; family Ichneumonidae; genus Ophion; species Ophion costatus. Next base: position 31,374,586 of record OX632360.1, read on the forward strand.
ATTAGCATTACCAACTAAGGGAAATCCAGATAATTCAAACAATATGGCTCTCGGAACGAATCAATTAATATCTTCGAAGGAAGCTGTTAGCGTTGTTCCAGAATTTGACGGGAAAAATATCCCCTTCTCAGAGTTTACGACCGGTTGTGAAGATGCCAAAGATATGCTTCCAGCCGAATCAGAGAAGTATTTAGTAAAATTATTGAGGAACAAATTGAAAGATCTAGCCCGAGAAAGCATACATGGAATTAAATTCGAGACAGTAAAAGACCTCGTAGATTTTCTAAAAAAAATATACGCGCCAAACAAATCCGAGATTCAGCTGTTGGGAGAACTCAGCAATATCTACCAGGCAAGCGGCGACAGCGTTATGGAATTTGCCGCGAGAATTCGGAAAAAGGCAAGAGAAATATTAGAGGCAAAAAAATTAGCCAACAATGGGGAAGAGGACCAACTATTTAGGAGACAAATGGACGAATATTTTCTGACAAGTTTTAAACGCGGATTAAAAGAGGAGATCAAACACCGACTCCCACCGTGCGTAGACATGCCCACCGCCATCGATCACGCGGCTAGAATCCAACGCGATCTGAAGGCTCGAAGGGAATTGCAATCGCGTACCACCAAATCTGAAAGAGCTATTCCGACTAGACCTGTGAGGATATGCAATATCTGCAGAAGGGATAATCACCCGACCGAAGCTTGTCGATTCGCGACAGTAATTTGCCAAATTTGTAAAATCGATGGCCACAGTGCCAACGAATGTCGAAAATCTGCTAACGACCACGGGCCTGTCACGTGCCAAATTTGTAAGAAAATAGGTCACTCCGCGGACACATGTTTTCACAGTCAAAGGTCCTACGCAATTACTTGCGAGTTGTGTAAAAACCCAGGGCACTCGGCTAGCGAGTGTACCTCGCGTAAAGAGCCACAGTATTTTTCGAGTGATCGTCCTCGCCCCTCCTCTGTTCCTCAGTGCCAATACTGCCATAATCACGGGCACACTGCGGACAAATGCTTCAAAATTCAGAATAACACGCCGCAAAATAATACACTGGCTTGCCGATATTGCAAAAGATTCGGCCATACATTAGAAAATTGCCGCATACTTGAATGTAATAAGTCTCAAAATCAGTCGGGAAACGGGAAGAATACCCCTCGGACGGACGCGCCGAGCGGTACCCCGACCCCCGCGAGTCCGGCAAACATGGCCATGGAAGAGGCTCAAGCCAACGATACCCGACCTATAAAATAAACGCGGAAAATTTCAATGAGCTACCCTCGGTCTGTATCGGAGCACTACCGGAAACGGGTCGCACGATAATGCTATTAGACACTGGAGCCATTCCCAATCTTATAAAGAAAGAATACACAAGAAATATGGTCGGTATCGATGAATCAGATATCACAAAATTAAAAGGTATATCAGAGCTACCAGTGTATGCGTTAGGGAGCGTAATAATTCAAGTATTCGGGTTCAAGGCCCTATTTCTCATAATTCCAGATTCGATACCGCTCCCCTACCCTGGATTATTAGGTCGAATTTCTTTTCTGAAATAAAAGCAAAAATTAATTACGAAACGGAACGTTTAGAATGCGGAACAAGATCTTGGTCATTTGAAAAATCAGGCGAACTCAACGAGGTGATAGAAATCCCCGCGCGTTCGGAAACTTCCTTTCACGTAAAAGTGAAGGATATCACGATAAAGGAGGGTTATCTCTCGCCTTTAAAAATCCGCGAAGGTGTTTATGCCGGCGACTGCCTGGTAACGAACACCCGCGGAAAAGCTCATTTGAAGGTTTACAATACCACAAATGATGCCATACGACTGATCGTGCTAGTCGTAAAACTGCAAGAATTCGACGCGATCGAAGACTTAGCAGAAAATAAAACAAGTAGAGATTGCATGACAATCTCTCATTCCAGTTCGATCCCTCGTGACTCTTCTATTTCAAGCGATGATAGCAAGACAATCGCGCATTTTCAGAGCCCAAAAGAGGCCAATTTAAAAAAATCGACGAAAAATGTCGAATTAAAAACCTGGCATTGCCCCAAAGAGAGCGATGACCAAGGAAAATTTAAAAAAAATTGTGGTAGCGAGGAAAGAACTGGAACTAAGATCAACAAGTCAAATAAAAATAATAATAAAATCTTAGGCCAAGAATCAAGATCGAATAAAATTGAAAAATCAAGTTTAAACATAGAAGAAAAGCCAATGAGCGTCAAAAATTCAAAATCGAAAATAAATCAATTTTCAAATTTGAGAGACATTCAAATCGTAAATTGTGTTTCCATGTATGACCCAAGATCGCGTAATATAAAAAATCTCTCGGAGCGCACGGAGACAATAAAAGGGCTCCTGCGACTCGATCATCTAGCCAAAGATAAGCTAGATCATGTAGAAAAAATTATCGAAAAATACCCAGATAGGTTTCACATAAAAGGCGAACCTCTGGAGTTTACATCTGTGCTGCGGCACAAGATCCCCACGGTCGATGATCTCCCGACCAATACAAAACAATACAGGTTTCCTCAGGCTCTTAGGGGCGAAGTTTAGCGTCAGGTAGACGAGCTACTGGACTCGAGGATTATTAACTATTCGCAATCCCCAAACAACAGTCCTGTTTGCATAGTACCAAAGAAACCCGACTCCAATGGCAATAAGCGTTGGAGAATGGTAATTGATTTTCGGGCCCTTTACGAAAAGACAATCGGCGATTCTTATCCAGTGGAGTGGACTCCAAGGAGTATCCCTCTTCGTTTATCTCGACGACATCGTCATTTACGCCAAGCATTTAGAGGAGCACGGTAAAAAAATCGACGAACTGATGGAAAGGTTGCGTAAAGCCAACCTACAATTGCAACCGGACAAATGCGAATTTCTCAGGCCAGAAGTTAATTACCTAGGGCATATAATCGGGAAGGACGGGTTAAGACCGGATCCCAATAAATTGTCAGCAGTAAGGGAATTCCCAGTTCCCAAAACTGTTAAAAATATTCGTCAATTTTTAGGCCTAACAGGTTACTATCGTAGGTTCATTAAAGATTTTTCGAAGATAGCGAAACCATTGACGCGACTTTTAGAAGATAAGGTCGATTTCGAATGGACCGAAGAAACACAAAAGGCTTTCGAAATACTCAACGATAAGCTCTGTGAAGCTCCCATCTTGCAGTATCCAGACTTTGAAAAACCGTTCGTAATAACAACGGATGCTTCCGGCTACGCCTTAGGCGGAGTATTATCACAAGGTGAAATCGGGAAAGATAAACCGATCGCTTATACATCGTGCGTATTACGCGGGGCAGCCCTTCGGTACGACACATATGAAAAAGAGGCAATGGCAATTATTCACAGCGTTAAAGCGTTTAGGCCTTATATTTACGGTAGGAAATTCACGCTTGAGACCGATCATAAACCCCTGGTCTGGTTTAAAACAGCCAAAGACGCGAACGCACGCGTCCTGAAATGGCGACTTAAACTTTCGGAATACGACTACGACGTCGTGTACTAGCCAGGGAAATTAAATCCAAACGCCGATGCCTTATCGCGTAACCCAATTGAAAAATTCGAGGATGTCAAAGCCATCCTTCATTGCGAACAGAAGAACGATGAAAATGTAGATGAAATAGTACAAGATATACTCCGCGAATTAGGAAAGAATAGTGTTAGCGAAAACGAAGGACCCATAAGCTTTACAACCCAGGCAGAAATCCACGAAATTCCAAAAATAGAAGAAATACATGTCGTCACCTGCTTGCAAGCGAAAAACGATGCAGCTCAGGTGTTAAAGAAAACAAAACAACAGGTCGAGGGAAACCTCGTTAACGACGTATCGGGAAAGGTTGACGTACCTGCCTCTAAGGGGATAGAGGCAGGTACGTAGGGCCATAAACCTCCTCGTAGGGCCATAAGCTACGAGGAGAGTAGCAGCGAGGAAACAGAAGCCGAGATAGCAAGGCCCGCGCGTGTTAGGCGACCCAGAAAGGGCACCGACCCCGGATCAGCTGAGAGGCCTAACCTGCGCAACGCACCTCAAATTCCCAACTCCAAAAGCTCCACTGACCTAGATTCCGATTCCACCAATGCAGTTGACTCAATATCCTCTGAAGACAAAGAAATCCCACTCCGGGAAGATGAAACCTCTGAATTTAAAATCGCAAATTGCGTAACAACCAAGGAATTATTTCACTATCGAAACGATAATCTGGTATATTTTGTCGACTCAATTGGATAACCTTGCGACTCTGGATCGCAAAAATTACTCGAAGTAAATAAACTTCCCCTCTGTAAGAATTTAACAGAAGGTCGTGCCTACAGTAAACAGGTTGGAAAAAAATATCACATTGCCCTAGTCATCAAAGCCGAGTATTCTGGTTCATTATCCTTCGTATCAGAAAATATTAAAGAAAGCGTAAGGGAATTAAAAGATCTTTGCGAAAATCTCAAGCTCCAATCAGTGAGTATTTGCCACAGTAACCACGTCGAGCGCCTAATATGGGCTGACGTCTTGAACATAATAAAAGAAACATTCAAGTCCAGTGAAACAAGAGTAATCATCTGCTTAGGGACACTACGCTACGTGCCAACTGAAAAACGAGATTCCATTTTCTACGAGATGCACAAGTCCCCTATAGGAGGACACAACGGCGTCTCCAAGACATATAACAGAATTAAAAGAGAGTATTTTTGGGAAGATTTGAAATCGGACATTCAGAGAAGAATTCAACAATGCCTAGATTGCCAATTAAGGAAACTGGTTAGAGTCAAAACAAAACAGCCAATGATCATAACGGATACACCGGGCACGGTTTTTGAAAAAATATCGATGGCCATAGTAGGTCCAATGCAACGTACGTCCAATCAGAACGAATACATTCTGACTATCCAAGACAATCTTTCAAAATTTTGTGTCGCTATTCCACTCCCAAATGCACTAGCGACAATGGTCGCCGATGCATTTATAAAGAAATTTATATGCGTTTTTGGTGGTGCACCAAAAAGGCGCTATTAACAGATCAAGGAAGTAATTTTTTAAGTGGCCTAATGAAACGAATCGCTAAACGATTTCGAATCAAGCGATGTCGGACAACAGCATTCCATCCTCAATCTAACGGATCCCTTGCGAGATCTCATCATGTAATGGCTGAATTTTTGAAACAATATGCAGATAAGGATAATGAATGGGATCAATGGCTAGAATTAGCGACTCTTTCAAATAATACCAGCGTTCAGGAGAGTACAAAGTATACTCCATATGAAGTAGTTTTTGGCAAACTAGCGAGAGTTCCATCAAGCGAACCACTTAGAGAATCCGATCAGTTGCCCACTTATCGCGGGTATTTAATCGAATTAATTATGTGAATAAATGGAATCAGGAACCTCGCCTATGAAAACCTAGTATCGTCCAAACATCGTTCGAAGAAATATTATGATAAAAACGCTAATCCAAAGAGTTTTAAGGTTGGAGATTTTGTTTACCTCCAAAAGGGTCCCAAACCAGGTAAACTTGGAGTCCATTATACTGGACCACATAAGGTTCTCGAAAAACTGGACAAGGGTAACGTAAAAATCCAATATAATAACAAAACACGAATAGTGCATGAAAACCGATTGCGATACTCGCACATTAACACCGAAATCAAAAACAAAAAGAAACATAAGCTAACCAGAGACACCGAATCCGATTTTAATCCTAATTAAATAAATAACCATAATAATTACACTATTTTCAGATAGCCCTTATCAACGTACTCAGTAACATCTAACGATATCACCTTTACACTCGCAACCAGAAAAACAAACCAAATGTGTGGTTACAGTAACTTCAACACAGAACACTCGAAATTGTTTATGTTCGAAACCTGCCGAACTCATTTTTCCACAGTTCGAATAAGATCTCCAGTCACGAACATAAATATGTTTGCTTACGCCAATTGGAAACTCCTATACGTAGACCTGCAATTGTATTATAAAATTGTTATATTAGAGTATGCATAAGCAATAGTGTAACAAAGAGCGTCAAATGATTCAAAATCGTTTTGTTTTAGCAATCCAAGCCTCGGACGAATTGTATACAATTTAATGAAGACGCCAGACTATATGGCGATACTTGTAGGCGAACAAGTATACGTTATTCAATTTATTATAATAGAAGTAGCCTGACCAGGTTAAAAGAATGTTGCGATCAATTGCCTGTCGCTCGTGAGAACGAAACATATTCCCTTACTCCTCAAACGCACATATTATGAAAAAGCGAAATGCAAGCGACTTTCAACTCCCTATTTCCACCATCTGACTTCTTGGGGACACCTAGTATATACCTGTTGCGATCGAAGCTATACCACCTGCAAGCGTGAAGGCAACGACGAAATCTACTTGGCGATACACCAACCCAGCATCATGTGGGATCTATTCCAAAGAAAATATCGACAACGTACGAGAACGCATAATGTTTCCCGTAGAAAACCCGCTGCCCTAAGCAATATGGCACGGAGCATCAGTGGTCTAAATACTGTTAACCAAAGAGAGAAGTTGTTGAATCTCCTGTATGACAACCACCTACAATATCAAGCGGACTCCACCTGAAATCGCACCTGGGGAAAAATTCCTTCCATTCGGTACAGCAAACGCTGGTGTCACCCGGATGTTACCCATTGTGGAAACGATCATGCTCATCGGAGATCCATACATGCAGCCTACATACTGTGGACGGCCGGTCGTTCTACCTCGTCGGTGCAGTATAGGACTCCGTTACGCACCTCCTGATGCACCTGGCTAAAAGACCTAAGAAGAAAACGTCAGCCATGAAACTGGTTAACAACTTCATAAACTCGTCACAGCTCCTTCTGTCGAACCAAAGGGTCATGCCAAGGCCAACGCTGCAACACCCGATCTCTACATTAACGTCTCTGATCGTTCAAGGTACGATCAACCTCCTAATCTACGTTCCTTTCCCTTGAGTTCGCACGAGAAGACTTTCTAGTATCAAAAAAACCACTCTCATAATGCTCAATAACCTTTTTCTCTATCCTCATTATTATTGTTCTTTTAACCTTGTCAAGTAAGATGAGTTGTAATAAGTAAATAAGTATATATGCATAAGGAAAAAGAAAGAGAAGAAAACGCGCACCTATTATATATTTCATAGTGAAGTAAAAAGGTATATACATAAAAAAAAAACTTTCTTGTAAGGCGATAATCAAATTTACACCGCCATATTAGACAACAATCTTCGAACATATTTAAGTCACATCGTAAGTCGATCAATGACAATGCCAATTGAGACTATCGTGCCACTAAATTTTCGGTTGCAACCCTCAACGAACCTGATCGAGCGAGACGCTCAATCCTAAAGGGGGGAGGTGTCATGTCGCGACCGAACGCTCACAATGTCTTTTTAAGTCTAATACGCACGATAGCGGAATTCTCATTTTTCGACGGATCTGAATATTTTCTTTAGAGTTAGGCCTACCACGGCGGAAACGTAGCCTATCCATAATAATATAACTAAGCGTTTCTCGTACCTTCCCACACGAAAGCGTAGCGGTCTTAACGATATCGAGAACAAATATACAAGCGGAAACATTTCGAACAGTCTCGTTGTAATCCGAACAGAGTCCGAGTACATCGCAGAGTGTCCTTAAGACCAAAAATACACAAAGGAAACCTTCGGGTTACAAGGATGACGAACACGTGAAGCGACACGCAAGAAATGCGTGATGATATTCGTAAAGACGTAAATACATAACGACGCTACGATACCGAATTATAACGACCAGCCAAGAGCGGAAAATGTCAAAATCCTTTAACTATACACTCGCTAGAAGAAAATCCTCCGACCCAGAAAGTTGACCCGGTCATAAAACTGCGTTGATATTTCCCACGTGGACTCGCGGGCCTCGGTCAACAAGCCCTATCTCGAGCGTGCGTTTTTGACGCCGACAAGGCCCCTTTTTCCTCTGTATTTTTCCGCACTCCAGATAAAGAAGCGCAGCTCCAATTCCCGGAAATAGAGCGACGGTTGTGGCTATCGCAATCTACTCCTCGCTCCCACTCTCATTTCAACTTATACATATTTTCCACCAATCCAAAAGAATGCACCCCCAAATGTGCACTCTCCCAGGGGGCCAGTCTCCCACCACCTCAGCATCCCAATTTTCCTATATGCTGGAAGAAGGAAATGATGAATTCAGTCTCCCAACAACTTTCATCGGAATAAGTAGAAAATCTGTCTCCTGACAGCAAACGCGAAACTTGAACTTCGAAATTGTTTCTCGTAAAAACGCGAACTGTAAGAAATCATTTACCTGTCTACGTTGAATGTGTATGTGTGAAACTCGCATGTGTAAAAATTTGTATCAACGTGTAATTTCATCATTGTCACCGAGCGTGCGCAACCGAGGGGTCCGACCTATCTTAGGAGGCCCGAGCCCAACCGCTGTAAACCGATTATCGTATCCACGGCGCATCATAAATGTAAGCGAACCTCTATGTATTCTCATATTGACGGAATTTACTAAATTGGTTAATTTAAATAAATCCCAAATTGTTAATTATTTGTATAGATCAATTCATTTCTTAATCGAGTCACTGCGTCACTCCCATCTTTGCATGCACCTTTCCCTTTTTCACCCTCATCCCGAGCTATTACGCTAGGCGTAGGCTAAAAAGAGGCAACCGCGATAAAACATATGTCCACGTCCCCTCAGGACGTGACAAATGTCCAACTCTTTCGACAGACAATTTCAATTTGCTGACGCGAAAAGGAGTCTTCCGTTATGAATATATTGACGATGTGACTAGGTTGGAGGACACTTGCCTATCACTACGTGACGCATTTTACAGTTCCCTGACAGATGCTACAGTATCCGAGAGCGAGTACACACTGTAACGTGACATTTCGTCCCGTTACGAGGCGCGGAGCGATCTTGGGTAGCGGGTCGGATTTACGACCCTTCTGTTTGTTTTCTCTCGGCCGAGGACGCGTCGGGCCGCTCGACTCCCGACCCACGGGTTGGTGGGACAAAGGGGGATCGCCACCGTCGAGGATCCGTCGCACAATTTTAATACCTGTTTTATCTTTTGTTTTCGGAGGTACTCTCTTCTACCTAAGGCGATCCGTGGATCGCCTGTTTTTTGCCGAGTTCGGCGGCGAGAGCAACCATGCGTGAATTCCGCCGTCTTTGTTGTTGCGAGAATCGGGAGCTCACTACCGTTGGTTTCGAGCTGTTTGCGAGAAAAGATAAGGATCGTCGTGCTCCGTGCTCTTCCCCTCGCCGGTTTGTTTACATCGGGAAATCTGCGTGGGGACGGACAGTGCCCTGCCCCCCCCTCTCACCTTTCGCCGCGGCTGACCGAAGTCGGTACGCGTGGCGTTTCTCCCACTAAGCAGGCGATCGAGAAAGACCTTTGGTCGTGGAAAAGGGGGATGCCCGAGGGGACGCTGGCTTATGACCAAGAATACTGTGTTTCCCGCCCCTCGGACCTAGCAGCCGCGGAGCTGTACCCCTCCTGGTGGCATCGTGGACGTCGCAGTCCGACCGGAAATCGGCGCCTCCGTGTGGAGGCTTGGGGAGGATGGAGAGACGGGCAACGGGTGTTCTCTTGCGTATTTTCGTAATGGGCCCACCGAGGGACTTGAGGGACGCCTCGTCCTGTCGAGGGAGGCCTCCCCCGTGCCCGTCGCCTCCCCCCGGGTCTTAGAGGAGGACGCTCGCGGTGCGAACCGCAATAACTGCGGGAGGAGAGCCACACGCGGTGGAAGGGGGAATTGGGTGGGGGTCGTGGCCCGCTCCACGCGCGAATGTCCGAAGTTCGAAATTCGGGCACCGCGTAACAAGGGGGGGCCAGCGCCGCGTGTCACCCAATGGAAGTCGTAGATCATAGGCGCACGAGCGCACAAGTAGCGGCGGCAAGAAGGGGGGAGGGCAAGGAGCGCCGGCGATCGCGACGAAAGAAAGAATTTCGTCAGTCGGAAGTCGAGGGCCCGAGTGAGCAGTTGTGGAAAGAAGTTCCCGAACATAGACCAGCGCCCGGCCGGGGACACTTTGCCACGGGAGACGAGTGGACTGGAATCCTCGCAGCGGTGAGCCCGATCCTCGCATCAATCTCTGGGTGAGTGTGGGATGCGCCCGCGGACAGTTTGGATGTAATTACGAGGAAAGCCTCGGTTTTGTTAAGTCTTTCGCCAAGGGGCGAGTTGTGAGAAACTGTACGCGAGGTTGGCACCCCACTCTCAAGCACGGCCAAATATTTTAGTTGCGCGTGTTCATTCTATTTTGCCCTTTTCCGTTGAAATTAAGGAAGTGCGTGAAATTATTGCGGGATTCATGAATCAATTGTGGTCGCGAGTGTGGTCGAGCGGTCGGAACGACGGCCGATGCTTTTGCCCGTGTAGCGGTTGGCCCCGGGCGACGTGCTGGCGCGCCCGCGGGTGAATGTTTACGTCGCGTCCGCTATCTCTCTCGCACGTCCTCGAGTCCGCGTGGTCTCGGTTACCTTCTTCGTTCTCCCCGGTTAGTGTGGGTTAATAATTTCCGTTTCCGTCCGTTAGTTTCTCCGTGGAACGTCAATTTTCTTACCTTGTCTATCGGTTATCTCACGGTTATCTTGTCGTCGTTAACTCGTATCACGTACGGTTTAGAATCCTTTTCTCTGTGTTATGGTTACCTCGCGCGCTCGTCCGCCCGTGACTGAAATACCTCGCGAGTAGTAGAGCTGGAGCGGTTCTAACTCAGGGATCTCAGGGGGGAGCGGGGCGGGGGAGTCGAGCGCGGGGAAGCCGGGGTATGCATGGCGGGGGGGATCCTGCATGCGGCAACCGAGTGCGGGGTTCCGGGGGGGGGGGGGGGGGGGTTCGAGAGTGGGGAGGCTAGTTTTTCCGGGGTAGCATGTCAGCCGCGGGGGGGGGCGGGGGGGGGATCCTGCATGCGGCAGCCGAGTGCTGGGTTGTGGCGGAGGGGGAGGGGGGTGTTAAAGAGTGGGGAGGCTAGTTTTTGGTGACGATGTCTTCCAGGCGATATCTGGACCCGCGGGCGAGAGGGGGAAGCCGCTGTCGACTCTGTGGGGGAGGGGGCATCATAGAGTCGCGTTTCCTTGAAAACCCATAAAATCTGATAATTTATTATCAACATTATAGATGTAAGCGGAGCATTTTTGTCTAGACTATTCACAGGAGTATATATATATATATATATATATATATATATATATATATATAAAACTTAGCCAAATGTGTGAATGTGTGTGTGTGTGTGTGTGTGTGTGTGTGTGTGTGTGTGTGTGTGTGTGTGTGTGTGTGTGTGTGTGTGTGTGTGTGTGTGTGTGTGTGTGTGTGTGTGTGTGTGTGTGTGTGTGTGTGTGTGTGTGTGTGTGTGTGTGTGTGTGTGTGTATGCGTGCGTGTGTATGTGGGGGGGGGGGGAACTCCCATCTATCGCTAGGAAAATTCTCGGGAGTGAGATAACGATAGTTCCCATATGAAGGGTGGCCCGTCAAAGCCCATAAAATGCTTTATTTATTGCATGCAGCTGCAGCGTTATTTCAAAACAAGTTTCAACCCGTCGAGGTTTCATTCCACAACATTACGTCAAGATGTTCAGATGTGCGAGTATGTACGCAGTGCATCCGGCCAAGCACCCCCTGGACTTGACCAAAAACGAGCTCGAACAAGTTCCAAAGGTCTTGCTCCTAAAGTATTGGGGTAACTTTATTGGCTTACTGTGGGATCGTTTGCCGGAGCATCATCAGAATGATAGTGAAGTGATATCGTATCTTCCATGCATGGAGCATTATAATACGCCACAGATGAAGGATCACATTGATGGTCCCTCACCCCAACGTCGGGACTGTGGAAAGTGTTGCGAGGGGGGAAATGCTCTACGTGCGGGGTTCTTCGAACGTGTTTGAACCTGTTAAACGCGCCTATGATTGGATAAGTGGGGAGAAGTTTTTAAAATCTGAGTGGAGGGGCTACGAGGGAGCTTATGATTTCATGGACCAAGCTCAGACTGCACTATTCCACCGCACCATCAACTTCTCCGAAAAGAACTTTGAAAAAGAGTGAAAATGGATCTCTCAAATATCAACAAAGTCAGCCTGATGGCGGAATTCCTCCCAACGAAGAAGCTGTCAGAACTCCACGTCCATACGGATCATCAAATCACGGACATGAGAGCTGTACAGACCAAGTTTGGAAAACGCTACATCGTGGACGTTGCAAATGAGTTTGCCGTCTTCTTGCCAGCGCGGCTGGTAAAGGCCTTCGATCAAGATGTGAAAATGTTCGAGAGTATGCTGCAACTGGCGCGCAATGGTCAACTCTACATGAAGTACATTGGTGGAAAATACAACAGCGTCGAGTTCCGTCGAGTCTGAGTATGGTGGAAAAGAATGCTCGTGAAGGCCCGGCGGAAACAACGAGTTCAACAGCAGCCAGCATCATCATCACCATCGTAGAGTGCAAGGACTGTTTGCATCACAGTCATCATCATCACCATCGTAGAGTTTTCGACGCTCGAGTCTGAGTATGGTGGAAAAGAACGCTCGTGAAAGCCCGGTGGAAACAACGAGTTCAGCGGCAGCTGGCATCGTCACCATCGTAGAGTGCAAAGACTGTTTGCATCACAGTCATCATGATTATAGAGTTTTCAACGCTTAGTGCTATGTAAAAATGTACAAAAAAAAAAACTTTTTCATCGAATATAATGTAAAAAAAAAAAAAAGAAAAATGTCGTCAAACTGTATTCGCCATAGATAGTGGAAATAAATGGAGAGAACGATATGTGTTCAAAATGTTTTTATTCATTTAAAAAAAAAAACCCTCGCTCACACAACGCTTCGTATACACTCAACCAGCTTTTCAGTGATTTTACATTTGCATGGGCGCAATTGTATTTCGTGTTGGAGGAATGATGCGGGCATTTGGATTTCGTGATTTTCGGCAACTTCTGCAGCGATGGACAGTCCAGAGTCTCCAGATCGATGACTTTTGTTGCTGAATCCGTGAATCTCGATAGCCATGAGCACTTCTCGAATCCCTTGGCATAGATGGTAGGAGCTCCTTGCAAGATTCCTCGAATTGTCGTTCTAGCTGCCTCGTACGGTATGCCGCTGTGTTCCCATCGTATTCCATGGAAATTGCGTTCCAACCACTTGTTTGTCATTTTGTACTTGGCCGGTAGAGAGTCCCATGCAAATGGTGCGTCGAAGGTGAGCGTCAGCGGTTCAGCATCCTTGTCGTGGAGTTTGATGATGGACATCTCCTTCAGGACAAATTTGTTCGTGGGTCTCTTGAAGCCCTGTACATCGACGATAAGCTCCATGTTGACTGATGCGGGTGCGAATCATCAGCATGATTTTATACCAATTTTTTAACCCCACCGCTGATTGGATTGTACTCGACAATGCGATCATGGAGGATCATGCAGTAAGCTGAAGTTTGTGGCGGAATATTATTTTTCAATTCGAACTCAAGACGCACGTCAACAGGGCCGGACTTGAGAGAATCGTTTTGTTTTGAGCAGTCAATGACAACGAGGGGGGCTTTTTCTAAAAATTCAATCCTGCTCAGCCATGGTTCAGCCTCTTTGTTGTAATAGGTCGGTTGAAAGTTTGCGTACATCTCGTAGAGTAGAGCATATTGATTTTGGTCAATGTTCAAATTCAAATTTCCATATGGATAGCATTGTGAGTTGAGGTAAAGTTTGACATCGCTCAGGTTACAATGATCAAAGTGGCTGGCATTTTGTTGTTTCTTATTTTTCCGTCCCGTCTGCATGGCGAGTATGACATAACGTGGCTTCTCCAGTTGATTCGAAGTTTTCACAGACCACACGTGCTTAGAGGTGGCAGGCAGCAATGGATATTCATACAGTTCCCATGTTCGGAAACTCATGGAGATTGGTGCATCTTTGGCGAGAAACTTTAACAGCTAAATTTTTCGCTGATCCGAGACTGTTACATACGGTACGAGCCATTCTATTTTATGCAATACGAGTTTGTAGTCTTCGGCGGCCGTTTGTACAATGGCATTATCATCGGTCTTTGATCTCGTGAGAATCAACTCGTGCTTGGCATTTACGACAATTTTACGATAATCTTCGGCAAAGCCGAGGAGCATGCTGAGCGGTATACACACATCAAAGTTTCCCGATACATCTACAATCTGCTTGGTCTCTTCGACATCGAGCCATCCAGTGTTCTCGAGCATAGAACTTTTGGCCGGTGAGAGAGACGAATATCCCTTAATTACACTCGTAATGCCAACATTCTTATTACGATCGATTTCTATGGCATTCAATTCATATCGCACTTCCTCAAACAAATGACAAATGGCATTGTTGACGAGACTTGTAGCAGCGGTTGGCATCCCATCACGCTTGGATAATTTCCCACATATGTGTAGGGAACTCTTGCTTGGCAGGATGGAGAGGTCTTGATGTTGGATGGCAATACGGATTTCATCGCTGTTATTGAAGGTTGAAGATGCATATGGCTGATGAGCGTGAATCTCGCAATGGATGATGGATTCATCAAAGACCACGGGTGTCTGAATGTCTACGATTTCTTCTTCCATTTCACGCAGCAGATGCACAGAGCACAGACTAAATAATTTTTTACACGCTTTCGCCACGCACTTTGAGACCCAAACTCTTCAAGAGTAGCACGTTTTGAGGTGTTAGCACTTTGGGCGCTGGCCGACGACTGATCGTTTTTATCCATGGTTGTTTATTGCTATTGGAAGATCTATTGAAGACTATACCCATCACGACTTTATATGCAGGCGTATGGTGATTACTTCACCGCGGAAATTTACCAAATCACCGTCTTGATCCACTATGCGAAGCTGTATCGTATCAATCGTTCGACTTGTAATCGGCAGATAAATTACATGTGAGGGAACTTCAATGATCTTATAGCCCGGTGGCACAGATGGAAAGAATTCATGAATTGTGTGTACTTTTTGTCCGTTAATATAGGCACCAGCGGTAATGTTGCACTCAACGCGTAGGGCATTCACTTTGAGAATGGCTACAGGAAGGTCAGATTCATGTCTTTTATTGGCTTCCAATTTGCGTGCGGTGAAGCCTAGTAGATGTCCAATAGAATCTGTCGGCTCAAAATTTACATCATGATCACACTCGATCTCACTGCGTAGCGTATTATTATTGGGTTTAATGCTGATGCTGATGTTTTTACGCGAGAGCTCTGCTTGTACAAACGTCTCGATATCCTCTATTTCATAACTACCCGTAGGTATCGTCAACACCTCTTCTCCCACGTAGAGTTTATCGTGACCATCGTCGATATTGGGAATAGAGTTGAAAGTCAACAATTCCACGAGACCGAGAGTATAATTTTTGTGTGGCGAGAGTTCGATGGGGGGAAAGTATTGCACCTCGAGTATGGATGATGAGCCAGAGATGGTCAATGTTAAACTTTCATCCATGATGCTGGTAAATTAACAACTGAATTCTCCACGTCATTTCCCCCCTATATATAGTGTATATTTGTCTTTGTGCTGTAATTGCCGACAAAGAAATTTGAGACACAAATGTCCACATTCAATCGTATCATACTCCTGATATCCAGTATAATTATAATTTACGCTACCAACACGAAAATATCTCATGAGTTCGGATGGTGGTGGAAGGTTGCCGAAACTATCAAAGTACAGGACTTTCCATCCAGTCTTTTTGTAAGCGACCCAGTGTGTTCCAGGACCAACATTTTTATCCAAATTGACAATTGCCGCTTCATATTTGAGGGGCCCGCTCGCTGGCAATGTATCGCGCATGTAAACTCCACGAAAATGTGGAATTTTTAGGATTTTCGCATATTTGAGAAGATCGATGTCGGTGAGAGGTCGGTGAGGTAGCGTAACTTCTAGTTTTTTGGCTTAATATGAAGACCCAATCCCTGCTTATATGGTTTCAGATGTAAGCCCTTACCCAATGCGATCGCTTCAATTGTTCGATTATGGCGCTTACTTTCATCCAATTCACGTTTAGCTGCTTGAGCAGCATTTACCGCTTTAGCTATGCTCGCCGCACCACCTGACAAAGCACCCGCAGCGCTAAGACCCGCAAAAATGGGCACGAGGAACGGTAATAAACCACCACTTTTATGGGGTACAGGTAGAACTCGAGGTGTGCGTACTTTACCACCTTGCATCTTTACAGCTGCACGAGCACCCTTTAGAGCTGATTTAATAATCTTATGTGGATCATCACTTTGAATCATTGTCTTCTTCGCAGCGCCAATTATTTTTTTCAAACAAACGCCACCCTTGCGGGCCTTTATCCCCATACCAAATTTTCTCTTTGTCTTCATAATATTTGCCACGCCCCAAGCACTGGCTTTTTCACCGATACTAGCGTCTCGCGCACTAACTCGTTGCCAAGCCTGTTCAGCCAACACTTTATCCGCCAAATGTCTCGCTTCAAGATTATCCGGATTTTTCGAATATGCAATATCGTGTTGTTTGCAAGCTGCATCCAATGGATTAATGCCCGGATCACCACGAGCAAGACGCTTGGCCAACTTTGTGCCTGGTCCGCAATATTGATAACCAGGCAGATGCAATTCAACGGGTAGATTGTTGATTAGGCGATTGACGACACCTTTACCGCCATGAACGATCATGTCTAAAGACAATACTCGACTGACGGCGAATCCGTATAAAAATGCTATTTATATGATTTTTCCGTTAGTCCTGTGCGAGATGGCATCCAAGAAGCAAACTCACGGAGGTAGCCTTCCCGTGATAAATTTCGATGAATTTGTCGAAGATGGCCGGGAGAAAAGACAAAAGCGTCATGGACAGTTATTGCCGGATAGCATACGTGCGGTGTTTTGTGGTCCATCAAATTGTGGAAAAACCAATGCTTTGCTCACTCTCATCATCCATCCCAATGGCTTGAGATTTGAGAACATTTATTTGTATTCCAAGTCGCTGAAGCAACCAAAGTACAAGTTGCTCGAACAATTACTTGAACCTGTGCATGGAGTTACATATAATCCATTCAATGAGCATGAACAAGTGATTGCACCAAGTGATGCACGTCCCCACTCTATATTCATCTTTGATGATATTGCGTGCGAAAAGCAGGATAATGTTAGAGCATTCTTTTCCATGGGAAGACATGAGATTGTAGACAGTTTTTATCTTTGTCAGACGTACACCCGTATCCCCAAACATCTCGTGAGAGATAATGCAAATTTCGTGGTGCTTTTCAAGCAGGATGATATGAATCTCAAACATGTGTACAACGATCACGTTAATACGGATATGACTTATACATGCTTCAAAAACATGTGCATGAAATGCTGGAATTCCGACAAGTATGCATTTATCACGATCGACAAAGATAGCAATATGAACGAGGGTCGATATAGACAAGGTTTTGATGATTTTCTCACCATTGATAAATGAATCGTCGCTGGTGGTTCAAGAGGCAGTATTGTGCACGCGTCGACAGTGACAACATGAAGAGCGAACAACTGTTGAGAGAAAAAAATGTATTGCGTGAAATTGCCAAGGCGAGCGATGCAATCAGACGAAAGCATCGAATGATGAAAATTGGCAAAGAGAGTGATGAGCAGAGAATGCGAGATGTCTTTAAGCCTATAGTCAGACCATTGGAGAAATTGGTGTCATACAAAAACGGTGAGCCGGCGAAGGAGGAAATCAAGGATGACAAAGCCGACGATAAAGAAGGAGATGCGATAAATAGTGTGAAACATGAATTGAAGAACGAGACACACGATTCCTTCAAGAGTGAAACACAAGATTCTTTCAAATTGATATACGAGGATGATGATGATGATGAGTCACAAAATGTCGATGACTTAATCACCGAATATCTCCTGCTGTTACGAACAAATAGAAAAGCAAGCCTGGATGTATCATATGGTGTGCGGAATCTCTCAAACAACCGATTAATGATTGGTGATTCTCCGATAAATTTCGACTCTCAACATATTCGTGTGGGAGATGTGAATTATGCGAAAACTGTTGGATTAACTGAGCTGCTATTTAAAAAAGTGCCCAATATCGAAACTCTCACACCAGACGATTTGAAAAACTATGAAAAAATTGTCATTACGTCGTATGGCCGCACTAGGCTTATAAAATTTTTTGTGAGCATTCGTCGCAATGACAATTTTTTCATAGTTTTTCAAATCGTCTGGTGTGAGAGTTTCGATATTGGGCACTTTTTTAAATAGCAGCTCAGTTAATCCAACAGTTTTCGCATAATTCACATCTCCCACACGAATATGTTGAGAGTCGAAATTTATCGGAGAATCACCAATCATTAATCGGTTGTTTGAGAGATTCCGCACACCATATGATACATCCAGGCTTGCTTTTCTATTTGTTCGTAACAGCAGGAGATATTCGGTGATTAAGTCATCGACATTTTGTGACTCATCATCATCATCATCCTCGTATATCAATTTGAAAGAATCTTGTGTTTCACTCTTGAAGGAATCGTGTGTCTCGTTCTTCAATTCATGTTTCACACTATTTATCGCATCTCCTTCTTTATCGTCGGCTTTTTCATCCTTGATTTCCTCCTTCGCCGGCTCACCGTTTTTGTATGACACCAATTTCTCCAATGGTCTGACTATAGGCTTAAAGACATCTCGCATTCTCTGCTCATCACTCTCTTTGCCAATTTTCATCATTCGATGCTTTCGTCTGATTGCATCGCTCGCCTTGGCAATTTCACGCAATACATTTTTTTCTCTCAACAGTTGTTCGCTCTTCATGTTGTCACTGTCGACGCGTGCACAATACTGCCTCTTGAACCACCAGCGACGATTCATTTATCAATGGTGAGAAAATCATCAAAACCTTGTCTATATCGACCCTCGTTCATATTGCTATCTTTGTCGATCGTGATAAATGCATACTTGTCGGAATTCCAGCATTTCATGCACATGTTTTTGAAGCATGTATAAGTCATATCCGTATTAACGTGATCGTTGTACACATGTTTGAGATTCATATCATCCTGCTTGAAAAGCACCACGAAATTTGCATTATCTCTCACGAGATGTTTGGGGATACGGGTGTACGTCTGACAAAGATAAAAACTGTCTACAATCTCATGTCTTCCCATGGAAAAGAATGCTCTAACATTATCCTGCTTTTCGCACGCAATATCATCAAAGATGAATATAGAGTGGGGACGTGCATCACTTGGTGCAATCACTTGTTCATGCTCATTGAATGGATTATATGTAACTCCATGCACAGGTTCAAGTAATTGTTCGAGCAACTTGTACTTTGGTTGCTTCAGCGACTTGGAATACAAATAAATGTTCTCAAATCTCAAGCCATTGGGATGGATGATGAGAGTGAGCAAAGCATTGGTTTTTCCACAATTTGATGGACCACAAAACACCGCACGTATGCTATCCGGCAATAACTGTCCATGACGCTTTTGTCTTTTCTCCCGGCCATCTTCGACAAATTCATCGAAATTTATCACGGGAAGGCTACCTCCGTGAGTTTGCTTCTTGGATGCCATCTCGCACAGGACTAACGGAAAAATCATATAAATAGCATTTTTATACGGATTCGCCGTCAGTCGAGTATTGTCTTTAGACATGATCGTTCATGGCGGTAAAGGTGTCGTCAATCGCCTAATCAACAATCTACCCGTTGAATTGCATCTGCCTGGTTATCAATATTGCGGACCAGGCACAAAGTTGGCCAAGCGTCTTGCTCGTGGTGATCCGGGCATTAATCCATTGGATGCAGCTTGCAAACAACACGATATTGCATATTCGAAAAATCCGGATAATCTTGAAGCGAGACATTTGGCGGATAAAGTGTTGGCTGAACAGGCTTGGCAACGAGTTAGTGCGCGAGACGCTAGTATCGGTGAAAAAGCCAGTGCTTGGGGCGTGGCAAATATTATGAAGACAAAGAGAAAATTTGGTATGGGGATAAAGGCCCGCAAGGGTGGCGTTTGTTTGAAAAAAATAATTGGCGCTGCGAAGAAGACAATGATTCAAAGTGATGATCCACATAAGATTATTAAATCAGCTCTAAAGGGTGCTCGTGCAGCTGTAAAGATGCAAGGTGGTAAAGTACGCACACCTCGAGTTCTACCTGTACCCCATAAAAGTGGTGGTTTATTACCGTTCCTCGTGCCCATTTTTGCGGGTCTTAGCGCTGCGGGTGCTTTGTCAGGTGGTGCGGCGAGCATAGCTAAAGCGGTAAATGCTGCTCAAGCAGCTAAACGTGAATTGGATGAAAGTAAGCGCCATAATCGAACAATTGAAGCGATCGCATTGGGTAAGGGCTTACATCTGAAACCATATAAGCAGGGATTGGGTCTTCATATTAAGCCAAAAAACTAGAAGTTACGCTACCTCACCGACCTCTCACCGACATCGATCTTCTCAAATATGCGAAAATCCTAAAAATTCCACATTTTCGTGGAGTTTACATGCGCGATACATTGCCAGCGAGCGGGCCCCTCAAATATGAAGCGGCAATTGTCAATTTGGATAAAAATGTTGGTCCTGGAACACACTGGGTCGCTTACAAAAAGACTGGATGGAAAGTCCTGTACTTTGATAGTTTCGGCAACCTTCCACCACCATCCGAACTCATGAGATATTTTCGTGTTGGTAGCGTAAATTATAATTATACTGGATATCAGGAGTATGATACGATTGAATGTGGACATTTGTGTCTCAAATTTCTTTGTCGGCAATTACAGCACAAAGACAAATATACACTATATATAGGGGGGAAATGACGTGGAGAATTCAGTTGTTAATTTACCAGCATCATGGATGAAAGTTTAACATTGACCATCTCTGGCTCATCATCCATACTCGAGGTGCAATACTTTCCCCCCATCGAACTCTCGCCACACAAAAATTATACTCTCGGTCTCGTGGAATTGTTGACTTTCAACTCTATTCCCAATATCGACGATGGTCACGATAAACTCTACGTGGGAGAAGAGGTGTTGACGATACCTACGGGTAGTTATGAAATAGAGGATATCGAGACGTTTGTACAAGCAGAGCTCTCGCGTAAAAACATCAGCATCAGCATTAAACCCAATAATAATACGCTACGCAGTGAGATCGAGTGTGATCATGATGTAAATTTTGAGCCGACAGATTCTATTGGACATCTACTAGGCTTCACCGCACGCAAATTGGAAGCCAATAAAAGACATGAATCTGACCTTCCTGTAGCCATTCTCAAAGTGAATGCCCTACGCGTTGAGTGCAACATTACCGCTGGTGCCTATATTAACGGACAAAAAGTACACACAATTCATGAATTCTTTCCATCTGTGCCACCGGGCTATAAGATCATTGAAGTTCCCTCACATGTAATTTATCTGCCGATTACAAGTCGAACGATTGATACGATACAGCTTCGCATAGTGGATCAAGACGGTGATTTGGTAAATTTCCGCGGTGAAGTAATCACCATACGCCTGCATATAAAGTCGTGATGGGTATAGTCTTCAATAGATCTTCCAATAGCAATAAACAACCATGGATAAAAACGATCAGTCGTCGGCCAGCGCCCAAAGTGCTAACACCTCAAAACGTGCTACTCTTGAAGAGTTTGGGTCTCAAAGTGCGTGGCGAAAGCGTGTAAAAAATTATTTAGTCTGTGCTCTGTGCATCTGCTGCGTGAAATGGAAGAAGAAATCGTAGACATTCAGACACCCGTGGTCTTTGATGAATCCATCATCCATTGCGAGATTCACGCTCATCAGCCATATGCATCTTCAACCTTCAATAACAGCGATGAAATCCGTATTGCCATCCAACATCAAGACCTCTCCATCCTGCCAAGCAAGAGTTCCCTACACATATGTGGGAAATTATCCAAGCGTGATGGGATGCCAACCGCTGCTACAAGTCTCGTCAACAATGCCATTTGTCATTTGTTTGAGGAAGTGCGATATGAATTGAATGCCATAGAAATCGATCGTAATAAGAATGTTGGCATTACGAGTGTAATTAAGGGATATTCGTCTCTCTCACCGGCCAAAAGTTCTATGCTCGAGAACACTGGATGGCTCGATGTCGAAGAGACCAAGCAGATTGTAGATGTATCGGGAAACTTTGATGTGTGTATACCGCTCAGCATGCTCCTCGGCTTTGCCGAAGATTATCGTAAAATTGTCGTAAATGCCAAGCACGAGTTGATTCTCACGAGATCAAAGACCGATGATAATGCCATTGTACAAACGGCCGCCGAAGACTACAAACTCGTATTGCATAAAATAGAATGGCTCGTACCGTATGTAACAGTCTCGGATCAGCGAAAAATTCAGCTGTTAAAGTTTCTCGCCAAAGATGCACCAATCTCCATGAGTTTCCGAACATGGGAACTGTATGAATATCCATTGCTGCCTGCCACCTCTAAGCACGTGTGGTCTGTGAAAACTTCGAATCAACTGGAGAAGCCACGTTATGTCATACTCGCCATGCAGACGGGACGGAAAAATAAGAAACAACAAAATGCCAGCCACTTTGATCATTGTAACCTGAGCGATGTCAAACTTTACCTCAACTCACAATGCTATCCATATGGAAATTTGAATTTGAACATTGACCAAAATCAATATGCTCTACTCTACGAGATGTACGCAAACTTTCAACCGACCTATTACAACAAAGAGGCTGAACCATGGCTGAGCAGGATTGAATTTTTAGAAAAAGCCCCCCTCGTTGTCATTGACTGCTCAAAACAAAACGATTCTCTCAAGTCCGGCCCTGTTGACGTGCGTCTTGAGTTCGAATTGAAAAATAATATTCCGCCACAAACTTCAGCTTACTGCATGATCCTCCATGATCGCATTGTCGAGTACAATCCAATCAGCGGTGGGGTTAAAAAATTGGTATAAAATCATGCTGATGATTCGCACCCGCATCAGTCAACATGGAGCTTATCGTCGATGTACAGGGCTTCAAGAGACCCACGAACAAATTTGTCCTGAAGGAGATGTCCATCATCAAACTCCACGACAAGGATGCTGAACCGCTGACGCTCACCTTCGACGCACCATTTGCATGGGACTCTCTACCGGCCAAGTACAAAATGACAAACAAGTGGTTGGAACGCAATTTCCATGGAATACGATGGGAACACAGCGGCATACCGTACGAGGCAGCTAGAACGACAATTCGAGGAATCTTGCAAGGAGCTCCTACCATCTATGCCAAGGGATTCGAGAAGTGCTCATGGCTATCGAGATTCACGGATTCAGCAACAAAAGTCATCGATCTGCAGACTCTGGACTGTCCCTCGCTGCAGAAGTTGCCGAAAATCACGAAATCCAAATGCCCGCATCATTCCTCCAACACGAAATACAATTGCGCCCATGCAAATGTAAAATCACTGAAAAGCTGGTTGAGTGTATACGAAGCGTTGTGTGAGCGAGGGTTTTTTTTTTTAAATGAATAAAAACATTTTGAACACATATCGTTCTCTCCATTTATTTCCACTATCTATGGCGAATACAGTTTGACGACATTTTTCTTTTTTTTTTTTTACATTATATTCGATGAAAAAGTTTTTTTTTTTGTACATTTTTACATAGCACTAAGCGTTGAAAACTCTATCATGATGACTGTGATGCAAACAGTCTTTGCACTCTACGATGGTGACGATGCCAGCTGCCGCTGAACTCGTTGTTTCCACCGGGCTTTCACGAGCGTTCTTTTCCACCATACTCAGACTCGAGCGTCGAAAACTCTACGATGGTGATGATGATGACTGTGATGCAAACAGTCCTTGCACTCTACGATGGTGATGATGATGCTGGCTGCTGTTGAACTCGTTGTTTCCGCCGGGCCTTCACGAGCATTCTTTTCCACCATACTCAGACTCGACGGAACTCGACGCTGTTGTATTTTCCACCAATGTACTTCATGTAGAGTTGACCATTGCGCGCCAGTTGCAGCATACTCTCGAACATTTTCACATCTTGATCGAAGGCCTTTACCAGCCGCGCTGGCAAGAAGACGGCAAACTCATTTGCAACGTCCACGATGTAGCGTTTTCCAAACTTGGTCTGTACAGCTCTCATGTCCGTGATTTGATGATCCGTATGGACGTGGAGTTCTGACAGCTTCTTCGTTGGGAGGAATTCCGCCATCAGGCTGACTTTGTTGATATTTGAGAGATCCATTTTCACTCTTTTTCAAAGTTCTTTTCGGAGAAGTTGATGGTGCGGTGGAATAGTGCAGTCTGAGCTTGGTCCATGAAATCATAAGCTCCCTCGTAGCCCCTCCACTCAGATTTTAAAAACTTCTCCCCACTTATCCAATCATAGGCGCGTTTAACAGGTTCAAACACGTTCGAAGAACCCCGCACGTAGAGCATTTCCCCCCTCGCAACACTTTCCACAGTCCCGACGTTGGGGTGGGGGACCATCAATGTGATCCTTCATCTGTGGCGTATTATAATGCTCCATGCATGGAAGATACGATATCACTTCACTATCATTCTGATGATGCTCCGGCAAACGATCCCACAGTAAGCCAATAAAGTTACCCCAATACTTTAGGAGCAAGACCTTTGGAACTTGTTCGAGCTCGTTTTTGGTCAAGTCCAGGGGGTGCTTGGCCGGATGCACTGCGTACATACTCGCACATCTGAACATCTTGACGTAATGTTGTGGAATGAAACCTCGACGGGTTGAAACTTGTTTTGAAATAACGCTGCAGCTGCATGCAATAAATAAAGCATTTTATGGGCTTTGACGGGCCACCCTTCATATGGGAACTATCGTTATCTCACTCCCGAGAATTTTCCTAGCGATAGATGGGAGTTCCCCCCCCCCCCCCACATACACACGCACGCATACACACACACACACACACACACACACACACACACACACACACACACACACACACACACACACACACACACACACACACACACATTCACACATTTGGCTAAGTTTTATATATATATATATATATATATATATATATATATATATATATATACTCCTGTGAATAGTCTAGACAAAAATGCTCCGCTTACATCTATAATGTTGATAATAAATTATCAGATTTTATGGGTTTTCAAGGAAACGCGACTCTATGATGCCCCCTCCCCCACAGAGTCGACAGCGGCTTCCCCCTCTCGCCCGCGGGTCCAGATATCGCCTGGAAGACATCGTCACCAAAAACTAGCCTCCCCACTCTTTAACACCCCCCTCCCCCTCCGCCACAACCCAGCACTCGGCTGCCGCATGCAGGATCCCCCCCCCGCCCCCCCCCGCGGCTGACATGCTACCCCGGAAAAACTAGCCTCCCCACTCTCGAACCCCCCCCCCCCCCCGGAACCCCGCACTCGGTTGCCGCATGCAGGATCCCCCCCGCCATGCATACCCCGGCTTCCCCGCGCTCGACTCCCCCGCCCCGCTCCCCCCTGAGATCCCTGAGTTAGAACCGCTCCAGCTCTACTACTCTCGCGTAAAAGAGGGACGTTATCTCTCGGTTATCTTTCGGTTATCTTTCTCGGATCGTTTGTCGGTTGCAATCATTCCGTGGGTCCCTTCGGGTACATTGCGTTCGTATCCCGATTATCTTACAATTTGTTCTCGGCATCCCTGATCATTGCTAGTCTACCTCGGGTCGCGTGTAAAATAGTTCCGGTTACCTATTGCCCAAATGGTCGGATACCTATCGGGTTAACGAAGAGGCTCGGACCCATTAGTATCGTATCTACCGAAAAGAGCCCGCCTGTTCCGATCTGACTCGATCCGCGCCTGCAGGTTGTCTCTCCCCGCGGATCTGGTAAAGCAAAAGTACCTTCGAACGCGTGCCGCGCGTGGCTAAGCGAATTATCTTCCTTGACAGATTGAGTCAAGCCTCGTGTGCCTCGACGACGATCCCCCTCCTTGGTGCCCCCCTCATTTTAGTTAGTATTTCATATTGTTTGGCGTATTTGGGGGAACTGTCCCCGTGATTTGTAAAACCCTTCATTTTAGTTAATATTTCATATTGTTTGGCGTATTTGGGGAATCGTCCCCGTGATTTGTAAAACCCCTCACTGCGGCTACCTATTTTGGAGAACCGTCTCCATGTCTTGTAAAGCGGCAATAAAAATTGGAACTTGTCACGAAATTCGATCACTTCTCCCGTCTGCGCCCCTCTACCATTTTCCCTCACGTCGGTGAGCTGAGTTAGCCGGCCCGTCCTCGGTCCTCACCGCCCTCCCGCCACATTTCGCTACCGTTCTCGCGGCGTTGGGTCTTTTAAGTCGGTCGCGGACCGACGGTACCTAGTACCTGGCGCCCAACCCCAGCGTCGTGAGGTATTTGGTTCTGTGGCGATCGCCCTAGCACGGGAGATGTCGTCCCACGGGCGGGAGGGATGCGATAACGACTGGGAAGTGTGGAGGTGCACGCCATGCCGCAAGATGGGCGGACACCGGTTCACAAAATGGCGCCCAACGTGGGGCCCGAAGTGAACGAAATTCGGGAATTCCGTAATTGTTTGATAGAGCCGAAAATAACTTCAACTACGTGTAAAATCGAACCGTGTTGTCAGGGGAATCAGAGCACCATTTATGGCTACGAAAAACTCGTTTCTCGCTGCCTCGTTATCTCCGTTATCCTCGTTAAGTCCGAAAATAAAAGGTTTCCGTGATGCGTTCTCTTTGCGCTGGCCTAGGCGAATTTCAGTAGGAATTAGGGGGAAAAACGCCAACTCTCTTCGTCTCGCCACCCAACTTGTACGCCGATAATCCTTTCCGACTCTGCGGCTGTGTACCCTAAGCGTACGTCCTTATCTGATTTTCGCCCAAATTGTTATATTCATATAACCGCGACATTTGTTCTGAGGATTTCCTGCCTCGAGTTCGATTTACCGCTCTGCCGCGCGCTCGCTACCGAACGTTTTTTTTTGTCTCCCTACGAACTGGTCTCACCATCGATAATCCCTCTATTTATCTACGGATTATATTGCGGTCGTCATTCCTTTGCTATGTCGAAAATATCTCACTTCCTTATTTTCGTCGGAATTATTTCTTCGCGCCGAGGTAGTTAATCTACTGTCTCGAATTCCGGGAATAGTCTCGCGTACCTCGCTGACAACAAGTTTTGTGTCCCGCTCCCTATCTTCGAAAGGTTTTTCATACCCAACATTACCTTGTGTAGCTCTTTATTTACCTCGGAATTCTTCCTGTGTTAAGAATCTCTATATTCGCCTTCGTAGAATTTCGCGACCATTAATCCCTTGTTTACCTCTAACGTAGTCCACAACGATTGGTTCTTTCGACGGTTTGAAGCGATCATGAGGATGATAATCCTTTGTTTACTTCGGCGAATCGCCTAGGGCAGCGTACTGCCTCGAAACATTGTTCCGTTCCGCGAACGCGCCCGTCCGTTACACCGCGAGTTGTTGAGCTGCCTGGTCAAAATTCGAAGCCTTAGCTTCGGGTACGTGCGAAGAGTGACCTCCAGGCCTCTTTTGTGTATCTCGGACACAAAGCCACGTAAACATTCGTTCCCGAACAAACATCGAAGAACGTGCTATCTGTGGGCAAGCCTCACAACCCACGTGAGCTACCCCTTCCCCGACCAGGGACGTACCCGGGTGTTAAGGGGGAAGGATAGGACACCCGAAGCGTGGAAGTTAGTCGTCAACAACCAGTGTTAGCAATCGGTCCTAGAAAGTCTAACCCGAGTTCGCGATTATAATCTTTTGTCGGCCCACCCTAAATTAAACAGGAGCCTTTCGATTACGTTTAATAATTGCGGTTGACGGAATTTACCGGGGACTTACCTGCATCCGCTAAATTCAATTAATCTCTCTGCCTCCGGTTACCTTAGGAAATCTTATTACGATAATCACCTTTTCTCTAATTATCGGATTGTATCGGAAGTGTCTTCGGTTACCTTCGGTTACCTAATTAAAATCAATCGATTTAGCCCGATTATCTAATTCGACAAAATTCAGCGCGTTCGGTTACCTGAATCCGACCTGCGTTTAGACCGTTATACCTACCTCCGTTTGAGTTTCGTTCATCTCCGAGTATTCGCGGTTACCTTCGTTTACCTTAAACGACCATTAGTCACTTGGGCCTTAACTATTTCGGTTGCCGGTTACCTAAGTCCAGTGTCGAATTCCCTGTTCAGTACCCCTGCGCTCTGTACGGTTGAAGCCCTCCGAACCCTTGGCGTTAACTCCCCCCCATTTCACGGAAGTCCGGTCGCGTGTCAGAACTGCTATCGCCCGAATACCGTCCCCGAACGGCCGCGAACAGTTGGTCCGGGAGCGCCTGACATCATGGAAGACTCTCCTAGCGATGGACCCGCTAGCCCCGCGGGCCGAGCCATGCCACCCGAACATCCGGTTAATCCACTGGAGGCAGGGCCTGGCCTCAGGCCACCGCTGTGCACCCCACACGGAACGTTGGGTTGGGACTCGGGCCTGGGGACTGTCGAGCGGCCATGGAGCGGACCGGCCATGGGCTACTACCTGCCCGAAGGTTCAAGTACCAGCTACGACCCGAGCGGTCGAACTGGTGTCCCGGGTTTGACGGTTCCGCGACACCATCTTCCCGCCTCCTTTCCGGAAGCTGGGGTAAGTGAGGTGACCCGATTTACCGCGCCTCCAGGGAGACCTTGGCCGACAGCTGGGGATCCCTCCCTACCTGGGCCTAGCGGGCCTAACCCACAAGGGGTGGGCCAGGCTCGTGGAGCGGAGCCAAGCCGGACTCAGCCACCCGCCCCGACCGCGGAATTTCACCCTCGCGGAACCCAGGAGAGTCCTCGACCTGCCCCTGCCTCCTCAGTACTCCATACCATGCGCAAATGGAACATTTTGTTCGCGGGTAGGAAAGGTGACGACGTGGATACGTTTTTAACACGGGTAGCAGAAGGGCGTGCGATAATTCCCGTAGCGGATGAGGATCTTATTCGTTGCCTCCCGTTCTTTTTGACGGGAATAGCCCTACAGTGGTTCCGAAACGATCGGGGGAGCTGGACGACCTGGGAACACTTCCGGTCAGCCTGTCAGCGACGTTTCGGTGACCCTGACTATCAATACGCGCTGCGGGAAGAGATAATGCGCCGTACCCAGGGTGTTGAGGAACCTGTGGCTGATTATTTGACCTGTCTGCGCGGGCTATTCGGACGTCTCCAACCTCGTTGGAGCGAAGCCGAGGAGATCCAATACGCTCACCGGAACATGCTGCCTAAATTCCAAATCGCCATCCATCGAGATGATTTGTTTGACTTCGATTCGCTTGAGCATATCGCCGTCCGCATCGAGAAAAGTTACCAGCTAGCGCGCGCGTACCGAGCTCCTCCCTTGCCAAATCAGTCGTTATGCCCCGAGCTCGCGTATAGGAGTACCCATTCGACACCTAGTCCCCGCCCGGCCGTCCGGCGCAACCTGTACGCTGCTATGGAAACAACCTTTGGGGAAGTCGGGGAGTCCCTCCCAACCGACTTGGGACCCGATTCCGGAGCAGAACCCCAGTATAATCCAACTTCGGGCGAAACTGCCGCCGTCAACGCCGTGCAACCCCCGACCCTTCCGAGGAGGGCCAACCGTCCGCGTGTCAGACCTCCTAGACCGCCACCTCCATCAGAGCCAGCGGAGACACCTACTACCTTGCATGCCCTGAATCCCTTTAGGGAGGCGCTATCGGCGGGAACCTCCGAACCGGGGAGACCGGACGTAGCTCGCAGTCCGACAACCTGTTGGAACTGTCGCCGGACTGGGCATCGATTCCACGCGTGTACCGAACCCCAGAAAACCTTCTGTTATCGGTGTGGTCGGGCTGGTTTTAAAACCACGAATTGTACGTGTTCGGGAAACTGCTAAAGGCGGGGTCGCGTCCAGTCATTTCAACGACGCCCGCCTCCTCTTCCCAACCGGTCTGGGCCGATCCCGCGATTGAAGAGTTGCCAGAACCCTTGTGGAGTGGCCACCTCCAAACGGAGGAAAGCGCCACGGCCTTTTTCCTTACCTTTACCTTACAGGGCTGGCCCATCCGAGCCCTGGTAGACTCCGGTTCTAGTCGAACTTTTCTGGGACCTAGGGCCATCCAATGGATGGACGATCTCGGGATCCCTAGGCAAAAGACGCGGCCCCGTGGGGTAGAAATGGCGGGCGGACAAAAGGCCGTCGCGTACGAGACCGTAAGCCCTGACGTTAGTATCCACGGTACTACCTTCTCTTTTACCGCGTACCTTCTACCTGCCCTCGTGTTACCTTGCCTACTGGGCCTGGACTTTTTAATCGCGTCACGCCTGGTCGTAGATTTCGAAGAAGCTCGGTGGTTTAGCAAAGATCGTCCCTTCCAAAGCCACGTCTTCGAGATCCAACGTGGCGGGGGTCCTTCGAGTTCATTATGCGCGGCCCTCCAAGAATTAAGTGTCGAACAGCTAAAACGTCTAAAAGCCCTAGTGGCAAAGGAGATTCCCCCGGCTCCCCAGAAACCCAGGGTGACCTCGCTAACCGAGCACCGTATAGACGTGGGCGGGCACCCGGCGATCAAGCAGCGCTACTACGCCGTATCCCCAGCCATCGAAGCAGCGATTCACGAAGCTGTTCGACAAATGCTCGCGGACGGCATCGTGGAGGCATCCAGTAGCGATTGGTCAAACCCAATCGTCATGGTGAAAAAGCCCAATGGTAAATTTCGGTTTTGTCTAGACTTCCGGAAGGTCAATAGCGTAACGAAAAAGGACGCGTATTCGATCCCGTTAATGAATAGCATCTTAGATCGTCTCCGGCGGGCGAATTATATCACCACACTCGACCTGAGTCAGGCGTACTTTCAAGTACCACTGGAGGAAAAGAGTCGCGAGATCACGGCATTCACGGTACCCGGAATGGGCCTCTTCCAGTTCCGCCGGATGCCTTTCGGCCTAACCAACGCGCCGGCCACGTTTCAACGATTGTTAGATCGATTGTTAGGTCCCGAAATGCAACCACATGTTTACGTTTACCTAGACGATATTATAATCGTAACGCCTACCTTCGACGAGCATCTCATTTGGCTACGTAAAGTATTGCGAAAAATCCAAGAAGCCGGCCTCACCATCAATCCGGACAAGAGTGACTTCTGTTGCTCAGAGGTACGCTACCTCGGATTCTTAGTCAACCAACAGGGACTGCAGGTAGATCCCGAGAAGGTTAGCCCCGTCGTGACTTATCCGGCCCCTAAAACCATAAAGCAGCTCCGACGCTTCCTAGGGATGGCCTCATGGTATCGCCGTTTTATTCCTAACTTCGCGACGGTAGCTAGCTCGCTAACGCAGTTGCTAAAGAAAAATTGTCCGTGGGCCTGGGGAGAAGCTCAAAGAAAAGCTTTTCAGAATATTCGAGATTCATTAACTACGTCTCCTACCTTAACTCCACCCGATTTCGGACGCCCGTTTACCTTACAAACGGACGCAAGCGGCGTAGGACTAGGGGCGGTGCTTACCCAGTCCGTTGAGGACGGAGAACACGTCGTAGCTTACGCGAGTCGAGCCATGAATGACGCGGAGAAAAACTATACCACGACCGAGCAGGAATGCCTCGCCGTGATCTGGGCGATTAGGAAATTTCGTTGTTATCTCGAGGGGTATCACTTCACGGTTGTCACCGATCATTCTAGCTTACGTTGGTTACATAACCTCAAAAACCCGACGGGGCGATTAGGCCGTTGGGCACTCGAAATGCAAGAGTATGATTACGAGGTTGTTCACCGAAAGGGGGCCCTGCACCACGTCCCGGACGCACTATCACGGATCCCCGAGACGACCTGTAACCTCGTCTGGCCTACGAGGCCCGTGCTCGACCAATGGTATACTCAGAAAATCCGAGAGGTCCATAGAAACCCTGCCAGGTACCCGGATTGGAAAGTAGAAGGAGGCCGGCTATACTATCACGTGGCTCCGCAGTTTCCTTCGTTTGGGGTCGACGATTTAGACGCCTGGAAGCTCGTACTTCCCCGGGAGAGTCGAGGACTAGCTCTGAACGAATCCCACGACCACCCTATGGCCGGACACCTTGGTATCGAAAATACCTTTCGGCGGGTAGGATTACGGTATTACTGGCCGAATCTATTTCGAAGCGTAGTACAACACGTACGGGCCTGCCAAACTTGTCAAAGATGCAAAGTGGCGCAGTCAGCCCCAGCGGGCTCGATGGGAAGGAGGCTAGTGGTGCAACCATGGGATACCGTTGCCGCTGACGTGATAGGCCCTCTACCCACGAGTAAGACGGGATTCTCCTATGTCCTGGTAGTGCAAGACCTCTTCACCAAATGGATCGAGTGCTGTGCCCTCCGGAAAGCCACCGGCAAAAAGATCGCGGAAGTTTTGTTTGACTCGATCGTGTCCCGGTGGGGGGCACCCCGAGTATTACTCACCGACAACGGCACTGAGTTCGTCAATCGCGACATTCGAGCCCTAACGGATAAAGTCGGCATTTGGCACCACACGACCCCTCCATATCACCCCCAGGCGAACCCGGTGGAGCGAGTAAATCGGACGATCAAAACCATGATAATAACTTACTTAGGCCGCGATCATCGGGAGTGGGATCTCCATCTGCCCGAATTCCGATTTGCGTATAATACCTCTTATCATACCTCTATCCAAGCGAGTCCAGCCTTCGTTAACTTCGGACGCGAGCCACCCCCATCGAGCGTTAGATTACCTTCCACGGAAACCGAGATCATCCCTAACCCGCCGCAGAGTTGGATTAAGAGAATGGAAAATCTAGACGTACTCCGTGCAAACCTCCGTCATTCGATCGCGAACGCGCACCAACGCCAGGCATCCTACTACAATCTCCGGCGGCAACCCCGCGAGTTCAGGGTTGGCGAATTGGTCCTAAAACGCTCCCACGTATTATCCTCGGCTAGCCAGAACATCGCGGCCAAATTGGCGCCTAAGTTTAGTGGGCCATTTGTCATTCGTAGGAAGCTTTCCTCGCTAGTTTTAGAGTTGGCCGACCTCAACGGAACTTGGACAGGGAAAGCGCACATCCAGGATCTGAAACCGTATATCCCTCAGTAGCCATCTAGTTCATCCATCTTTATTTCACTTACAGGCCAGTAGTAACGTCAATTCAGGGTGTAGCAGGTAGCCACCAAAAAGGTAGCGGCGGTAGAGCCAAATGGACCCGCGTACCTCTTACCGGGCCACTCGCCCGGTTTCTCCCGGCACTTCCGAGAGTACGGTCGATTACGAAGGAGAGTTTGGGGCAGGCTTCGAGCACGTGACCCCCCCCCTCTACGATCGACCTATCCTGCACGTCGGACGCATCAATCGAAGAGATCCCGGAGAGCGGGGACGCAGGGGCGAATCGTCACTCCACCCGGATACCTTCGCCGGCACCCTCGGCTATCGAGGAAGTATCGCTAGCCCGAGACCTCCAAGACGAACCACCCTTGGACGAGAACGTCATATGGGCGGCGTCGCGGCCGTATGCCCGCGAGTTGGCCGCGGTCGAGTTCCTGCGCCCGGGCTTCTTCCGCGACATGGCACGGCAGGTGACGGCCTTGACCCATCGAGGTCACGAGGATTGCCCGATCTATGACGGCCTGAACCGACCGATTCGTCGGGCCACTTCCGCGGAGGTGCGGGAGGTCCCGACTTCCATGGATATGGCCAGCCAGACCTTGGAGAACCTCCACCTCACTCCGAGCGTCGACGCGATGACGCAGACACCCAGATCGCGGCGAGAGAGAGGGACCCAGACGGCCACGGCGATCGTCCGGGAAGCCAGCACCCAGACGGAGGACCAGCCGGGGGAAAACTCACGGCAAAGCGCCGATCACCGTTCCAGCAACCCGTACCCCAGTAACGGCACGCCCCGCCCTCCATCGCAATGGGAACGTGATCGTAGCCCACGATACCACCCAGAGTGGCATAGCCCAGAGCGCCCAGGTCCCCGATACGGGCGATGTTTTAACTGTGGGGAGGCGGGCCACACACGGCAGAGCTGCGAGCGGGCACCCCAGATGTGCTGTTGGCGTTGCGGGTGGCCAGAGGTGACCGTGAGGGAGTGCCCCCGTCACGGAGAGCAGTGGTACCAGGACCGCACCCGGCGACCCACTTAAAGACCCCACGAGCCCTCACGTTTTTTTTTTCTCTCTCGTCTCGCTTATCTCTTTTTTTTCCCTTTAAGTAGTACCTTTTCTTACGGACGTACCTATACCTTATGGAAATCTCTCGTTAGACCTCTTAACAATTAAAGCCCTTAATAATCTTATATCATTCTTACCTGTAGTTATGTATCGGCATTGATCGAACGTGTATCTGGAGAGTAGGACTCTCCATTACCTAACGTAGCGCTATAAAATATTGGTTTTCTAAACTGGACGTTTTAAAATTCATTCCCGTAAAACCCCGATCCTTCCCGCCACGAATCCGTACCCCGATTGCACCCCGGAAGCGGCGATGGTAAAGTGACTCCCGCCGACCCATGGGCCAACGAGTTCGTAGTTCGTCAGTATCATGTACCTAGTTAGGCCAGTAGCTCGGCGTTGACAGTTCATAGGGGAAGGACGAGGAAGGCCTCGAAAAACTCCGGATGGTGCTGATTCTCTCTGGCAACCGCGGTTACATCCACCGCGTTACCTTATCTTCGATTAACTTTTGCCTTGTGCATTTCTTGCTGTTTTCTCCCTCTCCCTCGTTTAATCCATTGTGGTTTTCCCTTTGATCGATCGTCGAGGCACGGACACGGATTTCCGTTGCAGTGCCTATCACGTCCCTATTGTTTCCGTTCCCTACTGGGGGAAATCATACTTCGAGTTGTATAACGGCCATACCCAGAGATGGGGCTTAACGCCTTAGCGCGTGGTCGGAGGTTCCATCGGGGCCCCGAGGATCGGATCTCGCTTGCTTGTGTGTTTCAGCCTTCGTCGTCACCGGGCCCGACCCTTGCCCGGATCCTCCGTGCCTACCGGGCGACGCCCAGACGTCTCCGTCCCTCCGGACCCAACATCATCGACCACGGGGGAATCGATCGGACGGACCCGCGAAGCATCGGTCACGTTTCCAAAGACCTAGGACGGATCTGGGGGTGGAGGATTTGTAACGTGACATTTCGTCCCGTTACGAGGCGCGGAGCGATCTTGGGTAGCGGGTCGGATTTACGACCCTTCTGTTTGTTTTCTCTCGGCCGAGGACGCGTCGGGCCGCTCGACTCCCGACCCACGGGTTGGGGGGACAAAGGGGGATCGCCACCGTCGAGGATCCGTCGCACAATTTTAATACCTGTTTTATCTTTTGTTTTCGGAGGTACTCTCTTCTACCTAAGGCGATCCGTGGATCGCCTGTTTTTTGCCGAGTTCGGCGGCGAGAGCAACCATGCGTGAATTCCGCCGTCTTTGTTGTTGCGAGAATCGGGAGCTCACGACCGTTGGTTTCGAGCTGTTTGCGAGAAAAGATAAGGATCGTCGTGCTCCGTGCTCTTCCCCTCGCCGGTTTGTTTACATCGGGAAATCTGCGTGGGAACGGACGGTGCCCTGCCCCCCCCTCTCACCTTTCGCCGCGGCTGACCGAAGTCGGTACGCGTGGCGTTTCTCCCACTAAGCAGGCGATCGAGAAAGACCTTTGGTCGTGGAAAAGGGGGATGCCCGAGGGGACGCTGGCTTATGACCAAGAATACTGTGTTTCCCGCCCCTCGGACCTAGCAGCCGCGGAGCTGTACCCCTCCTGGTGGCATCGTGGACGTCGCAGTCCGACCGGAAATCGGCGCCTCCGTGTGGAGGCTTGGGGAGGATGGAGAGACGGGCAACGGGTGTTCTCTTGCGTATTTTCGTAATGGGCCCACCGAGGGACTTGAGGGACGCCTCGTCCTGTCGAGGGAGGCCTCCCCCGTGCCCGTCGCCTCCCCCCGGGTCTTAGAGGAGGACGCTCGCGGTGCGAACCGCAATAACTGCGGGAGGAGAGCCACACGCGGTGGAAGGGGGAATTGGGTGGGGGTCGTGGCCCGCTCCACGCGCGAATGTCCGAAGTTCGAAATTCCTGCACCGCGTAACAAGGGGGGGCCAGCGCCGCGTGTCACCCAATGGAAGTCGTAGATCATAGGCGCACGAGCGCACAAGTAGGGGCGGTAAGAAGGGGGGAGGGCAAGGAGCGCCGGCGATCGCGACGAAAGAAAGAATTTCGTCAGTCGGAAGTCGAGGGCCCGAGTGAGCAGTTGTGGAAAGAAGTTCCCGAACATAGACCAGCGCCCGGCCGGGGACACTTTGCCACGGGAGACGAGTGGACTGGAATCCTCGCAGCGGTGAGCCCGATCCTCGCATCAATCTCTGGGTGAGTGTGGGATGCGCCCGCGGACAGTTTGGATGTAATTACGAGGAAAGCCTCGGTTTTGTTAAGTCTTTCGCCAAGGGGCGAGTTGTGAGAAACTGTACGCGAGGTTGGCACCCCACTCTCAAGCACGGCCAAATATTTTAGTTGCGCGTGTTCATTCTATTTTGCCCTTTTCCGTTGAAATTAAGGAAGTGCGTGAAATTATTGCGGGATTCATGAATCAATTGTGGTCGCGAGTGTGGTCGAGCGGTCGGAACGACGGCCGATGCTTTTGCCCGTGTAGCGGTTGGCCCCGGGCGACGTGCTGGCGCGCCCGCGGGTGAATGTTTACGTCGCGTCCGCTATCTCTCTCGCACGTCCTCGAGTCCGCGTGGTCTCGGTTACCTTCTTCGTTCTCCCCGGTTAGTGTGGGTTAATAATTTCCGTTTCCGTCCGTTAGTTTCTCCGTGGAACGTCAATTTTCTTACCTTGTCTATCGGTTATCTCACGGTTATCTTGTCGTCGTTAACTCGTATCACGTACGGTTTAGAATCCTTTTCTCTGTGTTATGGTTACCTCGCGCGCTCGTCCGCCCGTGACTGAAATACCTCGCGTAAAAGAGGGACGTTATCTCTCGGTTATCTTTCGGTTATCTTTCTCGGATCGTTTGTCGGTTGCAATCATTCCGTGGGTCCCTTCGGGTACCTTGCGTTCGTATCCCGATTATCTTACAATTTGTTCTCGGCATCCCTGATCATTGCTAGTCTACCTCGGGTCGCGTGTAAAATAGTTCCGGTTACCTATTGCCCAAATGGTCGGATACCTATCGGGTTAACGAAGAGGCTCGGACCCATTAGTATCGTATCTACCGAAAAGAGCCCGCCTGTTCCGATCTGACTCGATCCGCGCCTGCAGGTTGTCTCTCCCCGCGGATCTGGTAAAGCAAAAGTACCTTCGAACGCGTGCCGCGCGTGGCTAAGCGAATTATCTTCCTTGACAGATTGACCAAGCCTCGTGTGCCTCGACGACGATCCCCCTCCTTGGTGCCCCCCTCATTTTAGTTAGTATTTCATATTGTTTGGCGTATTTGGGGGAACTGTCCCCGTGATTTGTAAAACCCTTCATTTTAGTTAATATTTCATATTGTTTGGCGTATTTGGGGAATCGTCCCCGTGATTTGTAAAACCCCTCACTGCGGCTACCTATTTTGGAGAACCGTCTCCATGTCTTGTAAAGCGGCAATAAAAATTGGAACTTGTCACGAAATTCGATCACTTCTCCCGTCTGCGCCCCTCTACCATTTTCCCTCACGTCGGTGAGCTGAGTTAGCCGGCCCGTCCTCGGTCCTCACCGCCCTCCCGCCACATTTCGCTACCGTTCTCGCGGCGTTGGGTCTTTTAAGTCGGTCGCGGACCGACGGTACCTAGTACCTGGCGCCCAACCTCAGCGTCGTGAGGTATTTGGTTCTGTGGCGATCGCCCTAGCACGGGAGATGTCGTCCCACGGGCGGGAGGGATGCGATAACGACTGGGAAGTGTGGAGGTGCACGCCATGCCGCAAGATGGGCGGACACCGGTTCACAACACATGCTGAGAAAGTTTGGGAGCGGTTTTCCATTCGAACGCTGGGTGAGTATAGAGATTTCTACCTGAAGACAGACGTCTTGTTATTATCAGATATTTTCAAAAACTTTCGGAATACGTGCGATGAGAACTATGGCGTAGATCCTGAGTATTACTACACATTGGCAGAGATGCAGTGCTAACAGACTCGACCGTCAAGTTTGAATGACTACCGGACATCGATATGGTTTTATTCGTTGAGCGAGATATACGCGGTGGTCTTAGTCAATGCTGAAACCAACATGCACGTGCTAATGTTACGTCCGGGTAACATAAATAAAATTTGCCCTGTTTTTGACCTTAGCTACGGCTAATTAGTCAGGGATCCGGGCACAGTAGTTTGGTAAATTGACTGGTTTTTCCTTTGTAATTTCCCCAGTCTTTGTTACACATACATGAAGTATGTTTATGTAAGTACCATCACAGGAAATTATTTGGTCAATGACTTAATTTATTGATATAAAATTTATGACGAGGATCATTGACCGGGATGAATTTAGGGGGGAGAAATCCTATGGTATATTCGATTGGTAATAACCGATACTGTTGAACAACGGGAGGTAAGAAGTTAACTGATTTAAGGTACTCCTCCGTATAATAGCCGCGGTTATGTAACCGGCTGTACCCGTGGTATTCCGCGGATATTTTCCGGAGATCATTATTTCTCCCGCCTGGTTTACCCACTGTAATAAAAGAAAAACGGGGCGACCACTCAGAGCGACGACGTTAAGAAAATGGCCAGATTCGCGATGGGCCACGCCATTTGACCAGGAATTGGAATATCCAGAGCACGAGGTGGATTGCGCTGCTCTATGAGAGATGAGAGGAAAAGATTCAGAGTACGAGGTGGTTCGCGCTTCTCTGTTGAATACGGAGAGAGGAATCCAGAGCGCGAGGTGGTCCGCGTTGCGCTGATGAAAGGTGGAAAGTGAAGATTCAGAGTACGAAGTGGTCCGCGCTACTCTGATGGAAGGTGGAGAGTGAAGAAGTATCCTACTCTTTCGTTGATTTTGAACTTGGAGTCTTGTATTTTCGTGTCAGAAATCTTGATTTCTGACACGACTGATCATTTGTTACAAAACCGGGCTTTTTATACCCGAAAAATTTGGGGGTGCATGAGGGAAAGTTTTCCCAATTGGTGGAACTTCCCGTCTCCCACCCTCCACAGTTTCTTCTTACAACTTTGGATGGGGAGAAACTTCTTATGCTCTTATATCCCCTCCGGTCTAGGCTTTTATCTTTGCTTATCCCTTGGTGCAAGTCTGGGCCCTGCACCAAGGGTGGGCTTGGGTCACTGCGCGCGCGTAGGCGCGAGGACATAACACCTCCCCATTTTAGAGTAAATGTCGTATTTTCAAAACGACATTTATAGTTCCGGAAGAGACATGGCCGATTTTAATTTTGATTCATTTGTGAAAGCATCATTAAAATTGTTTAACGTGTAGTGAGCTATCTTTGTTAACTTTTCTTTGTAGGTGCCACCCTTATTTATACTATGGGCCCACCGGCGCAACTGCGACTCTGATTTCACCTTTTTGAATTTCGTTTGAACAGATGATAACTTTCTATTCCCATTTGCCCCGGATCTTCAGTAATCTACAGCTCTTGTCTTGTATTCGTAACTCAATTCTTCTATATCTTGGGTCCATACATTTTCATCAATTTTTGGATCTAGGTATCGTTGTCCGTGCCAATTTTCTTCACTGTCATCTTCTATTACGGCTGCTTCATGAATTTCATTTGGTGACAGAAAATCCAAACCAGTTTCGACTTCCATTTTCATAGGTTGATCCATCGCTTCAATGATCATGTTTTCTAGATCCGTACTGAACTGTTTTTCCTGTTTGGTGATTGGAGTGCGAGGCAAATTCATAGCACTTATCGCTATGGATAGAAGTTGAATAACATTCACCGGATTAACGTACATTTTTATTTGCATTTCGAACTCAAAATGTATGGCTGGCGTCTCCGTCGTAACTGCAGCAATGATGATCGTTGGTGAATTTATATGACTCGAA
Source organism: Ophion costatus (assembly GCA_951751655.1). Taxonomy (NCBI): domain Eukaryota; kingdom Metazoa; phylum Arthropoda; class Insecta; order Hymenoptera; family Ichneumonidae; genus Ophion; species Ophion costatus. The sequence continues at coordinate 31,414,501 of OX632360.1, forward strand.
ACGCAATTGATAAATACCCACGAAAAAAACAACGACGCCACACGCTATTACCAGAACTGCTATTAATCTTTAATAATGTGATTTCAAGGTTATCATGAGAGCCGCTCTTTGCACCGTAGTCGCTCTTTGCGAAGATTTATTTCTTTCGTTCATTGGTTCCGCTGTTTGTGAAATTAAAGTTAAAGATAAAGATTAAATTATGCTGCGTTATAAGCTGATAAAAATGGTTGCATCATTCTGTTCATGAGTTGCAGCGGCAACCCAACAACGCTGTAACCTCTGCAGATAATGCCTTCGATACGGTGAGCGGAGTGGAATTTCTTCGTAAATATACAATTGTAATCCGGTTGCTTTCCGAAGCACGCAGTCAGTCCGTGATTGCAAGCCTTGCTTCTGCCCATATGAATGCGAAACTGAAGAGTGATTTTTCACAAGTAATTCACGAATTATTGCAATAAACAACACGCCATTTGTTGCTGTACTCATCATTATCATCATGAAGGTCTAGTAGTCGGAAATACAACATTTTTTCCCTTCGAACTTTATTTTTATTTCGACAACGAGAAAATGTGTTTCGACTATTTTGACTGATTGTACTTTCATTGTAACCCATTTTTATTTCTAGAAACGTTCGTCCATGCCGCACGGTAAGAACTTTGAACGTTTGCCTTTCGAGACGGGGACCGTTTGGGGGGAGGGGCTTGAATGTTACAAATATGTAATTGCGTCATAACACGAACGTATATTGACGTGAATTTAGACCGAAATGCCAAAAGACTAGCTGATTATAAGATGCTCTCGACAAAAAAATCGACGGGCAGTTTCTACCCCTTAATTATAAGATATCGGAAAAAGAAAAAATCCGTATCCGCACTTTTCCATTCTCTACATGTGTGCAAATATACATCCCAATCGATTAAAAATTCTCGGAGATACGGTTGAAAAAATTGCGTTTTTGCAATAAACAATATGAAATGTGTTGCTATCTGCATCGTTCTCATCTCCAGTGTATAGTACACGAAAAAATAAACATTGTTGCAATTTGAAGTTTTTTCATGTGTCGTACCGTTAAAACGTTATCGACGAAAAACACCCTAATTTTCAAGGGTACTTTTCTACCCTTAAAAATCGGGTTCCGCCGATATAAAAAAATACGTATCGCCTATTTTTACCCATTCTACAAGCATGCCAAATTTCATCGAAACCAGAGACATCGACCTCGCAACGTTTCCTTTTTAGTGTAAATACGAATACAAATACAATTGTATTCACAAATATTCTGACATACATATAAATTCACAGAAAACATTGTGAACATTCACAAATAATGTGAATATTTACAATAAATCCTGGGAATTAAAAAAAATTCACATCACAATCTGTGAATGCGAATGTTTTCACAAAAAATTGTAAATACAAAGAAATTCACAAAATAAGTTGTGTATTTTTATGAATTTAAGACAAATTAAAATCAAATTCACAATGATGAGATTAAAATTTACACCAAACGTGAGTTTCTACGAATTTCGAGAGAAAACATTGCCTCAATACAATGTTTTCTCCCAAAATACGTAAGAACTCACTTGTGGTGTAAATTTTAATATAATTATCGTGAATTCGATTTTATTTTCTTCATCTTGAGGAAATTCAATTTCTTTGCCTCGACGAAATGTTTTCTCTCAAAATACGTAAGAACTGACTTTTGGTGCAAATTTTAATCTAATCATTGTGAATTTGATTTTAATTTGTCTTAAATACGAAAAAATTCACAACTTATTTTCTGATTTTTTTGTATTTACAATTTTTTGTGAATACATTTGCATTCACAGATTTTGATGTTTTTTTCAATTGTCAGGATTTTTTGTAAATATTCACATATTTTGCGAATATTCACAATTTTTCTGTGAATTTAGTTGTATGTTCAGAATATTTGTGAATACAATTGTATTTGTATTCGTATAAACAATAAGTGGAGTATGAATAAATTTGTATTTATATTCCCATGAAAATCGCGATGTGAATAAATTTGTATTCGTATTTATTAATAGAATTACGTCCAACTCTGGACCTTTGTAACCCTAGCATGGGGGCATTACAGCATACCGTCATAAAAATTATGTACATTTTTTTGTATAAAGTCGATCTAAAATTATATAAAAAATTGTAAATATTAACATGATGTATAGAACTTGCGAAAATTATATATATTTTTTGTAAATATCAACTCGATGTGAAACTTGATAAAATTATGTCATTTTTTTTCTTCGTAATATTTGAGTTTGTAAAAATGGATTTTTGTTTATATGTCAACGGCTTTTTTCTAATCCATGTGCACCTATTATTTTCCTCATCCTCATATACTTTTGGAGAGTGAGCAAAAAAAAGGGATTAGAGAATAGAGAACCACGTGCGGCAGGGACGGGGAGCGGTAGAAAGTCTTAAAAATGTCGGTCACAATTTCTTTATTGTCGACTACAAATCGGATTTACTTATCCAACTATTGTGGCTATTGTCGAAACCTAACCATTTTATAAACATTCGATACCACGCTTCTTCAATACTGCTTCAATGAGATAGATATCGGGGTGCTTGACCCTGAGAAGCTCTTGTTCGTAGAAGCCTCCGGCGATCGGTTCATCTTTATGGTCCTTCAAGTGGTACGTCACGGGATGAGTTTTTTTCACACGATAATATTTAAATAGTTTTGTAAATATTTCTGTTAAATATTTCTGTAAATATTTCTGTTAAATATTTCTGTAAATATTTCTGTTAAATATTTTTGTAAATATTTCTGTTAAATATTTTTGTAAATATTTCTGTTAAATATTTCTGTAAATATTTCTGTTAAATATTTCTGTAAATATTTCTGTTGTCCCGTTTAATATTATCCAGGTAAATATTTCTGTTGTCCAGTTTAGGGTGTAACCCTTTACGAAAACAGTCTTAAATTTGCTGATTCTCACTTTATCACCATCGGCGAATTTTGGTGATGTTTTCATTGGAGTCTTTTTGAAAACTTGCTGCAGTTGCTTCTCATTTCCGGCGCTGACATTTCTCGACTTCATTTTAATGGGGCGGTGTACTGAATCATTATATGCGGCTACTAGCTTATCAAGAATATCAATCCACTTATAATTACCACGAAGACTAAATTGCATCCATATCTGATTTTTCAATGTACGATTGAAACGCTCGCAAATGGATGTCTTCAAGTTACTATATACTGAATACATGTGTATATTGTACTTTTTCATGAGGGCCCTAATGTCGCAATTGTAGAATTCTTTTCCATGATCGACATGTAAGTTCTGCTGTATGCGCCCCTTAACGAGTATCGACTTCATTGCGGCTGCTGCATCGTTGCCATTCAAACTCACCATTGGCATGGCCCAGGCGAATTTTGAGAATGTATCAATGACGGGCAGGAGAAAATTGTGTTTGAAGTTCTGACGCACGGATGATAACTTATCGACGAGATCGGCTTGCCAGGTTTCGTCCAAGCCACTGATGTCCACATGTCGACGCGGATAGTTTCGTCGAGCCGACTTATGTAGCTCCAGCCCGAGAGCGCTCCTTTTCTCGTTAATTTTCCAGTCCAATCAGCCGCGCATCCAATTCAGCAATGACGTGTGAATTACGCGTCACCAAATCTTGTAGAGTTATGACATTGGCCTGGAGTGTCTTTGCAATATCACGGATCGCAGATTCAAGTCTATTAATCAACAACTGATTACTCTCATTCATTTCTTTGCGTATGTTCTCAATGCTAGTTCGGGATCTTTAGTGTAAAGCACTTAGAGTGATGGCGTCGTCTTCTCCGTCCGGATTAGCAATGTTACACAATCGTTTCTGCCCCACGTCATAATGACCATCTGCGGTAGTCCTAAACCCAATCCCGGGTTGGCCTGGAGGACGTTGCTTACTGAGGAGTACACTCTTACGTAATTGGCGCCCAAACATATCGACACTCATGATGCGGATGCATAAATTTTCCAATGCTGCGTTAATAAATGATTTCAGCTGCAGGCAATTCCTCAATAATCGATATAATTTCATTCGCATGGGGTGAATTTCCGGCTGCTTGTGATGCCAGAAGTAAGCGAAGACACTCTTTTGGATTGAGTGTTTCTTCTAGCGAGCTTATACTTTGGCATACCCTGTCCCTCATGATGATCGACTATATTTGCGATATAAGTATGTGTTGAATTGATGGCTGGTATTACATCATATAGCCTCACGAGGCGTATAACATTTTTTGTGCGCATTCGTCGAGATTACAATGTTTTCATAGTTTTTCAAATCGTCCAGTGTGAGGGTTTCGACAGTGGGCACTTTTTAAAATAGTAGCTCCGTTAATCCAACAGTTTTAGCAGAATTCACATCTCCCACACGAATATGTTGAGAGTCGAAAATTATCGGAGAAATACCAATCCGTAATTTGTTGCTTGCGAGATTTCGTCCACCATATAATACATCCCAGCTTGCCTTTCAATGTGTTTGTAATAGCAGGATATATTCATGGATCGATTCATCGACATTTTGCGACTCATCATCATCCTCATATATCCATTTAAACGAATCTTGGGTTTCACTCTTGAAGGAATCTTGTGCCTCGTTCTGCAATTGATGTTTCACACTATTTAACCCATCTTCTTCTTCAACGTCATCACTCATTTTTTCATCCTTAATTTCCTCCTTTGCCACCTCCCCGTTTTTGTATGACACAAATTTCTCCAATGGTCTCACTATAGGCTTAAATACATCTTGCATCCTCGGCTCATCGCTATGTTTCCCAATTTTCATCATCCGATGCTTTCGTCTGATCGGATCGCTCACCTTGGCAGTTTCATGCAATACATCTTTTTCTCGCAACAGTTTTTCGCTCTTTATGTTGTCGCTGTCAAGGCATGCATAATACGGTTTCTTCAACTACCAGCGATGAGGCATTTATCAGTGGTCAGAAAATAAGCAAACCCCTGTTTATATCAACCCTCAATAATACCGCTATCCTTATCAACGGTGACAAACGCATACTTGTCGGAATTTCAGCATTTCACGCACATGTTTATAAGGCATAATATACGTTTATAAGGCACGTATAAGTCATATCCGTATTACCACGATCGTTGTAGACGTGTTTAAGATTCATACCATCCTGCTTGAAAAGCACCACGAAATTTGCATTGTCTCTCACGGGACGTTTGGGGATACGAGTGTACGTCTGACAAAGATAAAAACTATCAACGATTTCGTGTCTTCCCATGGATTAGAAGGCCCGAACATTATCCTGCTCTTCGTATGCTATATGATCAAACATGAATATAGAATTGGATCGTGCATCACTTGGTGCTATCATTTGTTCATGCGCCTCGAATGGATGATATTCAACTCCACTCACAGGTTCGAGCAATTGTTCGAGCAACTTACACTTTAGCTGCTTCAAGGATTTGGAATATAAGGAAATGTTCTCAAATCTCAAACCACTCGGATGAATGATGAGAGTGAGCAAAGCGTTGGTTTTCCCCCAATTCGATGAACCGTATAACAGTGCACGTATGCTATCCGGCAATAAAATCCGATTACGTTTTTGTTTCTACTTCCTCCCACCGTCTTCGATAAACTCGTTGAAATTTATCACGGAAAGTCCGCCACCGATAGTTTGCTTCTTGGACGTCATCACACACACGACTAACGGTGAAATCATATACCAAATAGGATTCTTATAGGGATTATCAGTCAGTCGCGTAGTGTCTTTATACATGATCGTGTACGGCAAGAGTGGTAAACGTTTAGTCAACCGCCTAATCAACAAACTCTCCATTGAACTACATCTGCCTGGGTTTCAGTATTGTGGACCGGGGACAAAGTTGGTCCAGCGCCTTGCTCCTGGTGATCCGGGAATTAACCCATTGGATACGGCTTGGAAACAGCACAATGCTGCGTATTCGAAAAATCCGGATAAATTTCAGGAGAGACACTTGGCCGATAAAGTGTTGGCTGAACAGGCTTGACAACGTGTTACCGATAAAGACACAAGCATCGGTGAAAAAGCCAGTGCATGGGGTGTGGCAAATATTATGAAGAAAAAGAGAAAAATTGGTATGGGGATAAAGGTCCGTAAGGGCGGCGTTTGTTTGAAAAAAAATTGGCACTGCAAAGAAGACAATGATTCAAAGTAATGCTGCGCATAAGATTATTAAATCAGCTCTGAAGGGTGGCAAAGTGCGTACACGTCGGGCTCTACGTGTACCCTATAAAATTGGTGGCTTATAACCGTTTCTCGTGCCCATTTTTGCAGGTCTTAACGCTGTGGGTGCTTTGTCAGGTGGTGCGGCTAGTATAGCTAAAGCTGTAAATGCTGCTCAAGCAGCTAAACGTGAATTGGATAACTGAACGCTATAATCGAACAATTGAAGCAATTGCATTGGGTACGGGCTTACATCTATAACCATATAAGCAAGGGATTGGGTCTTCATATCAAGTAAAAAAACTAGAAGTTACGCTACGTCACCGACCCGTCACCGACATCGACCTTCTTATATATTCGAAAATTCTAAGGGTTCAACATTTCCGTGGAGTTTACATGCATGATAGATTGCCCGCGACCGAACCCCTCAAATGTGAAGCAGCAATAGTAAATTTAGATGAAAATGTTGGTCCTGGAACACACTGGATCGCTTACAAAAAGACTGGATGGAAAGTCATGTACTTTGCTAGTTTCGGCAATCTTCCACCACCATCCGAACTAATGAGATATTTTCGTGCTGGTAGCGTAAATTATAATTATAAGGGATATCAGCAATATGATATGATTGGATGTGGGCATTTATGTCTCAAATTTCTTTGTTGACAATTGCAGCATAAAGACAAATATACACTATATACAGGGCGAGGCACTAACAGTTGCGACCTTGAATATCTCTGTAATTATTAACGTCACAAAGAAATGTTTGAAACAAAAGTTGTACCGTACAAAAGGGGTCATCAAATGCGACCATTTTTTTTATCTCTGTGGAGGCGCTGGCGCACAGTAAAGGTCACCTCCACTTTTTTTAATGGGACGTTACATTTTCTTTCATCTAACTTGTAGAGCATCGAAAACTGCATAAAAAACATTTGGGGGTCGAAGTCGTTCAAGGTCAATAAAGATCAAAAAGTGACATGAACTTTATTTTTATGTGAAATTACCTTTATTCACAGTAGATGTTCAAAGTGATTGCCATTGGAATCAATGCAGTATTGCATTCTCCTCATCAAGATTTCTTATCACTTCGGCACTTATCGTCGAAGTCTTGCCATTGTCTTGTATGTAAACAACGGCACCAAACCTACAATGTATACGGAACATTGTACAATGTTTCGCACAAGCAAACCCAAGATAACGATAGTAAGAATGGTGAGACTAGTATTAATGAATGAAGCGAATGTAAATGATGTATGCTTTTGAAGAGCAAACTGATATGCTTCTAATTTACGGAGAATTTCAGAAAAATGCAGTCAGAGCTAGAGACATATACGCTGAAAGATTTCCTAAACGTTCTCATCATACACGCCGTACATTTCAAATTTTGTACGCTAAACTGAGGCCAACTGGACTGAGGACAATTGCAATACTGCATTGATTCCAACGGCAATCACTTCGAACATCTACTGTGAATAAAGGTAATTTTACCTAAAAATAAAGTTCATGTCACTTTTTGATCTTAAATGACATTGAACGACTTTGACCCCTAAATGTTTATTATGCAGTTTTCGATGCTATACATGATAGTTGAAAAAAAATGTACCGTCCCAATTAAAAAAGTGGCGGTGACCTTTACTGTGCGACAGCGCCTCCACTGAGATAAAAATGGTCGCCTTTGATGACCCCTTTGGTACGGTACAACTTTTGTTGCAAACATTTTTTTGTGACGTCGATAATTACAGTGATATTCGAGATGGCAACAGTTAGTGCCTCACCCCTTGCAAGGGGGAAATGACGTGAGAATTCCGTTGTCAATTTACCAGCATCATCGATAAAAGTTTATCATTGACCACATTTGGCTCATCGTCCATACTCGAGGCGCAATACTTTACCGCCGTTGAACTCTCGCCACACAAAAATTATACTCTCGGTCTCGTGGAATTGATAATCTTCAACTCTATTCCCAATATCGACGTTGAGCACGATAAACTTTACGTGGGAGATGAGGGGTTGAGATCAGTGCAGCCAGATCGCGCGCGAAAGTTACCCTCTCACTAGTCCCTTGCGCGCCCATGACACAATCATAGTAGCGCGTGTCCGTGAGCGAGCGACGCTCGGACATCTTCGGAAAGAGCCGAGTGCCGTCGAAGTTTCCCGACCGCGCCTTCGGCAGCTACACCAATCCATGGACGCTGAGCACGTTCATGTGCGGCCAAGCCAAATCGACGGCTTCGAGGGAAAAAGCAATCTGATCACGACCCGTGCGTGACGTCACGCGACGGCACGCGCGAGGCTTTTAGATGATTTCAATGCTTATTTAGCTCTTGATGCTCTGCGTTATTAATGTATACAAAAAAAATCTATCGCGCACTCTGAACGGTTTTTTTTTAGTATATACGTTAATTTAAATATAATAATAAATCTAAATTACAACTTATTTATCTTCTGAAAAATTGTTTACGCTTTACTCACACCCGTCCTTATACCAAATAAATTATAATTCAGAAAAGTAAGTGAAAATATATTTATATTCGTATTATTATATTAATTCTCATACTTTCATCAAGCGATAAAGTATTATCTCCAAAAACAAGTCAATCATCTATCCGGCCGCCAATCGTAAGTGCCAGAAAGTGCATCTTTAACACAAGCGATAGGATGGTCCCGTTGGTAGCGTTCCTGGCTTCGGTTCGTAGGGGCGCAGGATCGTTCCTCACGCTCAGCGCTTTTTTTTTAAATCATGGTACTATTAATTTTTATTTGATTAGTTATTTTTATTAGTTATCATATTTATTTTAATTAGTTATCTTTTAGTACCGAAAAATTTATCGCGCACTCTGACCGCTTATTTTATTAGATTTTACGTTAATTTAAATATAATAAATCTAAAATACAACTTATTTATCTTCTAGCAAAATGTTTGCGCTTTACTCACACCCGACCCTATGCCAAATAAATTGTAATTCATAAAAGTAAGCGGAAATATATTTATCTTCGTAATATTATATTCATTCTCATATACTGTCATCAAGCGATAAAGTATTATCCCCAAAAACAATCATCCATCCGACCGCGAATCGTAAGTACCAGAAAGTGAACATAAATTGACACAAAAAATTAAAGGAGCAAGAAAAGTTGAACTTCGTCAAAAGTGGTCGTACAAAAAAAAAGGATTTTAAAGCTTCAAGTTTCTGGTTGTAGTTCCGACAATGATTTTTTTTTTAGAATCACTGATTGCGCGGTCGGAAGAATTATCACGGCAAAAAAAAATTTGCAAGTTTTTACGTTTTTCAAGTTCTGCACGTGTTTTAGAGATTTTTTTCTGACTTTACCAATATCAAGGTCATTGAGCCCATTCAATTCACTTAAATTTGCTTTTTTTTCTCCGTACGACCATTTTTCGCTGAGATATCTCAGGAACTAATGCTCGTACGGGAATTCGATCGGTAGTTTTGGAAACGTGAATACTCTACAAACTCCGATTATTATTGTAGTGAAACTTTTATTTTTCATTTTTGCCATTAGTTTTAGAAAAGTACAAAAAAACGATGTCTTCTTGGTTTTTATAAAATCCACCGCTACTTTGCAAATATTGCGATAAAGACCAATGTTTATGGACGGTCATTCAGCTCAATATGTCCCCAAGAGCCATGCAAAATTCCAAGTTGATCCGATTATCGGTCTTTCTTGCCCGATTAACCAAAACTTGAAAAAAAATTACAGGAGCAAGTTTCCTGCTTTTCAGACATCATTTCATGATTATTACGAGGAAAGAAAACTTTTCATTACTTTTCGTATAATTGGGTATTGAGTACGCATTAAATGATGGAAAAAAAACGTGAAAATCATATTGACTAAAAATTTTCAAAAAAAAATTTTTTTAATAAAAAAAAATATTGAAATTTTGTTTTTTTTTAAATATTGAAATTTTTTTTTTATAAAAAAATCAATTTCGAATTTTTTTTTTTAAATGTTGAAATTTTTTTAAAATCAACATTGTATCGCCAGCATTAGAATTACCCAAAGCATATCACGAGGTGGTACGCTTTGGGTAATTCTACGTACGCTTTGGGTAATTCTAATGCTGGCGGTACAATGTTAAATCGAAAAAAATGGCAACATAAAATAAAAATTTTAAATCGAAATAGATTTTTCTATAAACAAAAAAATTTCAACATTTTTGTTATTAAAAAAAAAAAAATTCGAAAATTTTTAGTCAATATGATTTTCAGGGTTCTTTTCCAACATTTAATGCGTACTCAATACCCAATTATACGAAAAGTTGTTTTTTCTCTTAATAATCATGATTTGATGTCTGAGAAGGAGGAAATTTGTTCCTTTAAATTTTTTTCATATTTTGGTCAATCGGGCAAGAAAGACCGATGAAAGGATCCATTTAGAATTTTGCATAGCTCTTGGGGACATATTGAGCCGAATGACCGTCCATAAACATTAGTGTTTATCGCAATATTTGCAAAGTAGCGGTGGATTTTATAAAATCCAAGAAAACATCGTTTTTTTGTACTTTTTTAAAACTGATGGCAAAACAATTTTTTTTAAACCTGCAATAATAATCAGAGCTTGTAGAGTATGTATTCACGTTTCCAAAATTGCCGGTTGAATTCCCGTACGACCATTAGTTCCCGAGATATCGATGACTGAAGACAAAAGGACGTTTTTTCATTCAGAGGCCGATATCTCAGCGAAAAATGGTCGTAAGGAGATAAAAAAAAAGCAAATTGAACTGAATTGAAGGGGCTCAATGACCTTGATATTGGTCAAGTCCGAAAAAAATCTCCAAAACACGTGCAAAACTTTGAAAAACGTAAAAATTTGCAAAATTTTTTTTGCCGTGATATTTCTTCCAACCGCGCAATCATAGTAATTCTAAAAAAAAAAATCATTGTCGGAACTAAAACTAGAAACTTGAAGCTTTAACATCCTTTTTTTTTGTACAACCACTTTTGACGAAGTTCAACTTTTCGTGCTCCATTAATTTTTTGTGTCAATGTATGTTCACTTTCTGGTACTTACGATTCGCGGTCGGATGGATGGTCGTTTTTGGGGATAATACTTTATCGCTTGATGAAAGTTTATGAGAATGAATATAATAATACGAAGATAAATATATTTCCGCTTACTTTTATGAATTACAATTTATTTGGCATAGGGTCGGGTGTGAGTAAAGCGCAAACATTTTGCTAGAAGATAAATAAGTTGTATTTTAGTTTTATTATATTTAAATTAACGTAAAAGCTAAGAAAATAAGCGGTCAGAGTGCGCGATAAATTTTGCGGTACTAAAAGATAACTAATTAAAATAACTATGATAACTAATAAAAATAACTAATCAAATAAAAATTGATAGTAATCATGATAAAAAAAAAAAGCGCTGAGCGTGAGGAACGATCCTGCGCCCCTACGGACCGAAGCCAGGAACGCTACCAACGGGACCATCCTATCGCTTGTGTTAAAGATGCACTTTCTGGCACTTACGATTGGCGGCCGGATGGATGATTGACTTGTTTTTGGAGATAATACTTTATCGCTCGATGAAAGTATGAGAATGAATATAATAATACGGATATAAATATATTTTCACTTACTTTTCTGAATTACAATTTATTTGGCATAACGACGGGTGTGAGTAAAGCGTAAACAATTTTTTAGAAGATAAATAAGTTATAATTTAGATTTATTATTATATTTAAATTAACGTATAAACTAAAAAAATAAGCGTTCAGAGTGCGCGATAAATTTTTTTTGTATACATTAATATCGCAGAGCATCAAGAGCTAAATAAGCATTGAAATCATCTAAAAGCCTCGGCGTGCCGTAGCGTTACGTCACGCGCGGGTCGTGCTCAGATTGCTGTTTCCCTCGGAGCCTTCGTTTTGGCTTGGCTGCACATGAACGTGCTCAGCGTCCATGTATTGGTGTAGCTGCCGAAGGCGTGGTCGGGAAACTTCGACGGCACTCGGCTCTTTCCGAAGATGTCCGAGCGTCGCTCGCTCACGGACACGCTACTATGATTGTGTGATGGGCGCGCAAGGGACTAGAGAGAGGATAACTTTCGCGCGCGATCTGGCTGCACTGGTTGAGATACCTCCGGGCAGTCATGAAATATAGGATATTGAGACGTTTGTACAGGCAGGGCTATCGCGTGAAAACATCAAAATCAGCATTAAACCCAATAATAATATGCTGCACAGTGAGATCAAGTGTGATCGTGATGTAAATTTTAAGGCAAAATATTCTATTGGGCATATACCCGCACCCAAACTGGAAGCCAATAAAATATACGAATCTGACCTTCCTGTGGCCATTCTCAAAGTGAATGCCATACGCGTTGAGTGCAACATTACCGCTGGCGCGTATATTAACGGACAAAAAGTGGACACAATTCACAAATTTTCTCCATCTATGCCACCGGGCTATAAGATCATTGAAGTTCCCTCTCACGTAATTTATCTGCCAGTCACGAGTCAAACGATTGACGCGATACAGCGTCGCATAGTGGATCAGGACGGTGATTTCGTAAATTTCCGCGGTGAAGTAATCACCATGCGCCTGCATATAAAGTCGTGATTGGTATAGTGTTCAATATATTTTCCAATAACAATAAACAACCATGGATAGAACCAATGAGTTGTCGGCCAGCGCCCGAAGGGCTAACCCCTCAATACGTGTTACTCTTGAAGAGTTTGGATCTTAAAGTACGTGACGAAATCGTGTAAAACATTATTTAGTCTGTGCTCTGTGCATCTGCTGCGTAAAATGAAAGAAGAAATTGTAAACATTCCGGCACCCGTGGTCTTTGATGGCTCCATCATCCATTGCGAGATTCAAGCTCATCAGCCATATCCATCTTCTACCTTCAATAACAGCGATGAAATCCGTATTGCCATCCAACATCAAGACCTCTCCATCCTGTCAAGCAAGAGTTCCCTACACGTATGTGGGAAAGTATCCAAGTGTGATAGGACCGCAACCGCTGCTACAAGTCTCGTCAACAATGCCATTTGTCATTTATTTGAGGAAGTGCGATATCAATTGAATGCCATAGAAATCGATCGTAATAAGAATGTTGGCATTGCGAGTGTAATTAAGGGATATTCGTCTTTCTCGCCGGTCAAGAGCTCTATGCTCGAGAACACTTTATCGCTCGACGTCGAAGAGACGAAGTAGATTATAGATGTATCGGGAAACTTCGATGTGTGCATAACGCTCAGCATGCTCCTCGGCTTCGCCGAAGATTATCGTAAAATTGTCGTAAATGCCAAGCACGAGTTGATTCTCACGAGATCAAAGACCGATGACAATGCTATTGTACAAACAGCGTCCTAAGACTACAAACTCGTATTGCATAAAATAGAATGGCTCGTACCGTATGTAAAAGTCTCCAATCCGAATATGGGAGTTGTATGAATATCCATTGCTGCCTGCCACCTCTAAGCACGTGTGGTCTGTGAACACCTCGAATCAGCTGGAGTAGCCATGTTATGTCATACTCGCGCTGCAGTCGGGACGGAAAAGTAAAAAACAACAAAATGCGAGACACTTTGATCATTGTAACCTAAACGATGTCAAAGTATACCTCAACTCACAATCCTATCCATTTGGAAATTAGAATTTGAACATTGATCAAAATCAATATGCTCTACTCTACCTGATGTATGCAAACTTCCAACCGACCTATTACAACAAAGAGGCTGAACCAAGGCTGAGCAGGATTGAATTTTTTCAAAAAGGCCCCTCGTTGTCATTGACTGCTCGAGGCAAAACGATTCTCTCATGTCCGGCCTGTTGACGTGCGTCTTGAATTCGAATTGAAAAGTAATATTCCGCCATAAACTTCAGCATACTGCATGATCCTCCATGATCGTATTGTTGACTACAATCCTATCAGTGGTGGGGTTAAAAAATTGGTATAAAATCATGCCGATTATGTGCATCCACGTCAGTCAATATGGAGCTTATTTTCGATGTACAGGGCTGCAAGAGACCCAGCAACAAATTTGTTCTAAAGGAGACGTCAATCGTCAAACTCCACGACAAGAATGCTGAACCGCTACGGCTCACCGTCGACGCACCATTTGCATGGGTCTCTTTACCGGCCAAGTTCAAAATGACAAACAAGTAGTTGGAACGCAATTTCCATGGAATACGATGGGATCACAGCGGCATACCATACCAGGCAGCTAGAATGACAATTCGAGAAATCGTGCAAAGAGCTCCTGCCGAGGGATTCGAGAAATGCGCATGCCTATCAAGATTCAGGGACCCCGCAACAAAGGTCAGCGACTTGAAGACTCTGGACTGTCCATCGATGCAAGGGCAGGGAGGCATCTCGTGAGGCGGACCCTCTGAAGGGGGCGAGCCCGGGTGCTACGGTGAGCAGCGACACCACCTTCTCAGCTCCGTTCAATTCCGGGGCGGGAGTGCTCGTGCCTATCGGATGCGAAGTTATCCATATGGAACAAACTGGGATAACTGCTAACGGTCTCCCCGGTTCCGTTGGGGCAGGTTCGCGTGCGTATTTTCGTCCTCTTACCCCAGTATGGAGGAAGGCCGGGGTGGACCTTTATAACCGACCACACTCGTGGGAAAAAATATGGAAACCAATCCAATAAAAACCAAAACCAGAACGGAACAGGCAACGACAAAAGGCAAAGAGACAATGGGAACGACTGACAAAGGCATGGTGAGAAGCTCTAGCGTGGCGTCGATCGCTTCGGACGGGGGACGCTCCGCCCAAAATGTGAAGCGCTCACGCGAAGAGCTGCATTGCGACAGCGACTCTGCAGGGTCCTCAGGACGTGGAGACACCCTCGGGAAGCCTGTCAACAAGCGGAAGAAGCCAGGACCGAAGGATAAAAAGACAGCCAGCGGGGTCGAGGAAACACCGTTTCTAAAGCCCGCAGCGGTGCCACAAGAAGTGCCCCAAGTGCACCTGCCGGAGACCCCGGAGAAGAGCTACTTCCAGAGAGCGCAGGAGAGTTCCTGGAAAGGGAGCGGAAGAAGTTTGATGATACCATGGACAATCGGAGGGTAGTAATCTTGGCTACCTGTCTTGGTGATGCTGAATTATATGGCACAATATGAGATCGATATTAATATTACCTCCAGAGGGACGCGGCGAGAAGGGAGCGTGATGAGACAAACGTGGAGAGGGACGCCGCGCTGAAGAAGGTAGAAGAGATGGAGGAGGAGATGAGGAGGCAGATGGAGAAGGCAAAGGAGGAGGCGCAGGCGACTCTCCGGCAGACGTACGCGTCTGCTGTCCAGAAAAGGAGACATGATGACCCAACAGGTGGTGCGTAAGCACCGCCTGTCGGGCCAGTCACGTTGGGGAGAAATTCTCCCCAACCAAGGATGATGGCCGTGGTGGTACGGCTTACCACCGACGAGGATCCCAGAGCCGTGGAGGACATCCGTAAGGATTTACTCCGCGGTCTCGAAGCGCACCGCGGCGCCCTGAAAGTAGCGTCTGTTAAGCAGACGCGCAAGAAGGGCGTGGTGATTAACGTCGTCTCGAAAGAGGATGCCGAGTTAATCACAAGATCCAACCTTAGCGGAGTGAGGCTCACGGCAGTGATCACCCGTAAGAGACAACCATCGATCAGTGTATATGACGTGTAGACCGACGTGTCGAAAGAAGTCCTGAAGGAGGACTTTGTTAAGAAGAACCTCCTCAGGCACTCGAACGAGTGCCTCGTTCTCGAGACGTTCGAGACGCCTGTCCTCCCAAAGCGACACCGAAGTGCGTGAACTGCACAAGGAGCCGCAGGAAGGGGGTGGTACACTCTGCAAGGAGCAAGCTGTGTCCGGAGTACACCCGAAACGTCGTGCTATACCGGGGACAGCTTGACGGCGGTTGAAACCAACACTGGCCTATCTGCTTTCGCATGTGTGTTGTAATCGTTCGTTCTCGGATCGGGTCGGGAGCGACGATTTTTTGTAGTTGTGAACATTTAAACATTTTTGTGCAGTATTACTATTTGTAAAGTGATTAGTGTTGGGACCGTTCCCGGCCTCGGCCGGTGAACAAGACAGTTTTTTGTCTTTAAGACGTTTTGTGGACGTGTAGACTGTGACATTTTATGTGCGTGTATCGTCGAGTGTCTTTGGTTAAGGGTTATTTATTCCTTTGCCTCTGGACAATGACTTTTGTTGAGTTGAGAACCATGGGGTCACGGCTTAGGCCGATGACTGTTTCCGCAGGAGGGTTCCCGCAGTCTGACTCCTACGGGACGATGACTGTGGAAACCTCGGTGAGCGGCGACACCGCCGTTCCAGCTCGCCTACCACGGCCGTCGGAGCGGGATTCGCGAAGTGTAGTGGCACGATTATGTGTCACGAAGACCCCGCCAGTAGTCTGCACTGGAACCATGGGGGCTGGGTACGTCACCGACGAGTAGTCGGGCCCAGCCAATGAGGTTGGACCAGGGTTGCGAAATTTGTAATGAAAATGTAATGCATTATTCATTATTTTTTTAATGGGTAATGAAAACATAATTCATTACCCATTACATTACATTCAGTAATGTAAAAAAATGCCCAATAGTCATTACATTATATTTTGTATTGTAAAAAATTCCATTACTCATTACATTCGAATTTGTAATGTAAAAAAAATTCCATTACTCATTACATTGGAATTTGTAGTGCCAAAAAATTTCATTAGACATTACCTTGTAATGGGCAATGAACATTCTTTACATTACAAAGACCAATGTAATGGGTAATGGAATTGTTTTACATTACGAAATGTAATGTAAAAATCTATAAGTAGATGGATGGATGGATAGATGGATGGATGTATAGCTGGATGGATAGATAGATGGAATGGATGGATAGATGGATGGATGGATGAATAAATGGATGGATGGATAGATGGATGGATGGATGGATGGATGGATAGATGGATGGCTGGATGGATCGATGGATGGATGGATAGATAGATGAGATGAATAGATGAATGGATGGAAGGATGGACAGATGGATCGATGGAACGATGGATGGATAGATAGATGGATAGATGGATCGATGGATCGATAGATAGATGGATCGATGGATCGATAGATAGATGGATGGATGGATAGATGAATGAATGGATGGATAGATAGATAGACAGATAGATAGATAGATGGATAGATAGATGGATGGATGGATGGATGGATGGATGGATAGATGGATGAATGGATAGATAGATGAATGGATGTATAGATGAATGGATGGATAGATAGATAGATGAATGGATGGATCGATGGATCGATGGATCGATGGATGAATAGATGGATGGATGGATCAATGGATAGTTGGATGGATGGATCAATGGATAGATGAATGGATCGATGAATAGATGGATAGATAGATAGCTGGATGGATGGATGGATAGATGGATGGATCGATGGATAGAAGGATGGAACGAATTATGAATGGACGGATGGATGGATGGATAGATTGGATGGCTGCATAGATGGATAGATGGATATATAGATAGATAGATAGATGGATGAATGGATGGATAGATAGTTGGATGAATGGATGGATCGATGCATCGATGGATGGATGGATGGATGAATGGATAGATAGATAGATGAATGAATGGAAGGATGGATAGATGGATAGATGAATGGATGGAACGATGGATAGATGGATGGATGGATAGATGGATAGATGGATAGATGGATAGATGGATAGATGGATAGATGGATAGATGGATAGATGGATGGATGGATGGATGGATAGATGGATGGATGGATCAATGGATAGATGGATAGATGGATGGATCGATAGATGGATGGATGGATGGATGGATGGATGGATGGATGAATGGATCGATGGAACGACGGATCGATGCATCGATGGATCGAAGGAACGATGGATTGATGGACGGATGGACGGATGGATGGATGGATCGATGGATGGATGAATGGATAGAGGGATAAATGGATGGATGAATGGATAGATGGATGCGGAATCATTTGTAGGTAACAAACACATCGATGAAAATGTTCATTTAATATCATCAAATATTGGATTGGAATTAACCAAAAAGCAGATACACGTTTCTCTTGGACATCCTTGATATTTCGAGGAAAATACGAGTTGCACCGCATTCTCTGACGAAACAAGTACGTGTAACTTAAATTTTCCTTCAAATATGAAGCATCTCCGAATAAAACGTGCAGCCAGACTTTCATTGACCTCGCAACTGATTGATCACCTCAAATGAAAAATAGAAATATGAAGCTTGACCAATTTTTCAGCATTGATGGGTCCAAAAAATTCATTCGCATATATAACTTCGATTTTTTTCCATTATATTCTTTTGGAATTCGTTTGACGGTGATTATTTGATTACGGGGTCTTTTTACTTCAGACGCTATAAAATACTATTTTCATTAATTTTTATGATCGGTTTATATTATAGTTATTGATATACAAGTTGTTACACTTAAAAAATACACGTATGAAACAAATTTTAAAAAAATTGTTATATATTCATGTAACCCAAACAAACTTTAACCGCGTTTTTCTTTAAACGACATTTTCCGACGGCTTGTTGATAAAATCTTCGAAACTACTAAACCGATCCTTATGCAATTTTAACCACACATTCCTTACAACTAAAGCTATAGCGCATATTGAGGATTTTTTGAATTTGGATATTTACTATTTTTTTGCCAAAAAACGGTGAAAAAACATGTTTTCTTCTTCTTTCGGAGAATGTCCGGCATTTTCTTATTTTTGCATATCTCAAAAATCTTATCATATGCGCTATAACCATTAACACAATGAATCTAAAACCGTTTGATTTCTTTGTTTCGGATGATCCACCTTCGAGATTTCATCAACAGCACAGACCTACATTTTTTTAATTACCATTTTCGTCTATAAATAGTGACTTAAATAAATATATTTGTTTAAATGTATTTCGACAGTGTATACACTAAGTGTAACGCCTTTTATATCAATATCTATAATGTGAACCTATAAAAAAAAGTCATGAAAATAGCCTTTTTTAGCGTCTAAAGCGAGAGACCGCTTAAGTCTATTTTTAACATAAGCGTCACGTAAAAAATGATCAATTAAAAAGCACCGCCAAGTTAGCTCCAAAATTTTAATTTTCGATCACAGCGAAGTTTAATCGTAATGTAATTTACAGTTTGACGGCGAAAAAATCAAGGAAAGTATTAAATCATTGAATTTCTGGTTTTTTTGCCTCCTTTCATTTTTCTCAAGAATGCGGATACAAGTCGATTTTGTTTTTTTGCCTATTTACATTTATGTGCCACATTGCGGAGAAAGTGGGAAATGTGAGCTATTCGCAGATGACTTTCACGTATTATGTAACGCGAGTCGAAATTTTCAGCGTATTTTGCCCCTCCAGATCTCTCTCTCTCTCTCTCTCTCTCTCTCTCTCTCTCGCTCTCTCTGTCTCTCTCAATGCGAAAAAGTAATGTAAAAATTCCATTATTCATTACTTTATATTTCGAAATGTAAAAAATTTCCATTGCTCATTACATTTGATTTTGTAATGTAAAAAATGTCCCTTACTCATTACGATGGATTTTGTCATGTACAAAATTTCCTTTACCCATTACATTGGATTTTGTAATGTAAAAAAGTTCCATTACTCATTACATTACATTTTGTAATAGAATTTTGTCACACTACAAAATCCAATGTAATGGGTAATGGAAATTTTTTACATTACGAAATCCAATGTAATGAGTAATGGAAATTTTTTAAATTACAAAATATAAAGTAATGGGTAATGAAAATGGTTATGCATTACAAAAAGTAATGCATTATTTGCAACCCTGGGTTGGACTCGTGGGGGCAGTGGTTTGCTATATGCTGGTCAGGAACCTGTCAGGGGTTCCGGCGTGTGAGTCGCGTTCCAACATGAACTGGGAGGCTTGCATATGCTTGTCGCGCTGGTCGGGTGTATCCCGACTCCTCGCTCCTGGGAGCCATGTAGTTAGGGTCTCTGACTAGGTACTGCACGTTAAATCAAAGGACTTTATCTGTCCATCGATGCAGAATTTGCCGAAAGTCGCAAACTTCAAATGCCTGCATCATTCGTTCAACACGAAATACAACTGCGCCCATGAGAATTAAAAATCGGTGAAAAGCTGGTTGAGTGTATACGAACCGTTGTGTGAGCGAGGGATTTTTTTTTAAATTAATAAAAACATTTCTTTGAAAATATATGGTATTTGCATGGTTTATTCTACGACAAAAATAGTTTGAATTTCTCATTCTCTTACATTTCGATAAAACAGTTTTTTTTAAATACATTTTTACATCGTCAACGCTAAAAACGTCGAAAATGATGTCGAGACGACTGTGATGCGGACGGCTCTTCGACGCAACGATGCGGCCACAACGAATTTGTTCTTTTCGACCATGCTCAGAAACGATGAAACATGACGCCGTTGTATTTTCCACTCCTGCATGTACAGTTGACCATTTACGCGCCAGGTGCAGCATACTCTCGATGATGCGGACAGTCGTTAGACGATGGTGTCCCAACAAATTTTGTCTTTTCCACCATGGTGTGCTCAGAGTTGGAAAAAGTCGACGCTGTTATATTTTCCACCTATGTACGTCATGTAGAGATGATGATCACGTGCTGCTTGCCGCATACGTTTGAACGTTTTCCAAATCTGCGTCGAAGGCATTCACAAGTCACGCTGGAAAGAAGCCAGTGAACTCATCTGCGATGTCCGCGATTTAGCGTTTCCCAAACTTGGTTTGCACGGCCCTCATGTCCGAAATTTGATGATCCGAGTGAACGCGGATTTCTGACAGCTCCTTCGTTGGAAGGAATTCCGGCTGACTTTGTTGATACTCGTGAAATCCATTTTCCACACTTTTCTCTTTTGAAAGTTCCTTTTGGAGAGATGTTGATGTTGCGATGGAATTGTGCAGTCTGAGTTTGGACCACGAAATTATAAGCTCCCTCGTAACCCTCTCACTCAAATTTTCAAACTTCTCCCCACTTTTCCAATCGTGAAAAGCAGGTTCAAACCCGTTCGAAGAACCTCGTACGTGGAGAATTTTCCCTCGACATTTTTCACACTCCCAAAAAACCGTTTCAAACACGTTTGAAGGCCCCCATACGTGAAAAATTTCCACAGCATTTTGCACATTCCCGGCGTTGAGTTGGGGGGCCATCGATATGATATTTCATCTGTGGCGTATTATAATGCTCCATGCATGGAAGATATGACATCACTTGACTATCGTTCCGATGATGTTCTAGCAAACGATCCCACAATAAGACAACATATTTACCCTAATATTTCAAGCGCATGACCTTTGGAACCTGTTCGGGCCCGTTTCTGGTCACGTCCAGGGGGTGCTTGGCCGGATGCACTGCGTTCATACTCGCACATGTGAACATCTTGACGCTATATTTCAGAATGAAACCGAGTCCTCGATGCAACGATTTTATTTTCTCAAGAATGCAGCTGTGCTCACGTGGTCCATGTGCGGTCAAAGTCTTTGACGAGAGATCCCTAAAGTTGATAGTTTTTTCAAGAAATCCTGACTTGTCAGGACCTGTCTCAAGTGTCGGCGAGACTCGTGACAGGAGTGGACACGAATACAAACATTTTCAGAATTTCGGAAACGAAACCAAGGCATCACATCTGCATCTCATAAATAAAGGGCTTTGAAAAGCCGTCGTCCGTGTAGCACCTAGCTTCTTCAAATTGCCTCAATTTTCTTACCCATACATGGTCGTTACACACACACACACACACACACACACACACACACACACACACACACACACACACACACACACACACACACGCACGCACGCACGCACGCACGCACGCACGCACGCACGCACGCACGCACGCACGCACGCACGCACGCACGCACGCACGCACGCACGCACGCACGCACGCACGCACGCACGCACGCACGCACGCGCACGCACGCACGCACGCACGCACGCACGCACGCACGCACGCACGCACGCACGCACGCACGCACGCACGCACGCACGCACGCACGCACGCACGCACGCACGCACGCACGCACGCACGCACGCACGCACGCACGCACGCACGCACGCACGCACGCACGCACACACACACACACACACACACACACACACACATCGTGTGGAAGTTTTTTTCACAGACTAAATAGTGTAGAAATATAAACACTGCATCGATGATAATCTTTTTTTTAATGTCTATAATAAATTATAAGATTTATCTGTTTTCAACGTTCACCCACAACTACCTGACACCAGCCCCCACAAAAGGCTCGTTAACAGCGGCTTCCCCCTCCAGCCAGTCGCTCTTCGGACCCCGTGTCTACCCCCTCCACAGAGACCGCTGTCATCACCCTCCGTGACGTTACATACACGTGCTCGGCCATCGCCCCCCCCCCTCCCGGCAGACACTTGGTTTCCCCGCGCTGGACCCACGCTTCGCTCCTCCCTGAGATCCCTGTGTTAGAACCGCTGTAGCTACTCTACTTGCACCCGATGACTTACTACCCACAAATGTTCAATAAAATTTCTGAGTAATCAGGCCCTTTACTTTTCCTCATCGCCCTTCGCCCCTCCTTTCGGCGGGTGGGGAGGGGAACTCCCTTTTACTACAATGTACTTTGACTTTTTGTCAGTCGTAGCGCGGTCCCCTTGGAGTCGGTCGTGAGTCCCGTTTCACCCCCCCCCCCCCCATCGTTTCACCAATTTCCGAGGGTGGACGGGGACTACCATCGGTCGGTAAGTAGGGAGCGCCCTATCATCGGTCGGTAAGCAGTTGACCCCTACCATCGGTCGGTAACTACAGATATCGACAGTCCAAGACGGGGCCGATTCTGACTAAAACCCTATTTGACCTTCCAGTGATTGCGCGGAAATCAACCTTTTCTTGGTTCTTGTCTGGACTTAACAGTCGGTAAATGTCGGTAGTAGGAATTTCCGGTTAGAAGCGGCCCCACTACACTACTCTTGCTTGTCATTGAGTTTTTTTTTCGACTGGGCCCATAACCTGTTAAGGATTACGAAGCTGAAACCTCTTTGGTTGGCTATCAGGTGTTCCGATATGTTGCTTTAATCTATATTAATTTCTTTATTGTTTTATGTACACGCCGTTGTTCAGTATTCGATTTTGTTTTTGTGTGTATGTGTGTATTCAGTCGGTAAGTTATGGCGTGTGTTATATTTTGATGTATACTGGATTAGCTCAATGAAAGCGCGCGACGATTCGGATTTATTCCTAACAATTTAACTGAGAGCTAACGAGCTAACGAGCCTCAATAAATCCTTGATCCACGCGAAATATTCAACCATGTTGTGGTGTGGATCTTCAACGTAGAGCAAATGCACGTGCTTTTCTCTCTTTTGCTTACTCATGCGATTTGAAAGAACTATCGTTCTCAATGGTATATACATTGATTGAAATGTCATTACGTATTTTCTTTTTTTCGAATTTGATTCAGAGTCTCTGAAACGTCAATGTCTTGTACGCTTAGCACTGTCAAATAGAATGGATATGAAGATTCACATGCATTGTGACGTTGGGCTAGACAAAGAGCAGCGACTCTGGACCATCCAAAACATGCTTGATCATTCGCTTTCACATTAAGAACTGCTCTCTTCGTCATTATTGACCGCGACAACATTATGTGACATCTCGCACGCATTGGCTTATATTTATTTGTATTTATAGTCAAGTTATATATTGGCGACAATGCCCATCCGTTGTCGCGAGCCTGAAACTCTCCGAGCGATGTTGACATCGGCTCAGTATCGCTTTGATCACGAACGCTCACAGGCCTTCTCACGAACGGAATTGCCTACCTCGTGCCTAAGCCATCAAAATGATGATGCTCCCCGAGGATTATTAGCTTTACTACTATGGAATGCAAATGAACTAACCGAAAATAAATCTGAGTTCAATATACTGCTCCACGAAAAACGTAGCCCATGAAAAGCGTAGCCCTCATAACTGAAACGCATGTTACCCTTAGATCCCACTTTTGCATAAATCGGTATGCTCTGTATAGATAAGATAATCCTAATAATTCTGCCTATGGACGAGCTGCAGTGTTAATCGCACGCAATATGGAATAAAATCCAAGAAAACTGGCCAACACCCCAAAAATGTATTTCTTTTCTTTTCGAAGCTGGAGTCGAAACCCAACCCAAATTTTCATATCGAACGTAGCAGTCAAGCGCAACGCATTGTGCGCGTAGCCGCTGCTGAAAACACTTTCAACTGCGAGAGTGCACCAAACGGTGAAGAAAATATTTGATTTTAATTCTGTACCATGAGTGAGGCAGAGGAAGATACATAAAATTGAAATACGTCAATGGCTGTAAAATTATTGGCATTGCATAACAAGTACTTAACAATAATTAATAGCAAAAAATATAACGTTTTGAAGTGAAACAATCTTAGTTATGGATGGATACAAAAAAAGGTCCAAATAGGTCCACTCTAAAATTTGTTCAGGCTTGCTTATTAGACATTTATTGGTCGAGAACATGAAGAATGTTCTGCCTCCAACTGCTACTCTACGTTCAGTATGGATGTACATTCATCGGTGTGTTATCTATACACATAAAAGAACATGTCCTGACTGATTCATCGACGCCGACACAAAACCGCTGAAGCTAAATACATGAAATTTAGACAGTAGGCTGCCTTTGTGATATAAGCACTAACTAAGAAGGAATTTTTCGGAATTCAGCCCTTCTGGACAGAAAAGGGGTGACAAAGATCATATGGAAATTTTAAAAAATCTGGTCGGATTTACTTGCAATTTGGTATTCGTGCTTCTTGGCACGATTAATGAAACACGTTTTAGCGTGTTTAGCAATTCAACCCCTAAAGGGAGAAAGAGGGTGGCAAAGTTTGTATGCCAAATTTAGAAAAATGCGGTCAGAAGATTTTCTTGAAAGTCAGTATTAAAGCTCTTTAACAAAATAAAACACGTATTTTAGCATTTTTCGGAATTCAACCCCTAAACGAAAAGGGGTGGCAAAGTTTGTACGGAAAATTGAAAAATCGAGCTATAGGGTCTTGTGACGCCAATTTTATCCGAAGGTCCTAACCTAAAAAAACAATTTTGTGCAAAATTACAGCTTTCTACATCGATGCCGAGGCGTCTTTCTGCTGAAAAAATGTGTTTTTTCAATTTTCGCAATTTTTTAATACCAAGACGACCAAGACTGAAAAATCTGATAAAATTCTGAAAAATTAGAAACATGTCAATGTTAATGGTATTTTTTTTCGTGTTTTAAAATGCTAAACTCTATTTTTAATCATCGAATCTTTCTTTAAAAACATTATTTTGTAGCGAAGAGATTTTAGAAGAGTAGCTACAGCGGTTCTAACTCCAGGATCCCAGGGGGGAGCGGGGCGGGGGAGTCGAGCGCGGGGAAGCCGTGGTATGCAAGGCAGTGGGGAGGGGGGGGCGGATCCTGCATGCGGCAGCCGAGTGCGGAGCTGTGGCGGAGAAGGGGGGGGTGGGGTTAGAGAGTGGGGAGGCTAGTTTTTGGTGACGATGTCTTCCAGGCGATAGCTGGACCCGCGGGCGAGAGGGGGAAGCCGCTGTCGACTCTGTGGGGGAGGGGGCATCATAGAGTCGCGGGTCCTTGAAAACCCATTAAATCTGATAATTTATTATCAACATTATAGTAGTAAGCGGAGCATTTTTGTCTAGACGATTCACAGGAGTTTATATACATGAAAAAAAAACTGAGCCAAACGTGTGCATGTGTGTGCGCGCGCGTGTGTGTGTGTGTGTGTATGTGTGTGTGGAGGGGGGGGGGGATTATGCATGCGGCAGCAGAGTGCGGGGTTGTGGCGGAGGGGGGGGGGTGTTAGAGTGTGGGGAGGCTAGTTTTCTGGTCGCCGAGATTGGGCGAAAAGCATCCAACATGCGAGAGAAGGGAGAGAGTCAATGAAACATACACTTTTTGTTATTATAACAATCACTTTTTATTTTTAATTGTGTGTGTGTGTGTGTGTGTGTGTGTGTGTGTGTGTGTGTGTGTGTGTGTGTGTGTGTGTGTGTGTGTGTGTGTGTGTGTGTGTGTGTGTGTGTGTGTGTGTGTGTGTGTGTGTGTGTGTGTGTGTGTGTGTGTGTGTGTGTGTGTGTGTGTGTGTGTGTGTGTGTGTGTGTGTGTGTGTGTGTGTGTGTGTGTGTGTGTGTGTGTGTGTGTGTGTGTGTGTGTGTGTGTGTGTGTGTGTGTGTGTGTGTGTGTGTGTGTGTGTGTGTGTGTGTGTGTGTGTGTGTGTGTGTGTGTGTGTGTGTGTGTGTGTGTGTGTGTGTGTGTGTGTGTGTGTGTGTGTGTGTGTGTGTGTGTGTGTGTGTGTGTGTGTGTGTGTGTGTGTGTGTGTGTGTGTGTGTGTGTGTGTGTGTGTGTGTGTGTGTGTGTGTGTGTGTGTGTGTGTGTGTGTGTGTGTGTGTGTGTGTGTGTGTGTGTGTGTGTGTGTGTGTGTGTGTGTGTGTGTGTGTGTGTGTGTGTGTGTGTGTGTGTGTGTGTGTGTGTGTGTGTGTGTGTGTGTGTGTGTGTGTGTGTGTGTGTGTGTGTGTGTGTGTGTGTGTGTGTGTGTGTGTGTGTGTGTGTGTGTGTGTGTGTGTGTGTGTGTGTGTGTGTGTGTGTGTGTGTGTGTGTGTGTGTGTGTGTGTGTGTGTGTGTGTGTGTGTGTGTGTGTGTGTGTGTGTGTGTGTGTGTGTGTGTGTGTGTGTGTGTGTGTGTGTGTGTGTGTGTGTGTGTGTGTGTGTGTGTGTGTGTGTGTGTGTGTGTGTGTGTGTGTGTGTGTGTGTGTGTGTGTGTGTGTGTGTGTGTGTGTGTGTGTGTGTGTGTGTGTGTGTGTGTGTGTGTGTGTGTGTGTGTGTGTGTGTGTGTGTGTGTGTGTGTGTGTGTGTGTGTGTGTGTGTGTGTGTGTGTGTGTGTGTGTGTGTGTGTGTGTGTGTGTGTGTGTGTGTGTGTGTGTGTGTGTGTGTGTGTGTGTGTGTGTGTGTGTGTGTGTGTGTGTGTGTGTGTGTGTGTGTGTGTGTGTGTGTGTGTGTGTGTGTGTGTGTGTGTGTGTGTGTGTGTGTGTGTGTGTGTGTGTGTGTGTGTGTGTGTGTGTGTGTGTGTGTGTGTGTGTGTGTGTGTGTGTGTGTGTGTGTGTGTGTGTGTGTGTGTGTGTGTGTGTGTGTGTGTGTGTGTGTGTGTGTGTGTGTGTGTGTGTGTGTGTGTGTGTGTGTGTGTGTGTGTGTGTGTGTGTGTGTGTGTGTGTGTGTGTGTGTGTGTGTGTGTGTGTGTGTGTGTGTGTGTGTGTGTGTGTGTGTGTGTGTGTGTGTGTGTGTGTGTGTGTGTGTGTGTGTGTGTGTGTGTGTGTGTGTGTGTGTGTGTGTGTGTGTGTGTGTGTGTGTGTGTGTGTGTGTGTGTGTGTGTGTGTGTGTGTGTGTGTGTGTGTGTGTGTGTGTGTGTGTGTGTGTGTGTGTGTGTGTGTGTGTGTGTGTGTGTGTGTGTGTGTGTGTGTGTGTGTGTGTGTGTGTGTGTGTGTGTGTGTGTGTGTGTGTGTGTGTGTGTGTGTGTGTGTGTGTGTGTGTGTGTGTGTGTGTGTGTGTGTGTGTGTGTGTGTGTGTGTGTGTGTGTGTGTGTGTGTGTGTGTGTGTGTGTGTGTGTGTGTGTGTGTGTGTGTGTGTGTGTGTGTGTGTGTGTGTGTGTGTGTGTGTGTGTGTGTGTGTGTGTGTGTGTGTGTGTGTGTGTGTGTGTGTGTGTGTGTGTGTGTGTGTGTGTGTGTGTGTGTGTGTGTGTGTGTGTGTGTGTGTGTGTGTGTGTGTGTGTGTGTGTGTGTGTGTGTGTGTGTGTGTGTGTGTGTGTGTGTGTGTGTGTGTGTGTGTGTGTGTGTGTGTGTGTGTGTGTGTGTGTGTGTGTGTGTGTGTGTGTGTGTGTGTGTGTGTGTGTGTGTGTGTGTGTGTGTGTGTGTGTGTGTGTGTGTGTGTGTGTGTGTGTGTGTGTGTGTGTGTGTGTGTGTGTGTGTGTGTGTGTGTGTGTGTGTGTGTGTGTGTGTGTGTGTGTGTGTGTGTGTGTGTGTGTGTGTGTGTGTGTGTGTGTGTGTGTGTGTGTGTGTGTGTGTGTGTGTGTGTGTGTGTGTGTGTGTGTGTGTGTGTGTGTGTGTGTGTGTGTGTGTGTGTGTGTGTGTGTGTGTGTGTGTGTGTGTGTGTGTGTGTGTGTGTGTGTGTGTGTGTGTGTGTGTGTGTGTGTGTGTGTGTGTGTGTGTGTGTGTGTGTGTGTGTGTGTGTGTGTGTGTGTGTGTTCGCGCATGCGTTACAAAATGAGTCTCTTCACAACCCGTGTCCCCAAACTGAAACAAACAGGAAAACAAATATTTTTTTTTTTTTTTTACATAAACTTATTTCATTCTTATGATTCAATTCACAACACTCACAATGATTTTTGATCCCGTGCATCTCAAACACGCGGATTTCGGCATCGCTTGGAATAATGGCTCTCTGCAGTCCTTGCAATATTTGCCCTCAATGAATTTTAGTATTTCAACGGTGTGGACGCGGACCTCACGCATTTCCGTAAAGACGCCTCCTGCATTGGCGAAACACGATATGCACAGCGAAATATCCATGTGCACGCCTTCATAAAACAGATGGTGCACGCAAACGTTGTCCATATCTTTGAAACTATTTACGGCCATTCTATTTAAATAGCGTTCCGAGTATTCATAGTGTTCACCATCATCACTATCACTCGCATAATCCGAGTCGTCCGAGATGACTTTATCGTCGTTGTCGTCATCGTTGGCGTTGTCGACATCATCATCATTCTCATCATAATCGTCCGGTTCGGCAACTCCATTGTTGACGTCCATGCGGCGTTCACCACCGTCATCGATTTCAACGACGTCACTATCATAATAGTGATATTCAGCTAAATATACATCGTCAACCACGATCATTTCGTCTTCACTATCCGAAATCACGATTTCTTCAGCCGTTTTTGATCTTTCTCACGCTATCTTGTCGATGTACAGTCAAAAAGTGCACTCTCCGGAGGTTCGAGACTATAATGATGAAAACTCCTCCCCTAAATGCCCTTTTGGGCAAGTGCATATTTTCGAATCCCTATAGGTTTTTTCTAGTATGGTGGGGATACCTATCTGCTGTTCGATTCTTTAACATAGTTTTAGTACGAGAGATGGAAAGTGCATTCGCACTTGAACATAGGCGAAATACGAAATAAAAAAATTAAAATAAAAACGTTGTCTCTTAAGAAGTTACGTAGAGAGCTAAGCAAAGGTGGATGAACTTATCCAGATGTTCTGTTTTTCAACTATCTGGACGGAGGCTCATGTCCGAGAGACTGTTATTCACTGCAACGATTCAACCACCTCGTCCGAAAGTCTCAAATTTTACGACTCTTTTTTTCTTACGTCGAGCGCCAGGGACCGTCATACCCTATCGCGTCGCATGTGCCACTCGGGCCTCATCATTCCATAGGTCCACACTTGAAAACCCATAAAATTTTACGACAGCATGCGACGAAGACAGTGATCCGGGGAAAAAATGCATTTCCATTTTGCAGGGCTTTAGTTTTTCATCTCTGAATGATAATATATACAGAGAGTGCAACGTCAAACCTTGATGCCGAGGCTTGAGATCATGCAGGTCTGGACAAGTTAGCCCCATGGTTAAGGATTTTTTCTTCGTTAACACCACTCTCCAAGCTATTAGATTTTTTTTATTGCTCTGCTATTCAGAGCATATATGATAACGGGATGTTTATATTGAAAAACTATAAACTTTCGGAGATCTATGGATAAAGACCTCTTTAAGCTTCGACCGTGCACCACTTAGGAACTTTGAAAGTGCGGGGAAAAATGGATTTCACGAGAATCCACAAAGTCAGCCAGATGGCGGAATTCCTTCCTACGAAGAAGCTATCAGAACTCCGCATTCACTTGCATCGTCGAATCTCCGACATGAGGGCCGTGCAAACCAAGTTTGGGAAACGATACATCGCGGACATCGTAGATGTGTTCACCGTCTTCTTACCAGCACGACTTGTGAAGGCCTTCGACGAAGATTTGGAAACGTTCGAGCGTATGCGGCAAGCGGCACGTCATCATCATCTCTACATGACGTACATAGGTGGAAAATACAACAGCGTCAACTTCTTCCGACTTTGAGCACACCATGGTGGACAAAGACGACATTCGTTGCAACACCATCGCCGAACAGCTGTCCACATCATCGAAAGTATGCTGTAACTGGTGCGCAAATGGTCAACTCTACATGCAGTTGTGGAAAATACAACAGCGTGAAGTTCCATCATCTCTGAGCATGGTGGAAAAGAGCAAATTCGTGGGGGCCGCATCGTTGAGTGGAACAACCGTCGGCATCACAGGCGTCTCGCCTTCATTTTCAACGTTTTATGTGTTGACTATGTAAAAATGTATGTAAAAAAACTGTTTTATCGAAATATATGAGGAGGAGAAGTTCAAACTATTTTCGTCGTAGAATAATGTATACAAATAACATATATTTTCATCGATATGTTTTTATTCATTTTTCAAAAAAACCCTCGCTCACACAACGCTTCGTATACACTCGACCAGATTTTCAGGGATTTTACATTTGCATGGGCGCAATTGTATTTCATGTTGAAGGAATGATGCGGGCATTTGGATTTTGTGATTTTCGGCAACTTCTGCAGCGATGGACAGTCCAGAGTCTCCAAGTCGATAAGCATTGTTGCGGGATCCGTGAATCTTGATAGACATGTGCATTTCTCGAATCCCTTCGCATAGATGGTAGGAGCTCCTTGCAAGATTCGTCGAAAGTTCAGTCGAAGACTTTGCTACGTGGGAGCAACGGATTGACGGGTTCATCGAAATACTGAAAACGCAAAGCCGAATTAAGCGTCCACGATTATCAACCGAACGTCAGCAGTCATTGATAGCCCAAATATCGCATATGGAAGGATTGAAGAATTCCACGCACAGACTTTTTTTCACATGGGTACAGGAGACAGCGATGATGGGTTAATATGGCGAGAGATTGAGTTGAACGCGTAATGGTCCATACTTCAATCCCTGCTCGATGAAATTAAATAACGTGACAGTGGCTGAGCTTTACGACAAATACGTAATCTTCCAATAAATGTAACTAAGTATAATCCAATCCGCATTGAATGTTATATCTTATTGCGGTGGGAGATAATGATTATAAGGGCTGCAATTGATGTGCAATCAAAAGATAATATACGCTGCGCATGGGCGGCTGTCACAGCTTTATACCCAGCTGAACGAAACAGTGAGCAGGCATCTTCTTACGCACATTGTTTAACGGTATTGAATCTACTGGACATTGGATTCCCAGAGACAGCAGATAAAAAAATTGAGCTTCAAGCAATCGATTCATCACTGTGTATACCACAAAAAAAATACATTGTTCCGATACGCATCACTCAATTTCGAGAAGGAAACGCACATTAATTTGCAATGCATCCAAGGTACCAAGGACAATAATATATGATATTTCACATGAATCGAGAACCTGTGGAGTCTCCTGAGCACATAACTGAACAGTAACAGCTATAAGGATATATGTATGCGATCGGTGTGTGAAGTCAACATAATAACTAATTCATTATATGTGCTAGACAAATTAAACAACAATCCACTATTTCGCAGGTGTTTGCATTACTTTAGATCAGCGGGCAAATTGCAATCACATATGATCGATTGTTGAGCAGAAAAGAACTGGACCATCCGACTACCATCGGACAAGCCATAAGTGGCTCCATTGTAAAGGCCTATATGGAGTGTTTATGTTTTTTAAAACTAATGATAGAGTAGATGAGGGTGTCGAAAGACTGATGAGAAGAACGTGGCAAAGGACATTCATCAATATCATGGAGTATTTATTATTGACTACTACATGTCTTGTTCATGTGACGAATCCCTACCATAGTATCAATCACAGCACAGCGCCGATTCCATATCATGATTTTTTGAAGAACTAGAAAAACTTGCGCTGTGCATATAATACATTTTCTGCGACAATCAATGCTCGTCGTGAGTTAATTCTAATACGTTGGCGCAATGACAATAATTGTGTATTCAGTCATCATCCATCAGAAGAAGTGGAAGTTGAATTACTCAAGATACAATGGCATATGCTCCACATAATATTAAATGATATAAATAAATTGTCATTACTTCGAATATTGGAAAGTAGGCAATACTTGAGTTTGTGTTTTCGCTTTTGGGGTCTATACGAGTATCCACTGCTACAAAGCACAACGAAATATTTATAGATCGTACAAGCTGCCATGCCAGCTAGACAAACGTTTTCGCTTTTGGGGTCTATACGAGTATCCACTGCTACAAAGCACAACGAAATATTTATAGATCGTACAAGCTGCCATGCCAGCTAGACAAACCAAAATAAGTCATTTTTGCGTCATACAAGGGGACAGTACGGCAGTCGGATTTTTGTAATTTTTCGTACTCATGGTACGCGAAGTTCAGAGCTCGAATATTAATATCCCAAAGCATGTCGACGCCATATTCAGAAATTTTCGAGAAAATTGACTTTTAAGTTTTCGAGCGCACTCTTATCCCACAAAGATGCAACGATATTCGAACCGGGCTCGTGGCGTACCCGGTAGCACTCGAGTCAAGTAATCGCGGGGTCACTGGTTCGAGTCTCACTTCGAAATTTTTTTTTTTTTTTTTCATTTCTTTTAAATGAAAAAACGCAAGTCATATTTTTAATTATCTCTTAATTATAAACATACATTTTCAAGTATCAATATTTAGAACCAACAACATGCTACTTCAAACAGGCATTCATTGCGGAAGACGCCGGATCCCTTCCACCCGTTCTGGAGTTCCCAGAAATCGTTTGTGCACAAGCAGCTGTGCCCGCTTCGCAGTTAGTTGATCAGGACAAAGGCAAACGATGTACGCAGAACTGTTATTCACAATATCGACGGTTGCCAAAGCAAGCGTTATTATCACTGGATATTTTTACGTCGCCTATTCGCAATTTCAAGCAAGAGATAATCAAAAATAAGACTTGCATTTATCATTGACAATTATAATTACATCTATGTGAATTCGCATAGATTTTATGATTTTTATCCCGGGATTATTTATTTATTTTTTTATAAAAAATCACCTATTGTCATATATAAATAATATATGATCATATATGAGAAAATATATAATTATGTATAACTATAATGAATTTTGTACATAAACAACTATATATAGATTTTGTCCATATATAAACATATATAGATATATTATATTAATTATACATAATAATATGTGATGATATACAACAAAAATTTATCGGGATATTTAAATGGCAGAGGCTTGCGAATTAAAAAAAAAATTAAAAAAATTTCGAAGTGAGACTCGAACCAGCGACCCCGCGATTACTAGACTCGAGCGCTACCGGGTACGCCACGGGCACGGTTCGAATATCGTTGCATCTTTGTGGGATAAGAGTGCGCTCGAAAATTTCAAAGTCAATTTTCTCGAAAATTTCTGAATATGGCGTCGAACTGCTTTGGGATATTAATATTCGAGCTCTGAATTTCACGAACCATGAGTACGAAAAATTACAAAAATCCGTTTGCCGTACTGTCCCCTTGATCGACTGGTGAAAAGAATTCTATGGCAAATGACATTACATTATTCGTCGACTGCAAACTCACTAGAGTTAAACTTTACCTCAATTCGGAAGTCTATTCAGACGATGGCTCGAATTTGTACTTCGACAAAAAAAAATCGGCCCTGTCACGGTTAATGATTGACTGCATCAGAACGAGCCTGTGAACAAATGCTACCGTAGATGCGTGAATAGAGTTCGAATGCAACGAAGATTCACCATCGAATACAACTGCATATTGTCCAATGACCGACACTATCCATACAATTCTATAGATCCGCAAATACTCCCTCGCCTAAATGAATGAATAGTTTAAAAATGAGTTTCTCTAAGATCAAAGTCAGTCATGATTGGATCTTGTCATCGACTAGATCACGCTAAAACATATTCATTATGACTGTGCCCACCTTTGTGGATCTTCAAGGATTCATTGTTGGAAGGAACTTTATCGTGAAGGAAGTAGCAATTCTGAGAGCAGGATGCGTACTCTCCCATTACATTTTCGCGAGTCCCATACCATGGAGACTTCTCACAAAATCTGAGAGATACGAAGCATCATGGTTGATTCGCAATCATCATGGTCTCAAGTGGGCCTTTGGAAACGTTCCATATAG
This sequence comes from Ophion costatus, assembly GCA_951751655.1. NCBI lineage: Eukaryota > Metazoa > Arthropoda > Insecta > Hymenoptera > Ichneumonidae > Ophion > Ophion costatus. Next base: position 31,448,985 of record OX632360.1, read on the forward strand.
CATGGCCGAAGATTTAATAACGGCCGCAGTTGAAGGTTCAACGGAAGACGACATGTGTTCTACGGTATATGTTAAGGGTCATGAAATACGAGAATGGCTAGCTGATATACTAAATATGAAAAATGAGCTAGTTATTGAGTCGTTGAATATGGACTTGGACGATATGGATGCCTCAAGTAAATTAGATGGAAGTTCTACTCTACGATGTGAAAAGCATAAAAACAATTGTGCCTTACAAAATGTATTTAAAATCTCCAATTGGTGGCTGAATCGTAAAGATTCCTGCAAATAAAAGAAACGTAAGATTATGTACGTTTTTATTCTCCTCGCCCCGTACTTTATTATGTCAGAATCATCGGATATCGAATTCGGCAACCGAATAAAATATTTCTTTCGAATGTGAAACCCTTTTTTTTTTGTATGGGATATACAAAAATCGAACACTGCGAGGTGTTTGAAGATTTTCGCGAGTCCTTCGTGAGATGTTCAAGGGACTTCCGAAGACATCTCAGTCCTTCGTGAGATGTTCAAGGGACTTCCGAAGACATTCATAAGACATTTAAAGACATTCCCGAGACGTTCGAAAACATTCATAATACGTTTGAAGACATTCATGAGGGGTACAAAGAGGTTCAAGGGACTTTCTAGGACGTTCATGAGACGCTTGAAGATGTTCAGGAGGCGTTCAAGAGCCTTTAGAAAACGTTTATTAGACGTTTGAAGACATTCATGAGAGTTTCGAAGACGTTCAAGAGATCTTCGACGGCATTCATAATACGTTTGAAGACATCGATGAGGGGTTCGAAGAAGTTCAACAGACTTCCAACGACAATCATAGTACGTTTGAAGACATACGTGCGGGGTTCAATGACGCTTGAGAGACTATCAAAGACATTTCGAGGACCTCGACGACGTTCAAGAGGCTTTCGAAGGCATTCGCGAGACTTTCGAAGACGTTTGAAGACATTCACGAGGGGTTCGAAGACGTTTAGCAGACTTGCAAAAACATTCACGACGGCTGTGAAGACATTGAAGACACTTTCGGAAACGTTTGTGAGACTTTCGAAGACATGTATAAGACGTTTGAAGACATTCACGAGGGGTTCGAAGACGTTCAGGAGACATCTGAGTACCCTCCTGAGACATTCGAAGATTTCATGACGATTCAGTTTTGTTTGGGTTAGTTCGAGTTTGTTTGGGATTTTCACCCAAACAAACTCGAACTAACCCAAACAAAACTGAAACGTCATGAATTCTTCGAATGTCTCAGGAGGGTACTCAGATGTCTCCTGAACGTCTTCGAACCCCTCGTGAATGTCTTCAAACGTCTTATACATGTCTTCGAAAGTCTCACAAACGTTTCCGAAAGTGTCTTCAATGTCTTCACAGCCGTCGTGAATGTTTTTGCAAGTCTGCTAAACGTCTTCGAACCCCTCGTGAATGTCTTCAAACGTCTTCGAAAGTCTCGCGAATGCCTTCGAAAGCCTCTAGAACGTCGTCGAGGTCCTCGAAATGTTTTCGATAGTCTCTCAAGCGTCATTGAACCCCGCACGTGTGTCGTCAAACGTACTATCATTGTCGTTGGAAGTCTCTTGAACTTCTTCGAACCCCTCATCGATGTCTTCAAACGTATAATAAATGCCGTCGAAGATCTCTTGAACGTCTTCGAAAATCTCTTGAACGTCTTCGAAACTCTCATGAATGTCTTCAAACGTCTAATAAATGTTTTCTAAAGGCTCTTGAACGCCTCCCGAACATATTCAAGCGTCTCATGAACGTCCTAGAAAGTCCCTTGAACCTCTTTGTACCCCTCATGAATGTCTTCAAACGTATTATGAATGTTTTCGAACGTCTCGGCAATGTCTTTAAATGCCTTATGAATGTCTTGGCAAGTCTCTTGAACATCTCACGAAGGACTCGCGAAAATCTTCAAACACCTCGCAGTGTTCGATTTTTGTATATCCCATACGAAAAAAAATGGGTTTCACATTCGAAAGAAATATTTTATTCGGTTGCCGAATTCGATATCTGATGATTCTGACATAATAAAGAACGGGGTGAGGAGAATAAAAAAGTACATAATGTTACATTTCTTTTATCTGCACGAATCTTTATGATTCAGCCAGTAATTGTAGATTTTAAATACATTTTGTAAGGCACAATTGTTTTTATGCTTTTCACATCGTAGAGTAGAACTTCCATCTAATTTACTTGAGGCATCCATATCGTCCAAGTCCATATTCAACGACTCAATAACTAGCTCATTTTTCATATTTAGTATATCAGCTAGCCATTCTCGTTTTTCATGACCCTTAACATATACGATAGAACACATGTCGTCTTCCGTTGAACGTTCAATTGCGGCCGTTATTAAATCTTCGGCCATGCTATATGGAACGTTTCCAAAGGCCCACTTGAGACCCTGATGATTGAGAATCCACCATGATGCTTCGGATCTCTCAGATTTTGTGAGAAGTCTCCATGGTATGAGACTCGCGAAAATGTAATGGGAGAGTACGCATCCCGCTCTCAGAATTGCTACTTCCGTCACGATAAAGTTCCTTCCAACAATGAATCCTTGAAGATCCACAAAGGTGGGCACAGTCATAATGTATATGTTTTAGCGTGATCTAGTCGATGACAAGATCCAATCATGACTGACGTTGATCTTTGAGAAACTCATTTTTAAACCATTCATTCATTTAGGCGAGGGAGTATTTGCGGATCTATAGAATTGTATGGATAGTGTCGGTCATTGGACAATATGCAACAACGCCATCGTGTACGGTTGAAACAATATGCAGTTGTATTCGATGGTGAATCATCCTTGCATTCGAACTCTATTCACGCATCTACGGTAGCATTTTTTCACAGGCTCGTTCTGATGCAATCAATCATTAACCGTGAGCGGGCCGAACTTTTTTTTGTCGAAGTGCAAATTCGAGCCATCGTCTCAATAGAATTCCGAATTGAGATAAAGTTTAACTCTGGTGAGTTTGCAGTCGACGAATAATGTAATGTCATTCGCCATAGAATTCTTTTCACCAGTCTATGACGCAAAAATGACATATTTTGGTTTGTCCAGCTGGCATGGCAGCTTGTACGATCTATAAATATTTCGTTGTGCTTTGTAGCAGTGGATACTCGTATAGACCCCAAAAGCGAAAACACAAACTCAAGTATTGCCCACTTTCCAATATTCGAAGTAATGACAATTTATTTATATCATTTAATATTATGTGGAGCTTATACCATTGTATCTTGAGTAATTCAACTTCCACTTCTTCTGATGGATGATGACTGAATACACAATTATTGTCATTGCGCCAACGTATTAGAATTAACTCACGACGAGCATTGATTGTCGCAGAAAATGTATTATATGCACAGCGCTAGTTTTTCTAGTTCTTCAAAAAATCATGATATGGAATCAGCGCTGTGCTGTGATTGATACTATGGTAGGGATTCGTCATATGAACAACACATGTAGTAGTCAATAATAAATACTCCATGATATTGATATATGTCCTTTGCCACGGTGTTCTCATCGGTCTTTCCACACCCTCATCTACTCTATCATTAGTTTTAAGAAACATAAACACTCCATATAGGCCTTTACAATGAAGCCACTTATGGCTTGTCCAATGGTAGTCGGATGGTCCAGTTCTTTTCCGCTCAACAATCGATCTTATGTGATTGCAATTTGCCCGCTGATCTAAAGTAATGCAAACACCTGCGAAATAGTGGATTGTTGTTTAATTCGTCTAGCACATATAATGAATTAGTTATTATGTTGACTTCACACACCGATCGCATACATATATCCTTATAGCCGTCACAGTTCAGTTATGTGCTCAGCAGACTCGACAGGTTCTCGATTCATGCGAAATATCATATATTATTGTCCTTGGTACCTTGTATGCATAGCAAATTAATGTGCTTTTCCTTCTCACATTGAGTGATGCGTATCGGAACAATGTATTTTTTTTGTGGTATACACAGTGATGAATCGATTGCTTGAAGCTCAATTTTTTTATCTGCTGTTTCTGGGAACCAATGTTCAGTAGATTCAATACCGTTAAACAATGTGCGTAAGAAGATGCCTGCTCACTGTTTCGTTCAGCTGGGTATACAGGTGTGACAGCCGCCCATGCGCAGCGTATATTATCTTTTGATCGCACATCCATTGCAGCCGTTATAATCATTATCTCCCACGGCAATAAGATATAACATTCAACGCGGATTGAATTATACTTAGTTACATTTATTGGAAGATTACGTATTGTCGTAAAGCTCAGCCACTGTCACGTAATTTCATTTCATCGAGCAGGGATTGAAGTATGGACCATTACGCGTTCAACTCAATCTCTCGCCATATTACCCCATCATCGCTGTCTCCTGTACCCATGTGTATAAAATGTCTGTGCGTGGAATTTTTCAATCCTGCCACATGCGATATTTGGGCTATCAATGACTGCTGACGTTCAGTTGATAATCGTGGGCGCTTAATTTGGCTTTGCGTTTTCAGTACTTCGATGAACCCGTCCATCCGTTGCTCCCACGTAGCAAAGTCTTCGACTGAACTTTCGACGAATCTTGCAAGTAGCTCCTACCATCTATGCGAAGGGATTCGAGAAATGCACATGTCTATCAAGATTCACGGATCCCGCAACAATGCTCATCGACTTGGAGACTCTGGACTGTCCATCGCTGCAGAAGTTGCCGAAAATCATGAAATCCAAATGCCCGCATCATTCCTTCAACACGAAATACAATTGCGCCCATGCAAATGTAAAATCACTGAAAAGCTGGTTGAGTGTATACGAAGGGTCGTGTGAGCGAGGGTTTTTTTGAAAAATGGATAAAATCATTTCGATGAAAATATATGTTATGTGTATACTTTATTCTACGACGAAAATAGTTTGAACTTCTCCTCCTCTTACATTTCGATAAAACAGTTTTTTTACATACATTTTTACATAGTCAACACATAAAACGTTGAAAACGAAGGCGAGACGACTGTGATGCCGACGGTTGTTCCACTCAACGATGCTGCCCCCACGAATTTGCTCTTTTCCACCATGCTCAGAGATGATGGAACTTCACGCGGTTGTATTTTCCACAACTGCATGTAGAGTTGACCATTTGCGCACCAGTGACAGCATACTTTCGATGATGTGTACAGCTGTTCGGCGATGGTGTTCCAACGAATTTCGTCTTTGTCCACCATGGTGTGCTCAGAGTCGGAATAAGTCGACGCTGTTGTATTTTCCACCGATGTACGTCATGTAGAGATGATGATCACGTGCCGCTTGCCGCATACGCTCGAACGTTTCCAAGCCTTCGTCGAAGGCCTTCACAAGTCGTGCTGGTAAGAAGACGGTGAACTCATCTACGACGTCCGCGATGTATCGTTTCCCAAACTTGGTTTGCACGGCCCTCATGTCGGAGATTCGACGATACGAGTGAATGCGGAGTTCTGATAGGTTCTTCGTAGGACGGAATTCCACCATCCAGCTGACTTTTTTGATACTCGTGAAATCCATTTTTCCCCGCAATTTCAAAGTTCCTAAGTGGGGCTCGGTCGAAGCCTAAACAGGTCTTTATCCATAGATCTCCGAAAGTTTATAGTTTTTCAACATAAACATCCCGTTATCATATATGCTCTGAATAGTGGAGCAATAAAAAAAAATGTAATAGCTTGGAGAGTGGTGTTAACGAAGAAAAAATCCTTGACCATGGGGCTAACTTGTCCAGATCTGCATGATCTCAAGTCTCGGCATCAAGGTTTCACGTTGCACTCTTTGTATATATTATCATTCAGCGATGAAAAACTAAAGCCCTGCACAATGGAAATGGATTTTTTCGCCGGATCACTGTCTTCGTCGCATGCTGTCGTAAAATTTTATGGGTTTTCAAGTGTGGACCTCTGGAATGAGGAGGCCCGAGTTGCACATGCAAAGCGATAGGGTATGACGGTCCCTGGCGCTCGACGTAAGAAAAAAACGAGTCGTAAAATTTGAGACTTTCGGACGAGGTGGTTGGAACGTTGCAGTGAATAACAGTCTCTCGGACATGAGCCTCCGTCCAGATGGTTGAAAAAAAGAACATCTGGATAAATTCATCCACCTTTGCTTAGCTCTCTACGTAACTTCTTAATAGACAACGTTTTTATTTTAATGTTTTTTTCGTATTTCGCCTATGTTCAAGTGCGAAAGCGCTTTCCATCTCTCGTACTAAAACTATGTTAAAAAATCGAACAGCAGATAGGTATCCCTACTATACTAGAAAAAACCTATAGGGATTCGAAAATATGCACTTCCCCAAAAGGGCATTTGGGGCAGCAGTTTTCATCATTATAGTCTCGAACCTCCGGAAAGTGTACTTTTTGACTATACATCGACAAGATAGCGTGAGAAAGATAACAAATGGCTGAAGAAATCGTGATTTCGGATAGTGAAGACGAAATGATCGTGGTTGACGATGTATATTTAGCAGAATTTCACTATTATGATAGTGACGTCGTTGAAATCGATGACGGTGGTGAACGCCGCATGGACGTCAACAATGGAGTTGCCGAACCGGACGATTATGATGAGCCCGAGGTCATCGTTATTGAAGATGAAGAGCCTGAGGTCATCGCCATTGAAGACGACGTCGACGACGACGCTGACGATGAAGATAATGATGATCATGTCGACAACGCCAACGATGACGACAACGACGATCAAGTCATCTCGGATGACTCGGATTATGCGAGTGATAGTGATGATGGTGAACACTATGAATACTCGGAACGCTATTTAAATAGAATGGCCGTAAATAGTTTCAACGATATGGACAAAGTTTGCGTGCACCATCTGTTTGATGAAGGCGTGCACATGGATATTTCGCTGTGCATATCGTGTTTCGCCAATGCAGTAGGCGTCGTTACGGAAATGCGTGAGGTCCGCGTCCACACCGTTGAAATACTAAAATTCATTGAGGGCGAATATTGCAAGGACTGCAGAGTGCTATTATGCCAAGCGAGGCCGAAATCCGCGTGTTTGAGATGCACGGGATCAAAAATCATTGTGAGTGTTGTTAATTGAATCATAAGAATGAAAGAAGTTTATGTGAAAAAAAAAATAAAATATGCGTTTTCTTGTTTGTTGGGTTTGTTTGGGTTTGGCGACACGGGTTGTGACTAGAGACTCATTATGTAACGCATGCGCGAACACACACACACACACACACACACACACACACACACACACACGCACGCACACGCGCGCACACACACACACACACACGCACACACACACACACACACACACACACACACACACACACACACACACACACACACACACACACACACACACACACACACACACACACACACACACACACACACACACACACACACACGCGCGCGCGCGCGCGCGCGCGCGCGCGCAATTAAAAATAAAAAGTGATTGGTATAATAACAAAAAGTGTATGTTTCATTGACTCTCTCCCTTCTCTCGCGTGTTTAATCCTTTTCCCCCAATCTCGGCGACCAGAAAACTAGCCTCCCCACTCTCTACCGCCCCCCACCCCTCGCCGCCTCAACCGCGCACTCGGCTGCCGCCTGCAGGATCCCCCCCTCCGCCGCCACACACACACACACACCCACACACACACACACACACACACACACACACACACACACACACACACACTCGCACGCACGCACACACATGCACACATTTGGCTAAGTTTTTTTTTCATATATATAAACTCCTGTGAATAGTCTAGACAAAAATGCTCCGCTTACATATATAATGTTGATAATAAATTATTAGATTTTATGGGTTTTCAAGGACCCGCGACTCTATGATGCCCCCTCCCCCACAGAGTGGACAGCGGCTTCCCCCTCTCGCCCGCGGGTCTAGCTATCGCCAGGAAGACATCGTCACCAAAAACTAGCCTCCCCACTCTCTAACACCCCCCACCCCCTTTTCTCCGCCACAACCTCGCACTTGGCTGCCGCCTGCAGGATCCCCCGCCCCGCCGCCGTGCATACCGCGGCTTCCCCGCGCACGACTCCGCCACCCGCTCCCCCCTGAGATCCCGGAGTTAGAACCGCTGTAGCTACTCTACTGATTTTCCTACTATTATGACAAAATGTCACGTCCTGAGGGGACGTGGGCATATATACACACATATATGTGTGGTATCCCTCTTTCTTGCCTACGCTTAGCGCAATTGCACGGGATGAGGGGTAAAAAGGGGACGTGCTGGTGGAAAGGATAATTTTAAGGAATTTCGTGGATGATCCAATCGTTGAAAATAATCGTTGTGACACTTGTGTTCGATTGACTCGTAATTTCTTAGAATCAGCCGTATGGGTTGATCCTATTATTTTAAAGATACAATTTGAAGACAAAAGGGTGAAAATGTGTTCGCTTAGATTGATGCGCCTGAGTGTTGACCCAGTCGCTTGGGTGTCGGGTACGGTCGTAAAACTAAGGACCGTTCGCTGGTGGCCCGAAACGCTTACAGATGGTGTGAGTGTGTGTGATGGATACAGCAAATGTTCGGTGACCCAGATTCTAGTAATCGTGGATTTCGCGGTTTGAGAATGGAAAATACAATGAAATATTGCGCGTAATACAAATGCAAAAATTCTTAAGATTATCGCGTAACTGTTGGAGAACTTTCGAAGTACAAGATTTGTATAAACTCGAGTTGCAAGAGAACGTACGCTCTACAAGAAAGGAAATGAATATTCAACGCGATGGATATCGGTTAAGGAACTCTAGGTATGAGCACGCCGGATTCTGACCGGAGACTCGGATTGAGACTCGATAAAAAAAAACCTTGTGTGATCGTGGTTGCCGGAAGACTAACTTCTAACACCATCCCCTGGACCTTCTTGCTCCCGATTCCGTTTTTGGTAGAGTATGGAAAAAGGGGGACTTTGGTTTTTTAAAGTTCCTTTACCCAATCGAGGACGGGTTGTGGGAGTAATATTAATCGTCCATTAGCCAATCAGAGCGAAGGACATAGAAGTCTTTCCTCTTCCAGTTTTCCGTGGGAAAGCACGCGGGGTTGAATTTGTTTATCTGAAGTCTGGGGCCTCGGCGCCAATGCAGCACGCGATAACGTGGCGACTAGCCGCGTCGCGGGCTTTGCACATGCATTCGGATTTCGTTGCACTGTCGATTTTATGGCCGTTTCGAGTGGAGTTTTCTGGAGCCCTTGGTCTGTCTTTGGTTCTAATACGAGTAAGAATCGAAACGACGTTAGGGCCTATCTTCAAGCCATCTAGCTCGCAGTCATGAATTTTTTGTTTTACGACTTTTCGGAGAAATCGGCCCTAGAACCGTGTAGTTTCAAATTGTGACGACCAAAGTCTTTGGCTGGGTTATGCGATACATTCTTCGTGCATAGTCGCAGTGTGTTGGCCTGCCTTGAAATCTTGAACTCTCTGTTTCAATAATTTTTTGTATAAGGGGAAAGTTCAGCGAGTACATCATAGGATTACCTACGATGGGGGGACACCTCCCCCCTTTTGGATTGAGCGTCTCGCTCGATCAGATTCATTGGAGGCTGCAATCGGAAAGACCGTTGGACAGTAGTATGAGCTGGCTTCGTCGTTGATCGACTTACAATGTGACTTAAGTATATCCGAAGATCGGTGTCTAATATGGCGTTGTTGGTCATAGTTATCCTACTCTTATGACGTACGTGTGAATTTAATTATCGCCTGACAAGAATGTTCCCCTTTTTTTTAAATACATTTTCGTACAAGATGGTTTTTTCTTTCTCCGTTTTTTAATGATGAATATATACCTTTTCACTTCCTCCTATTCCTTTTCTCCCATCTTTTCTTTATGCATAGATACTTATTTACTTATTTCAATTTATCTGACCTGATAAGGTTAGATGAACAGTAACAATGAGTATAGAGACGAAGGTTATTGAGCACTCTTAAAATGGTCGTTTTGATACTTGAATGTCTTCTCGTGTGAACTCAAGGGAACGGAACGTGGCTTAGGAGGTTTATCGGACCTTGAACGATCGGAGATCTTGATGTAGAGATCATGTGTCGGAGCGTTAGTCATGGCCTGACCCTTTGGCTCGACTGAAGGAGCCGTTAGGAATTTGTGGAGGTCTCGACCAGTTTCCACCGTTGACGTTTTCTTCTTACGTCGTTTAGGCAGGTGCATCAGGAGGTGTGTAACCGAGTCCGATACTGCACCGACGAGGTAAATCGACCAGCCGTACACAGGTTGTCGGCTGTTTGCATGGATCACCGTATCTATGAGCAGCTTGAACACTCGCACGACGAGTGATGTTCGGGTGAAACCAGCGCTTGCTGTACCGAATTGAGTGGATTTGTTTTCAGGTGCGATTTCAGGTGGAGTCCGCTTGATATAGTAGGTTGTTGTTATCCAGGAGATTCAACAACTTCTCTCCTTGGTTGACAGTATTTAGACCACTGATGCCCCGTGCCATACTGTTTAGGACAGCGGGTTTGCAACGGGAAACATTACACATTCTCGTACGTTGTCGATATCTTCTTTGGAATAGATCCCACATGATGCTGGGTGATGTTGGGTTGGTGTATCGCCAAGTAGGCTACGTCGTTGATTTCATGATTGCAGGTGGTGTAGCTTCGACCAGAATAGGAATGAACTTGTATTAGGTGTTTCCAAAAAGGTAATATAGGGGAAGTAAGGAATTGCAGGTTGTTTCGCCATTTTGGTAATATATTCGTTCGAGAAGTAAGTGGACGTGTTGCGTTCCCACGAGTGACGGCAATTGATCGGAAAATTCTTTTAACCTGACCAGATTTCCTTGTACTCTTATACATTAAATTACGTGTACTCTTCCGCCAGTAAGTATCGCCATACAACTCGGCTTCTTCACTAAATTGTATGCAATTTGTCCGAGGCTTGGATCGCTGCTAACAAACTATTTTGGATCATATGACGCTCCCCTTATTCACTGCTTCGTAGGCGTATCTTAATATAATGATTTACTAACATAATATAATGGCTACGTTTACACATTTCGAATTGATAGAAGCAATTATATGTAGGTTTGCGACTGGATATTTTTCTCGGATTATGAAACAGTTAGTTCGGCGAGTTTCGAAAATAAATAATTTCGGGTGTTCTGCACTGAGGATACTGCAACTAAAAATTTAATCTGTTTCTCTGGTTGCAAATGCAAAGGTGATATGGTTAGATGTTACTGAATAGGTTGATAACGACCATCTGAAAAACAACGTCATTATTATGATTATTTATTCAATCAGGATCAAAACTGGGTTCTGCGACACCTTTGTGTCCTCCGATTGGGGACTTGTGCATTTCGTTGAAAATGAGATCGCCTTGTTCAGTCGGTACAAATTGCAAAGTTCCCAAACAAATGTATATTTTGATTTGATTGTTCTTGAATGCTTCTTTCATGGTATTAATTACAATTGCCCAAGTCGAATGTTTGACGAGCTCGATCCTCAGTCCATCCCGCCATGCTGACGACAGGATTGATTAAATAAATGAGCCATATTAAATGGATAACGATCATCTGAAAACAATGGAATAATTATCATTAATTGGTTACTTGCTAATTTAAAATTCGGAGTCATCGACTCCCGATGGTTTGGGTTTTCTTTTAGGCTTCACTTCGGCGTTGATGTGCGAATATCGTAATCTATTTTCATGCACGACTCGTGGCTTGCCCTGATACTGGATCTTTACGTTACCCTTATCTTTTTTTCCCAGGACCTTATAAGGTCCTGTGAAATGATATTCGAGTTTGCCTGGTTTGGGCCCTTTCTGGAGGAAAACGAAATCTCCGACTTTGAAACTTTTGCGATTCGCGTTTTTGTCATGATATTTTTTTGCGCGGTGGTTTGATGAGACTAGATTTTTATATATAAGGGTTGTGATTCCGTTTATACGGGCGATCAATTCGATCAAATATCCACGATACGTAGGTAACTGATCCGATTCCCCAAGCGGTTCGCTTGATGGGATTCGTGCTCATTTACCGAAAACTACCTCGAAGGGTGTGTATTTGGTACTTTTGTGGACACTTGTATTGTAACAAAGCATCGCTAATTCGAGCCAGTGATCCCATTCGTTATCCGTATACGTGTATTGGTTAAGGAATTCGGCTAGAGCGTGGTGAGACGTCTCCAGCGATCCGGTAGATTGGGGATGAAATGCGGTCGTTCGACATCGCTTAATTCGGAATCTTTTTGCTACTCTCCGCATGAGACCGCTGAGGAAGTTACTCCCTTGGTCCGTCAGGAGTGCTTTTGGTGTGCCGAAGACGCATATGAACCTTTTTATGAATGCGTTGGCAATTGTCGTCGCTAGTGCGTTTGGAAGTGGAATTGCAATGCAATATTTTGCATTGTTATTATATATATATATTGATTTATTTTATATTTTATATATATATAAAATATTTTTCTGGTCATTCATTTTTGCTGGTCGTCCGTTGCATTGGACCTACTATATCCATTGAAATTTTCTCAAAAACTGTACCTGGGGTGACTGTTCATCGGCTGCTTTGTCTTGACTCTGACCAAATCCTTTAGCTGACATTCTAAGCATTGCTGCACCCGCCTTTGAACGTCCAATTTTAAATCTTCCCAGATATAGTCGCGTTTGATTCTATTGTAAGTCTTGGAAACCCCTTTGTGACCTCCGATTGGGGAGTTATGCATTTCGTAGAAAAGGGAATCACGTTTCTCGAGTGGTACGTAGCGCAAAGTTCCGAGGCAGATCAGTACGTTAACCGGACTGTCTTTAAATACGTCTTTCACGATATTCAGCGCATCTGCCCCTATTAAGTGCTCGACGTGTTGGCAATGACAAAAGCTGATTGACTGGAGGTCGAGTGTTTGGCAAATCGACTTTAATTCTTCCATGCTTCGATTAATTCTTTCGGTTATTAAAGCAAGCGATGCAGACTGCTCTCCCTTAATGACCAAAGCGATGTGATACCTTTTTCCAACCTTTTTGCTGTAGGCTCGGCCTAACGACAAATCTTTCCAGATGGGAAACTTATTGGATTCTAATAGTTTTTGTCCTCCAGGGTCACAAGGTTTCCCTGTTGAGTCTATGAAATAGACTAGATTGTCGTTCTGAAATTGGAACTGTTCCTTCGTACTGACGCAATTAGTAATTCTTAATTCTGGCCTTTTAATTTCTTTGACTGAAGGATTTTCGTCGGAAAGTTTTGAGTCAATCGAACTGGAGTCTGAATCTGTTGGATCATCGGAGTTAGGAATGGAGGAGTTTCCGGAATGAATGGCTGGAGGTGCTTGGCGCCGGTTGGGGACCTCAGATGCTTTGGGGTTGATGCCCTTAGTGAGTTGCCTAACACGTGTGGGACTTATTATTTCGGCCTCCGTTTCCTCGCTACTCTTCTCCTCGTAGTTTATGGCTCTTCGAGTTCGGCGCGGAGGGTTGTGGGTCCTAGCGCGTGCATCTGTGGCTTCGGGCGCAGGCACGCTGACCCTTGTTGATGTTTTCTCAACAAGTGTGTCTTCCACTTGCCGATCGTCTCCATCTGGGACGGGAGGTTCTTCGTTCTTCGCTCGAGAGCGAGTGATGACGTTTATTTCATTTGATCGCGGCGGCGGGTGGATTTCTACCTGAGTGGTAAATCTTGTAGGATTTTCGTCGCTGTCGGAAATTTCGAGTATTTCGCGTACCGCCTTCCGCCATGCGTCGGCCGGCATTTCGTTTTGTTTCCAATCGTAGTGGGGAATGGTTATGATCTCTTCCGATTTCTCAACTGGGTTACGCGACAAAGCGTCAGCATTTACGTTTAACGTTTCAGGTTTATACACAACGTCGTAGTCGTACTCAGAGAGCTTGAGTCGCCATTGTAGAACGCGGATGTTTGCGTCTTTGGCGGTTTTAAACCAAACCAAGGGTTTATGACCGGTGACGAGAGTAAACCTTTTGCCATAGATGTAGGGATGGAAAGCTTTCACGCTGTGAATAATCGCCATTGCTTCCTTTTCATACGTGGCGTAACGAAGAGCTGCGCCAGGTAGTACACAGGATGTATCGGCGATGGATTTATCCTTGCCTATTTTTCCCTGTGAGAGGGCTCCGCCTAAGGCTTAGCCCGACGCATCTGTGGTTATGATAAATGGTTTTTAAAAATCCGCGTATTGGAGGATTGGGGCTTCACACAATTTGCCCTTGAGTATGTCGAAAGCTTTCTGGGTCTCGTCTGTCCATTCAAAATCGACCTTATCTTCTAGAAGATAAGTTAAGGGTTTTGCAATCTTTGAAAAGTCTTTGATAAATCGACGGTAGTAACCGGTTAGGCCTAGGAGTTGGCGTATGTTTTTGCCGTTTTTGGGCACTGGGAAATATTTTACGGCCGATAGCTTGTTAGGATCTGGTCTCATGCCGTCTTTTCCGATTATGTGGCCGAGGTAATTGACCTCTGGCCTGAGGAATTCGCATTTGTCCGGTTACAATTTGAGATTTGCTTTACGCAGACGTTCCATTAATTCGCGAATTTTCTTCTCGTGTTCGTGCAAATCTTTGGCGTATATCACGATATCATCCAAATACACGAAAAGCGATACCCCTTGGAGTCCGCTGAGTACAATGTCCATTAAGCGCTGGAATTTTGCCGGGGCATTCTTAAGCCCAAAAGGCATTCTCGCGAATTCGTAATGACCGTGTGGGGTTGCAAACGCGGTTTTTGGTTTGTCTTCGGGGTTCATTTCGATTCGATGGATCCCGGAGGCGAGATCGAATACCGAGAAATAATTTGCGTTCCCTAGTTGATCGAGGATGTCTGTAATATTCGGCGACGGGTAACAATCGCCAATAGTTTTTTCATTCAATGCGCGGAAATCGATTACCATTCGCCAGCGTTTGTTTCCGCTGGAGTCCGGTTTTTTCGGAACTATCCAAACAGGGCTGTTGTTAGGAGACTCTGAATGGTCTATTACCCTCGTCCCTAATAGCTCGTCCACTTGTCGCTGGACTTCGCCTTTAAGCGCCTGTGGAAACCTATACTGTTTCGTGTTGATCGGTAGGTCGTCGACCATGGGCATCTTGTGTCGAAGAACATGTGTTGCTTCGAAAGGCTCACCCTTTATGTGGAACCTATCTGAATATTTTTCAATGATTTTTTCGACGTGTTCTAATTCGTCTTGCGCGAGGTGCTCTAAACGTAGGAGAGATTCTATTACTTGGGAACGCTCCGAGTTGTCTTTTATTTTATCCGATGTTGTCTGATAGGTGGGGATTGAATTTACGTTTTTACCTTTGTTTGATTCCACAATTACATCTTCCTTTCTATTTGAACTCTAGTTTCGTTTTTTATATGTTTTTGGTTTAGATTGTTCCTCACTCTGGAGGTTTGTTTAGTTTTTCCTTGGTCATCGCTTTCGTTATAGCGATGGCAAGGTTTTATCTCGACTAGGTTTGTCGAGGGTTTTGTATGGGCCGCGGAAGGACCCTGAAACAATTTAGTCGTCATGCAATTCACGCTGGGAATAGAAGAATTGAATGGATTTTCCTCGAGTCGGCTGGTCGACGTTTTTTAACGGGCCGCGGAAGGAGCCGGGAACAGCGTAGTGTTCCCAGCGTCATGCAATCTACGCTGGGAATAGAAAAATTCAAAGGGTTTATCTCGACTCGGTTGGTCGAGGTTTCTTTACGGGTCGCGGAAGGACCCGGAAACAACGTATTCGTCATGCAATCTACGCTGGGAATAGAAGAATTGAAAGGATTTGAAATTTTCGAAGAATATGATTCGATCTCGTCTGCTGACAAGGTTTCGACCGTATCGAAAGCCTGCAGTCTTACGACCGGCACGATTAACCTTACGGCGTCACTAGTGGTATTATAAACCTTCAAATGAGCCTTCCCGTTGATGGTTGTCACCAGACAGTCGCCGGCATAGACACCTTCAGGGGCTTTGAAAGGGGCAATATATCCCTCTTTCATCGTGCTATCCACCTCCTTTACATGGAAGGAGGTTTCCGAACGTGCGGGAATTTCGATTTCCTCATCGTGTTCGTTTGGTTTTTCAAAAGGCCATAGATTATTGCCACACTCGAAACATTCTATCTCGTAATTAATTTTGGATTTTGTTTCAAAAAAGTATCTGGATCCCAACAATCCTGGATAAGGAAGTGGCACATCATCTGGTATGATGTGAAAGAGCGTTGCGAAACCTAATACGCGGAACCACACACTACCTAGCGCGAAGACCTGTAGTTCGGATATTCCGTTTAATCTTATGATATCATTTTCATCAATTCCGGTGAAACCTTTTGTATATTCCTTTTTGATCAAATTTGGAACGGCACCACTATCTAAGAGCATTGAGATTTTCCCTTTTCCTGGTAGTGCTCTGATACACACCGAGGGTAGCGTGACGAATTTTTCTGCTCCTATTGTATAAGTTGGGTACCGCCGTTCGGCTGGCCTAGAGCGATCGTGTGAACCGGACGCTCTGTCGGGGACGGGCCACTCGGTGCGGCCGTCCGAGTGGTGTTCACCCCGTTTCCCGGCTGGCTTCGCAACGTATTGTTATATTCGAGAGTCCGACAGTGTACTATGG
Organism: Ophion costatus; assembly: GCA_951751655.1. Lineage (NCBI taxonomy): Eukaryota > Metazoa > Arthropoda > Insecta > Hymenoptera > Ichneumonidae > Ophion > Ophion costatus. The sequence continues at coordinate 31,465,578 of OX632360.1, forward strand.
AGTGCCCTTCTCGTTTGCAATAGCGGCATGTAAGTTGATCGGGACTTGGACCTGTGCTGTTCTTTAGTTTGAAACAGTTGTCAGCGGTGTGTCCGCGGTTATGACAAAACTGGCACTCAATGCTTGGAGCGCTGTTTATTTTTAATTTGGGGCAATTATCTGCCGTGTGGCCGCGATTGCGGCAGAACTGGCACTCGATGCTTGGAGAGCTACCGTTTTTTAACTTGAAGCAATTGTCCGCGGTATGTCCGCGGTTGTGACAGAATTGACATTCGAGGCTCGAAGTGTTATTTTTTAATTTGAAGCAGTTGCCTGCGGTATGCCCACGATTGTGGCAGTACTGGTACTCGGGAACGCTTTCAAAACGCGGGGGGTCCTCTGAAGGGTTAAGAGATTTATTACGTGTAGGGCAATTAGGGGCCATGTGGCCCGAGGTCTTGCACAGTTGACAGGATACTATAGGGGACCGTTGTCCTAATTGGCATTTGTCCGCGCTGTGCCCGGCACCTTTGCACAACTGGCAGGTCAATACCTCCCATTTGTCCTGTTTCTTTTTGCATTGGTCGGCGCTATGGCACTGGTTTTTGCATAATTGGCAAGCGAGCATCGAGAAACGACAATTTTCCGACGTGTGGTTATCCGTTTTACAGATATTACAGATTTTGACTGATTTGAGGGGAGGGAAGTTTTCTAATTTGTCCGAAGCTGACTGTAGTTCCCGTCGTGCTTCAAAATCGCGTTCAGTTTCAACTGCATGATCGATAACAATGGAAATGTTATCGCAATGGGGGAGTCGCTGTTCGATCTCCTCCCTTAATCCACGCTTAAAACACGAGAGGAAATAATCGTCCATCCTTTTTTTGAAATACTCGTTTTCTAGTCTGTTATCCGATGGTCGTTCTGTATAAAGTATCTCTTTTCCTTTTCTATTAATTCGCATAGAAAATTCAGCTACAGTTTCGTTCTTCTTTTGGCAAATAGTACCGAGTTCTCCGACTAGTTACATTTCAGTTTTGTTCAGTGCATAAAGCTTCTTAAGATATCCTAATAGGTCGTGTACTTTCTCGAATTTGGTCGCGTGAATCATGTCCCTAGCGGGGTTTATCAATCTATTCCGGATCATCTTCACCAGGTACTTCTCAGCCGCAGGGGAATACACCTCCCTTGCGTCCTCACACCCAGCGACGAATTCCGAATGCGGAACATTTTTCCCATCGACTTCTGGGATTATGTTAAGAACGTCTTTTATCAACGTCAAGTCGTTTATACTCAACGTTGGGGTTTCTGTCTCGTGTCTCGCAAGTTGATTCCTTATCCATGAAGTTGATTTGCAAAGGCACATTCCCTTTTTAATAATCCCGGACGAGCCCCCAACAATTATATATCACGTCCTGAGGGGACGTGGGCATATATATATGTGTGGTATCCCTCTTTCTTGCCTACGCCTAGCGCAATAGCACGCGATGAGGGTTAAAAAGGGGACGTGCTGGTGGAAAGGGTAATTTTAAGGAATTTCGTGGATGATCCAATCGTTGAAAATAATGGTCGTGACACTTGTGTTCAATTAACTCGGAATTTATTACAATCAGCCGTATGGTTTGATCCTATTATTTCAAAGATACAAATTGAAGACAAAACGGTGAAAATGTATTCGCTTACATTGATGCGTCTCGGTGTTGACCCAGTCGCTTGGGTGTCGGGTACGGTCGTAAAACTAAGGGCCCTTCGTCGGTGGCCCGAAACGCTCGCAGATGGTGTGAGTGTGTGTGACGGATACAGCAAATGTTCGGTGACACAGATTCTAGTATTCGTGGATTTCGCGGTTCGAGAATGGAAAATACAATGAAATTTGGTTCGAGAATGGAAAATACAATGAAATATTGCGCGTAATACAAATGTTAAAATTCTTAAGATTATCGCGTAACTGTTAGAGAACTTTCGAAGTACACGATTCGTATAAACTCGAGTTGCAAGAGAACGTACGCTCTACAAGAAAGGAAATGAATATTCAACGCGATGGATATCGGTTAAGGAACTCTAGGTATGAGCTCGCTGGATTCTGACCGGAGACTCGGATTGAGACTTGATGAAAAGAACCTTGTGTGATCGTGGTTGCCGGAAGACTAACTTGTACCACCATCCCCTGGACCTTCTTGCTCCAGAGTCCGTTTTTGGTAGAGTATGGAAAAAAGAGGAACTTTGGTTTTTTAATGTTCAATTACCTAATCGAGGACGTGTTGTGGGAGTAATATTAATCGTCCATTAGCCAATCAGAGCGAGGGACATAGAAGTCTTTCCTCTGCCAGTTTTTCGTGGGAAAGCACGCGGGGTTGAATTTGTTTATCTGAAGTCTGGGGCCTCGGCGCCAAGGCAGCACGCGATAACGTAGCGACTAGCCGCGTCGCGGCTTTGCACGTGCATTCGGCTTAAGTTGCGCTCTCGATTTTATGGCCGTTTCGAGTGGAGTGTTCCGGAGCCCTTGGTCTGTCTTTGGTTCTCATACGAGTAAGAATCGAAACAACGTTAGGGCCTATCTTCAAGCCATCTAGCTCGCAGTCATGAATTTTTTGTTTTACGACTTTTCGGAGAAATCGGCCCTAGAACCGTGTAGTTTCAAATTTTGACGACCAAGGTCTTTGGCTGGGTTATGCGATACATTCTTCGTGCATGGTCGCAGTGTGTTGGCCTGTCTTAGAATCTTGAACGCTCTGTTTCAATCATTTCCTGTATAAGGGGAAAGTTCAGCGAGTACATCGTAGGACGTGACAAAAAATTGACATGATTTTACTCTTCATTCCCTACATTGAAAAAAAAACGAAGTCTAAAAATTCGACCTGCAACACATTGAAAAAAAATAAAAACGACAAAGTTTCTCATTTTTCATTGGAAGTCCATACATTAATCATTCTTTCAGTTTAATAAATGAGTGCTCATGGGTGGAGCAGTTATGAGGCATGAGAGACCAATGTGAACAATACGATTTTATTACTAATTTTAGTTCATTCACCCCTACTATCTATATTGCAACATATTAATCTTCATCGCTAGCGCTGCTGATAACGGCATTAACCTCTTCAACATCGAAGAGTCCTTTAAGGATTTTGGCTGGTCTTATGATTTTCGATAGATATCGAGCATTCGATAGATAATAAATTATCGCAGCAATGTGTGGACAGCATCCAACGGTTCGTTGGCCATTTGGACAATCACAAACGTAACGGCGAATTCCGGAAGAGCCTTGGGAATCATGAGTGTAATCAATATAGCATTTATACGTTTTTCTATTAATGTGTCTCGACCTCACGAGACCTTGAATGATTGCGCGATTCGCATCTTCTAATCTCTTCATATAATTGAGTGCAATATTTCCATCCTCGTCCATCATTTCAGCAAGGTAAGATACTGCTTGAATTAGCTGGTATGAACCAGTAAAGAGTATCGTCAATTCCTTTTCACCCAGCTCCAGAATATCAAGCAAATCAGCTGATGTTAATTGTTGCAATTGCATTTTTCGACAATTCCAACGCTCCAACTCTGCCTCTTCTGCAAGTGAATTATCAGCATTGCGCCTGGACTTCATCTGCTCAATAATATCATCTCTAATGCAAACATCGGAGTTCCATCTCTTACCAAAGGTATTATTGAGATAGCAAGCAATCCTGAAGTGTGATCGAACATTTGGGAGTTCATTATCCAAAGAGTGATGAAGTAGCTTATATTTCTGGCCAAAGCCGATATATATGCCCAGTAATCAGCTTAAACATTTAAGCCTCATCCCTACTTTCGCGACATAGAATACGAAGACAGTCACGAGGTATCTCGAAACTCCGCTCCAGTTATCACTGCCAACCAAATCGTTCGACCCAGTCAACATCTCATGGATTATCAACTACCGAATCAATCAACTACCGAATAGCAAAGCCTCAGGATATGATCCCCTAACACTCGAGATATTAACGGACAACACCACTGTGACCCCCTGTTTTTTTGCCATTTTTCAAGAATTTTTTTTCTGTGGGAAAAAAAAGAGATTCGAAATTTTTTTTTTGATTTGTTTGTTGTTTATTGAAGATACATAAAAAAAAAAATTCAAATTTTTCACGCCCCATGGTGACGCTGGGGAAGCTCCCGCGTCAGGTACTGTTGCCTCTGCAGTGGTTCGGGGCACGCAGCAGAACTCTCTTCAAAGTTGATCTGAAAAAAATACGGAGTGTTTTCGTTAATAATATGATATTTTGAAGACAAGTACATAGGGATTTGAAAAAATATTGACTTTTAAAAAATAGGCACGCTTTTGAAATTAAAGGACGATTTTCGAGCAAAATTTCTCGTCGAAAATAGGCTATAACTTTTTTTATTATTGAGATATCGAAAAAATCCTCTGTACTTCTTTAGATAATCTAGTTTTATTGATGCAGTCCAAATTTGAAGTCGATCGGATAAAAATTGCTCGAGTTCTGCTGCGTGCCGTACTCAAAAAAGTGGTTTTGAGAAAAACGCGTTCAAAGTTTTAGGTTTGTTAATTTATGCGATAAATTGGAAAAAAAAATTTTACCTTTAATCAGCGATGCCGGCACCATATAGCTGGCCGTCAAGAAGCAAATCATTGTCCCTAGCATCGTTTCTCGAACTTGTAGAGGCTCTTCTTGCCTCTTTTGCACCCTCTGTGAGCGAGCGCTCCGCCAGCTCGATCCGCGCTGCGTCGGTTTCAACGCAAAAATTGAAACAATTTGGGCCGACAGTTATCCCGAACGTCTCCAAAACTTTCATGAGGCTTCTCAGGCTATCATTGAATAATAATACCGCGATATCAGCTGCAGTATCGAAGATTTTTTTGCTCCCGGACTGACACTTGGGGGCTATTGCCCAAACTGATTTGTTGTAGCTTTCGTTGTTGTTTTGCGTGAAGCCGCCCAAACAACGCTGCAGCAAATCGTCTCTGCTCAAATTTTCGAAGACTGGCGTAATTGCCTCCAATACTTCCTCAGGAAGAGGCGGCTTATGGCGATATTCAGAAATATTACCGCTTGCGAACGCTCGCTGCAAAGAACACCACGACTCGGCACCCTCTGGGCAATCGTCATGTTGTGGCTCACTATCTGTGGATATTTTATGTTTGATAGTTGCCCAAATTGCCTTCCTCATTTTTTCAACAACATCGCTGTTCCTCCGAACAGCCAAGCCGTAATATGTGCTCAACTCGTCAATCAATTTTCCGCTGAGCTTTCCTCTGCCAGACAATCCTTTTTGTTTTTTCACGACTTCGCGGAGGCGCGTCCCCATACGTTTTTGGACATGATCGATGCACTCTTTTTTTTTATCTCGAAACCGTCGTATGGATCGCTATTCGATATATCTGCCGACCCTGAAGCGCGCAGCGCGACCCTGAAGCGCGGGACCCCGAGCGTCACGGCGCGCTGCACCGCTCCACAAACTATTCAATATCTCCGAAAATAATTATTTTTTCGAGCTGGGTCCAACGGCATCTTAATCTTAAATGTATTTTAGATTTTTCTAGATGGTTTCCAAAAAATCCATTTTTTGAAGCCGTCACAGTGGTGTTGTCCGTTAAAGCAAATGCCAAACAAAGCGATAGAATATAGCACCACAATATATAATGCTGATCTAAGTATACAATACTATCCAACCGAATGAAAATACTCTACAATATTCATGATACATTAACCAGGAAGACCGAAAAAATAACCCTCCTCCTATCGTCCCCCTAGTTTATTATCGATTGTCTCTAAAACACTTGAAACATCGATTGCAAAGAGGACGCTTTGGCAGATGTCGTTGTGCATTTAAACTTGACGCGTGGTTGAAAATAGCCCTGTCAAACAAAGTACAAACATACAACGCTATAATAACGCCCATGTGGCCGTATATCGGGCCGAAATGGGGGGCTCAGCGAAAAAAGGCCAACATAAACTACCTTTAGACCCGGCAATCTAAAATCTTAGGTAGAATAACAGGGTGCCTATGTCTCTAACCACATTAGAGTAGAAGTAGAAGTAGAAAAATTTTCACGCAAAGCTCAACAACCATGTTAACCCGCTGATCAACAAACAAAGAGCCAGAAACATGTCTGAGAATCTCATACGTAGACTAAAGTGCCGCTGGCCTCGTAACCTCCTTCCAGCCAAAAATAACGTGTTAACGACCATATTTTCGCATATCGGAACCACCGAGACTCTTCAGTGGGAAAGTACTCAATCTCGTACTCGAAGCCAAATTAAAGAGAATAAAAGGGACCCTGATTACTTGTTGTAGATATGTACAGTTGAAATAATAAGTATATTAATTTTTCAAATAACGTTAAACCTACTTATTTTAAAAAAATCCCTCAGTCTGCGCAGCAGGCAAACCAAACTGAACTCCTAATCTCTTCAAAGTATCATCGAGACGAATTTTCATAAGAGCCAATTTAATATTGTCTGCAAGGTTCTTAAAATGGATAGCGATCAGATCAATAACCCAGTATCAATCTTTGCAAATGTCATCATATCCTTTACAGTTATTACTAATAAAATAGTTCGCGATGATAACGCTTTTTTCATTCACTTTGTGTTGCTTGGTGGCTTTATGTTCCCCTCCTCCTGATGTCCATTGTTTCCAATCCGATGAACTGGTGAGAGTCTTCCTCTGCTGAAGTCTGTGTTCCTTTCGACAACTGAAACCTTTTGGTTAGAGGAATCCTGGGTGTGTGGATTGAAGTGGATGGTTGAACATTAGCAATATCCTCAGTTTGGGAGTGAGCATTTTGCAACTAACTGCTTTACTACGGTACTTGGGTTTCGCATTGGTCTCACACAATTGCAGCAGTGTATTTCTCAAGTTTTAACTACCACGGTTAAACATTGTAGTAACGTAGGAATGATACATTCACTCGTCGATATGGAGCAATTTCCTTTCGTATTTAGTATTCAGCGTTGCATTTTCTTTCGATTTTGATCATATTTCGTCCAGTTCGGCTCGATAGCGTCTTTTATCCGCAACCGGCCGAGGATTTGTGTTAACTCGTTTTCGATTGGGTTGATAATGGAAATAATGGGGCACGGCGTTCCCATGAAGGAAAATCGTCCATGATTTTCCATCTCCTCCTTGAGATCGAAATGATCTTTGAAACCGAAAAGTTTGTTTTCTATAGCGTATCCGAACGTCGAGCCACGGGAAACTAATGTTTTTTTTTTTTAGTTCTTTAGCATACAAATGAAAATTTTATCTGGTGCCGTTTTCGTTATGTTTTTGAATAAGGACACAAAATAATAACGATAAGTTCTTCGCTGTCGACATTTTGTTTCGCAAAAGAAAATCGAAAACTCTTTCTCTACACGACCGCTCACCGTGGGTTAAGCGTTCAAGGTAATGCCTCCACGCACACCGTGACGTCGCACAACAGTTCGAGTGCGCTCAAGCTTTTGCGGTGTGTTTGAGCGGCCCGAGACCGCTGCAATTTCCAAGAGGCCATAACTTTTATATATCAATATGGATGGAAAATTATTTTTAGAAAATTTATCTGATTGTATTGAATACGTTGATACTATAAAAAATTTCGAAACTGTTGATACGACCGAATTACTCGGAAAAAACCGCTCATTCTCTCGACGTGAAATTCGGCTTTTGCTAGAGAGCCGGAACAGTACTAGTAACATCCGAAGGAAAATACTTTCATTAATGTGGGCCAACAAGTTTCTACAATATAAATGCTTAAAAATAAAAATGAAAAACAGTGTGGGTCAATGCAAACATCTATTAGATGTGGGCCGAGACCAACGCGGCTTCACATGGTAGATCGCGCGGCTGCTAGTGTCGAATGCTAAAATACTATTGTAATTGATTTTTCTTTTAATTTACGTACATCGAAAATTCTGATTGTTCCAGATGTTTGAAGCTAGATTACAATACGGCATCGCGGATTTATTCATACAAAGGAGAAGAGTGCAGCGTGCGTCTCCGATACATTTGTGAACTGGCGACTGACGACGAGATGAGCAACAAAATGGAACAAACGGCACGAATGTTCAGGCAGACTCCAGATTAATGAGGGAGTCACGAATTGATGATCTTTCACACAAATTGTTTAATCTATCATATACTCTGTGAGCCTAAGAACGTCAATGTAGACCGGCTATATTAGATATTTTCTGTAATCAGGCACCGAAGATTCACTCGACGTATATATTTATTATGTTGATTTATTGTCTCATATATTATAATACATTACTTCTCTATCGGAAAGGACAGCGCTGTACAGAGCCGCGAAGATATTCTTATGAAATTTAAATTGCTCCAGTTATTCAGAATAACGACACGCAAATTCGAAAAGAAAATTAATATTCACCATCGCGAAATAAGACAACGGAAAAATTATCCGCAGGTTGAATACGTTAAATTTTAAGGGAAGATAAGTTTTCGAAACGCCCCTATAATCGCACTGTCATGCCACCGGGGTGTGCGTAAGTCTACTATATGCAACAATCAATTGCGATTAAATGTATTGTGTAGATGCGATATTATTGCCGGGAGAACCTGACAGTAGACATCGTGCCAATTAAAAAAATATACAGATCTTAGTAACTGTAAGATGAATTGTTAATTACTAACAAAGACACTGAATTCATGCCTATTTCCATACCGTTAGGCTCTGAACCGTCAAAAAACCACATTTTTGCGTTGTTTCAACTGATTCATTCGAAAAAAATGACGGAGTAATAGGAATTTAGAGTTTTTGACATAAAGCTAGTAAAATTGTACCAATGAAGCTCAAAAGCTTATCGACAATCCTGAAAATATAGTGCATCACTTTTTCCACTCGGAGTGATCTTGCATATCAAAGACACACGCATTCAAACGCGCGCGCGCGCACACACACACGCACACACGCGCACATACACACACACACACACAAACACACACACACACACACACACACACACACACACACACACACACACACCGCGCACGGGCTGCAGCAATCGTCTTCTATTGGGCCTCGACTCTTTACTGTAATATGAGTCTCAGACGGTTGTAGAGACCTCTGGCCGTAGTTTGCAACAGCGTCTAGCCAAAAACTACAAGTTCTCCAATACCGTCGTAACCTCGCCGGAATTTTGCAGACTGCAATACATGCCTTAAAGGACGGAGTTATGGGACCGCGTACTGTACGCGACTTGCGACGAACGATATACAAGAGATTGACTTTCCTAGGGGGTTTCCAGAATGCCTTAGCTCTTATTGCATAGCGTTCATCGCTTGTTGCAAACTGCAGGCAGCATGCGGGTACCCTTATAGGTAACCCAAGCGGACGACTAGCCAGTAGGCAATACGAACTGGTACTTACTCGATGGTAGGGAGTCACGCGTAGGTGATCCGAATTTCGCGCAGATACGTGTAAATGACCCGCGAATGAACGCGCAAACGTAACTCATAGTTCACGGATAAATGTTAGCTCGCCAAAATTTCGTAGGTAATTGTGGAATACACGCCTATGCAATGAGAAATTTCCGAGTGAACGTCTAGATTACTCGAAGCTTACGGGTGAACGTGTAGATCCCCCGAATTTGAAGAGTAAAATCGCAGATAACCCGAATCTCATAGGTAACTATGTAGATAGGTCGGACCTCGTAGGTAACCCCAATCGCATAAATAAATGTGTAGAGAACCCAAATTATATATATACCCGTACAGATTACCCTAATTACATAGATAATTACATAGATAATTACTGTAGATAACCCGACCTACATAAATAATCGTACAGATAGCCCGAATTCCACAGATAAATAGCCAGTCTGCTCGCGTACTTACTTACGTTTATATGGGTATAATTGAATGATTAATCGAACTTACCTAAGTGAAGTTCTATCATAATTGTATGTAGCGTCTCTTCCGAAAGATCATTTGTAGTACACTCATCCCCACTCAGGTGTCACCACAAATTGTTAAAGCTCATCAAGATGCCTTTTCCTTTTTCCCTTCCTTTGTCGAGTTTTTGCTGGTAACGTGTCATCTTATTTATTCAAAGCGTTGCCGTAGACATCTGGGCCTATATATATATATATATATATATATATATATATATATATATATATATATTGCTCACAATAGATATGGGACTATTTATGGTTACATAATATAAATATATAAAAGGCGGGACTGATCTTTCGGAAAAGACGCTGCATACAATTATGATAGAACTTCACTTAGGTAAGTTCGTTTAATCATTTAATTGTATTTCGCATTTCTTCCTGAAGATCAATGTAGATTGTAATTCCATCGACCATCGAGCATATATGTTGGGGATGAGTCAGTGGACTCCCGCGATATGAGAAATGTACGCAGTCCGCTTGAGGCCAGCCTGGCGATAATATTGTACCCAATAAACTGTCTCCAAACCATTTTCTGTGTTATTATTACGATACTACAATTTGGCGACGAGGATCTGTGAGGAACGGCGCGTGACGCGAAACGGGCAGTACTGGAGCATTAGTAGCCAAAAAGAGACTCAGAAAATAGTAAACGGTGGTAGCAATGCGTGAGTTAAAAGAGATGAACACGCGAGCGATAAATGCTGGAAACGGAGCAGCACAAGGACGAGAGACAAACCGCGGAGAACAGGGGTAACGCGAGCGGAACGGGGGTATCGTGGGTGTACAAATTGACAAAATACGGGGTAATCGAAAAACTTAATGAAAGAGGACAAGTTGTAAGCAAGAAAGAGTCGATAGACAAGCTCAGAAAACAGGTAGTGATAAGTATTCGGGATAGAATTCCGGTGAAGCAACGTGTAAAGTGGGAAGAATTCGGTTTGGTGAGTTCGTGTGTCGGTGAGCGGCTAGCGCAAGATGTAGTGCGAAAAAACAGTAAACAAGAGCTTAGTACGATGGAAGTAGCTAAGCGGCTGTCGTTCAAGCTGTACGAAGAGGATTGGGAATCGTTCTCGGAAAGGCTGGAAATATATTTCGAGACACAAGAAACGCCAGAAAATAGAAAGACAGGAATATTGTTAATGCTGATAGACAACGAAGCATACAGGTTGGTGCGCGACTTTTGTGCCCAGGCCAAGCCAAAGGAGAAAACTTTTGCGCAACTGTGTGGAATAATACCACAACATTTAGCGCCCAAGCCATCCGAGGCCATGGAACGGTGTAAATTTCACCAAACCGTACAATCGGCAACGGAAACGGTGGTTGAATTTTCGGCGCGATTAAAAAAAATGTCACTTCATTGTAATTTTGCGGAGGTACAGACAGCGTTACGAGACCAGCTGGTATGCGGCTTGCGAGACCATAGACGAAAATTCCTCTATTTAAAGAAAGCGCCTTAACATTTGAGGGCGCGTACATAATAGCTGTGGCACACGAGGAAGCAGCGAAAAATGCCACAAAAGTGGAAAGTATAGCGAGGTCCATGGCGGGAACCAGAGACATTAATTATGTACGATCAGCAGCGAGAGGCCGAGGATTCAGCCGCGGGAGAGGGAACTCCGGACGAGAACGCGCATGGGGCCAGAGAGGGGGGCCGGGAAGAGAGTATAAGCACGACGGCATGGACAAGGAGAAAGAGAAGCCAAATATACAGACGAATTGCGACGAGATCAAATGTTATTGCTGTGGAAAACCGGGCCATTACGCAAGAGGATGCATTCACCAGCAGAAGTCGTGCTCCAATTGCCATCGCACGGGTCATCTAGCAGCGGCGTGCTTGGGAAAACGAGGTGGGGTACAGCAGGCGTTGCGCTACCTCGGGACAGAGACGGAAGGCGAAGAGGTTGGCGAGGTGCTAGAAGAGGGGGACCGCGAATGACTGACGACTGGTAAACCGGCAGAAAAAAACACGGTGTACGCGTTGGAATCGAGGCAAGGTAGAATAGTAGCGTACCCAATGTATGTAAGTTTGAAAATTGATAATGTACCCGTTAGAATGCAAGTAGATGGGGGCACTTTCTTAACGGTAATGTCCGAGCAGACGCGGAAACAATTACTTCCGAGGCACACTGTTGAGCCAACGCCAATAGCGTTAGAAGGTTATGGACATACGCTGCCGCCGGGAGGAGTATTAAAAAAAATTTAAGTTGAATATGAAGGTTCGATTAAACGTCTGGATTGCTACGTCGTCTCAGCCAGAGGCTCGACACTCATCGGGAGGCAATGGCTTGCAGCATTTGGCGAATGGCCGTTAGGGTTGAAGGCGAACGAAAACGAGGAAAAAAAGGTAAATGCAATATCCCTGGCCTCGAAAGAGAAGGCAGTACAGGCGCAGGTAATAGCCAAGCACCCGTTGTTATTCGGTACGGGACCGGGACTGTTCAATAAGAGTAACGTGAAAATTGTTTTGAAAGAGAACGCAAAGCCGGTATCGCTGCAAGCCAGACATGTGCCGTTCGCTCTGCAAGAGAAAGTAGGGAGGGAAATCGATATCCTAGTGGGTTTAGGGCATTTGGAGAAGGTTGAATTCAGCGAGTGGGCGACTCCAATTGTGCCCATAGTCAAGTCCGATGGGTCAGTAAGGATATGTGGGAACTTTAAATTAATGGTGAATCCTCAACTCGTGATCGACGAGTATCCATTGCCCATGATAGATGAAATATTTTCGGCACTTCAAGGGGGACAAACATTTTCGCAAGTAGACTTGAAGCACGCGTATATGCAAATCCCTACCGAAGAAGCGTCTCGTCACTGCTTAAAAATCACGACCCATAGAGGTTTATTTACATACACTCGACTGCCCGAGGGAGTACCGTCACGCCCGGGGGTTTTCCAGTGCCTAATGGTAGCATGTGTAAGCGGAATTCCCCGAGTAAAAATGTATCTAGATAACTTATATTGTACGGGGAATACGGAGAACAAACATTGTAAGACACTCGAAGCCGTACTGGCACGACTGGAGGGGTGTCATCAGTGAGCAAATGCAAAAAATGTGATTTTCTTAAAGCAAAAATAGAGATACTCGGATTTGTCATAGGCAAAAACGGATTGCCCAAATCCCCAGCCAAAATTAAAGCCATTGTAAAGGCGACGCGGCCGAAGGGCGCTAAACAGTTAGCAGCGTTTATAGGCCTCGCTACGTATTATGCGAGATTTCTGCCAGGCCGAGCACAACATATGAAACCATTATATGAATGTTTGCGCCGGAGTGATTTTTGTTGGAGGGAAGTAGTATAGCTAGGCCGGTTCTAAGCCACTTTTAGGGCGGAGGGAGCGAGGGGCGAGGGAGCGAGGGGGGCGGGCGGGATGTTTGTGGGTGTGTGTGTGTGTGTGTATGCGCGCGCGCGTGTGTGTGTGTGTGTGTGTGTGCGCGCGCGCGCGCGCTCGTGTGCGTGAGCGGGGGGAGGGAGCGAGGGAGGCGGCGGGATGTGTGTGTGTGTGTGTGCGTGGGCGTGCGCGCGCGCGTGTGTGTGTGTGTGTGTGTGTGTGTGTGTGCGTGCGTGCGTGTGTGCGTGCGTGTGTACGTGCGTGCGTGCGTGCATGGGTGCGTGCGGGCATGCGTGCGTGCGACAACCATATATGGTTCGGAAAATTTTCGGTAATTTGAAGACGCTACATGAAGGGGCGGCCTTTCAAAGCCCCGTAATTTATGACATGCGGCTGCCTTGGTTCCATTCCGAAAGACAATGTCAATTACATCCCCCACATCTCAAAGCTCGCCGACACTCGAAACAGGTCCTGACAGCGTTCTTGAAAAAGCGTGCATGCGTGCGTGCGTGTATGACAACCATATATGGGTCCGAAAATTTTCGGTAATATAAAAAACGCTAGGCGCCACATGGGTGATCTTTATTTATGACATGCAGCTGCCTTGCTTCAATCTCGAAGATAATGCCCAAATGATAGCATCTGCCCCGACTCAAAGCTCGGCGACACTCGAAACAGGTCCTGACAGGTTCCTCGGGAAAACTGCAAACTTTAGGGATCTATCGTCAAGGGCCGTTGGCGCCGATGGACCTCTTGAACTGCCCTCTTGAAAAAAGAAGTCTCATCGAGGTCTTGGTTTCATTCCGAGATATAACGTCAAGATGTTCACATGTGCGAGTATGTACGCAGTACATCCAGCCAAGCACCCCCTGGACTTGACTAAAAACGAGCTCGAACAGGTTCCAAAGGTTTTGCTCCTAAAATATTGGGGTAAATATGTGGGCTCATTGTGCGATCGTTTGCCGGAACATCATCAGAACGACAGTGAAGTGATATCATATCTTCCATGCATGGAGCATTAGAATACGCCGCAGATGAAAGATCAGATCGATGGCCTCCCACCTCAACGTCGGGAGTATCATAAATGCTGTGAAAATTCTCCACGTACGGGGTTCTTCGAACGTGTTTGAACCTGTTTTCCACGATTGGAAAAGAGGGGAGAAGTTTGTGTATGTTTGAGTAGAAGGGGGGGCTTACGGGGGAGCTTATAAGTCCGTGGACCAAGCTCAGACTCCACTATTCCACCGCACCATCAACATCTCTCCAAAAAAAAAACTTTGAAAGTGCGGGGAAAAATTGATCTCTCGAGTATCAACGATGTCACCCGGATGGTGGAATTCCTCCCAACGAAGAAGCTGTCAGAACTCCCCGTTAAATCGGAACGACTAATCTCCGATATGAGGGCCGTACAACCAAAATTTGGGAAACGCTACATCGTGGCCATCGCAGATGAGTTCTCCGTCTTCTTTCCGGCGCGGCTTGTGAAGGCCTTTGACCAAGATCCGACAATGTTCGAGAGTATGCTGCAAGTGGCACGCGATGGTTAACTCGGCATGCAGTACATTGGTGGAAAATACAACAGTGTCGAGTTCCGCCGTCTCTGAACATGGTGGACGGGACAAAATTCGTTGCATCGTCGAACGGCACCATCGAGAGTATGCTGCAACTGACGCGCAAACGGCTACATGCAGTTGTGGAAAATACAACAGGCTTCCATCGTCTCTGAGGCGGAGAAAGAAGATCAAATTCGTTGGGACACCATCGTTGAACTGTTCGCACCACGGTCATTTCGCAATTATTTTCGACAGTTTATGTGTTAACTATGTAAAAAAAAAAATGCGTGAAAAATGGTTTATCGAAAAGTAGATGAAGGAGAAATTCAATGTGTTTTCGTCGGAGAATAAATGAAGATTACAAATGGTATATATTTCCATCGGAATGTTTTATATTCATTGAAAAAAAATCCCTCGCTCACACCTCGTATACGCTCAACCAGCTTTTCAGCGATTTTACATTTGCATGGGCGCAGTTGTATTTCGTGTTGACGAAGTGATAGGGACATTTGGATTTCGTGATTTTCGGCAGCTTCTGCAGCGATGAACAGTCCAGAGTCTCCAAGTCGATGATCTTTGTGGCGACATCCGTGAATCTTGATAGCCATGCGCATTTCTCGGATCCCTTCGCATAGATGGCGGGAGCTCCTTAAAAGATTCGTCGAATTGTTTTTCTAGCTGCCTCGTATGGTATGCCGCTGTGATCCTATCCCATTCCATGGAAATTGCATTCCAACCACTTGTTTGTAATTTTGTACTTGGCCGGTAGAGAGTCCCATGCAATGGTGCGTCGAAGGCGAGCGTCAACGGTTCAGCATCCTTATTGAGGAGTCTGACGATGGACATCTCCTTTAGGACAAATTTGTTGACGGGTCTCGTGAAGCCCTGTACATCGACGATAAGCTCCATGTTGACTGATGCGAGTGCGAATCATCGGCATGATTTTATACCAATATTTTAACCCCCCCACTGATTGGATTGTACTCGACAATACGATTATGAAGGATCATGCAGTATGCCGAATTTTGTGGAGACATAATGTTTTTCAATTCAAATTCAAGACGCACGTCAACAGGGCCGGACTTGAGCGAATCGTTTTGATGTGAACAGTCAATGACAACGAGGGGGGGGGGGGGGTTTCTGAAAATTCCACTCTGCTCAGCCATGGTTCAGCCTCTTTGTTGTAATAGGTCTGCTGAAAGTTCGCATACATCTCGTAGCGTAGAGTATATTGATTTTGTTCAATGTTCAAATTCAAATTTCTACATGGATAACATTGCGAGTTGAGGTATAGTTTGACATCGCTCATGTTTCAATCATCAAAGTGGCTCGCATTTTGTTGTTTCTTATTCTTCCGTCCCGTCTGCAGCGTGAGTATGACACATCATTGCTTCTCCAGCTGATTCGAGGTGTTCACAGACTACACGTGCTTAGAGGTCGCAGGCAGCAATGGACATTCATACAGTTCCTATGATCCGAAACTCATGGAGATTGGGGCGTATTTGGCGAGGAACTTTAAGGGTTGAACTTTTCGCTGATCCGAGACTGTTACATACGGTACGAGCCGTTCTATTTTATGGAATACGAGTTTGGAGTCTTCGCTCTTGGGATCCATAGGAGTATCCACGGCTACACAACTCAACGAAATATTCATGGATCGCACAAGCTGCCATCCCAGCTGGAGAATCAAAAATATGTCATTTTTGCGGCACAGACTGCTGAAAAGAATTATATGGCAAAGGACATTTCATTATTCGTCGACTGCGAGCTCAGCAGAGTTAAACTTCATCTCAATTCGGAATTCTATCCTCAAGATCGATCGAATTTGGACTTCGACTAAAAAAAAAAGTTTCGCCATTTTGTTCAATATGTACTCGCGATTTCGAAAATATCATTACGACTGTAATAGTGATCGTTCTTTGCTAACCGTCGCCAAGTTTTTATGTAGCGGCCCTCTCACGGTTGATGATTGATCGCAATCAGAATAAGCCTGTAAACAAATGCTACTGTAGATGCGTGAATAGAGTTCGAATGCAAGGAAGATTGCAGTAGGAAGAAAGATTGCGAAATGCAGTACTTCGTTATGTCAACATAATCCGATATCGGTTTGTGCAACTGAATATAATATTTTTTTTTCGAATGTGAAACTCAATTTTTTTTGTATGGAATTTGATTGAGAATAAATTAAGATTTTCGTTTTAAGGCTTTCACGGCTCTTTATGTAATTCGAAGAGTATGTGGCTTCCGGATGGAGGCCGTGTTGAAAATCAGCGTTGTGCCGACGTTTCGCAAACGTTACAGTCTGCATCATCAGGGCTGAGAGCTCCGATACTGAAGCTCCCGTGTCTCAGGCAGTCCTTATATAGCTGCAGTCAAAGTTCAAGATCACTGCACCAGCCAATCAGACGTTTTAATTGATCGGTCGGTCAATTAAAAAACCGGGAGGACGGTGTGCCAAATGGGATTGACGTGATATCCACCATCTCTGTTTAGATTCGTATCGTTGTTCAAAAACGTTCCAACCCATGAAACCGTAGACATAATCAGAAAATCCCAAAAAGTTGCTCCTAACCTACTAGCCCTTAAAGAACATTGCCGAAACTCTACATATTTCCAATTCCAATCCCAGTTTTATGAACAAACTTCAGGCGCAGCCATGGGTTCTCCGATTTCCCCTATCATCGCCAACATCTTTATGGAGAACTTCGAGAACAGAATTCTGCAAGAAGCACCCCTTAAACCCTCAATCTGGTTCCGATATGTCGATGACACCTTCGTCATTTGGAGTCACGGCAAAGAAAACCTCAGTCATTTCTTAACCTTCCTCAACTCCCAGCACCCCAATAAACGATTCACCATGGAGATAGAACAGGACAATCAAATTACTTTTCTGGATGTACAGGTTCAACGGAAAAACGATGGCACTTTGGGCCACAAAGTTTTCCGGAAGCCGACGCATACGGATAGATATCTCCACGCTACGTCCCATCACCACTCCTCCCAATAACAATTGGTCATACGCTCTCTGGTCTACAGAGCTCTAGCGATCTCCGAACCGAACTCTCTCGAGGATGAACTAGAACACCTACGCAAAGCTTTAGGAGATAATGACTACAAGCCAGGCAACATCGAAAGAACGATCAAACAACTAAGAAGAAAAATAGCCGATCCGAAAACGGTAACAGCACCTGAAGGGGAAAATGAAGGACAAATAATAGCAACAACTTCCCTTCCATACCGTCAGGGCATAACCGATCGCATAGGCAGGGTCCTTGGGAAACATAACGTGCGAGTCATCTTCAAACCTCAGAAGAAGCTAGCACAAGTGGTTCCGAGTGCAAAAGACCAAAGACCACCATTAAGTGCACCAGGAGTGTACAAGATACCCTGCTCATGCGGTAAAGTGTACATAGGAGAAACCGGAAGGAAGATCAGTACACGAATCAGAGAACATCAACGGTGTATCAAATATGGCCACATTGGACAATCAGCCCTGGCCGAGCATTGGATGGAGACTGGTCATGCCATTCAGTTCGATAAAGCCCAAAGTCGGGCCCCATCAAACAGCTATTTTTCCAGGCAACACCGAGAAGGCTTGGAAATCCGAAAACATCCGGACAATCTAAACAGAGATGGTGGATATCACGTCAATCCCATTTGGCACACCGTCCTCCCGGTTTTTTAATTGACCGGCCGATCAATTAAAACATCTGATTGGCCGGTGCAGTGATCTGGAACGATGACTGCAGCTATATAAAGAATGCCTGAGATACGGGAGCTTCAGTATCGGAGCTCTCAGCCCTGATGATGCAGACCATAACGTTTGCGAAACATCGACACAACGCTGATTTTCAACACGGCCTCCATCCGGAAGCCACATACTCTTCGAACAAATTAATATAATCGCACAATGATGGTCGACGACATTCAGCAGTGTATGTTCGACAGATGTTCGAAAGCCGTTTGTTGGAAGTTTGCGAGGCGTTCAAAAACATTCATAAGCCGTTTCAAGACATGCATGAGGGGTTCAAAGAGTTTCAAGAGACTTTTTACGACGTTCATGAGAAGGTTGAAGATGTTCGTGAGACGTTCAAGAGATTTTTGAAAACGTTCACAGGACGTTTGCAGAAATTGGCGAGAGGTTCGAAGACGTTCAGAGACTTTCGAAGACGTTCAAGAGATCTTTGACGATATGCATAATACGTTTGTAGACAATAATGAGGGGTTCGAAGACGTTTGAGAGACTTTCAAAGACATTCACGAGGAGCTTCAAGCCATGCAAGAAACTTTTGAATACGTTCACGAGACTTTCGACGACATTCATAATACGTTTGAAGACGTTCATGAGGTATTCGAAGACATTCAGAGACTTTCGAAGACGTTCAAGAGATCTTTGACGATATTCATTATACGGTTGAAGACATCCATGAGCGGTTCCAAGACGTTTAAGAGACTTTTGAAGACAATCACGAGGTGCTTCAAGACATGCAGGAAACTATTAAATACGTTCAAGACACTTTCTACGACGTTCATGAGACGTTTGAAGATGTTCGTGAGACGCTTAAGAGTCTTTCGAAAACGTTCACGAGACTTTCGACGACACTCACAATACGTTTGAAAACATTCTTGAGAGATTCGAAAACGCTTAAGAGAGACTTTCAAAGACATTCACAAGGGTTCGAAGAGTTTCAAGAGACTTTCTACGACGTCCATGAGACGTTTGAAGATGTTCGAGAGACGTTCAAAAGACTTTCGAAAACGTTCATATGACGTTGGAAGGCATTCACAAGAGGTTCGAAGACGTTTCAGAGACTTTCGAAGACATTCGCGAGGGGTTTGAAGACGTCCAAAAATCTTTCGCTATACGGTCAAGAGATTTTCGACGACATTCATAATACGTTTGAAGACTTTCATGAGGGATACGAAAACGCTTAAGAGACTTCCAAAGATATTCACGAGGGGTTTGTCGACATCCAACGCACTTTCGAGCGCGTTCAAGAGACTGTCAACGGCATTCATAATACGTTTGACGACATTCAATGAGGGGCTTGCAGACTCTTAAGAGAGACTTTCAGAGACATTCACAAGGGATTCGAATAGGTTAAAGAGACTTCCTACGACGTTCATGAGACATTTGAAGATGTTCGTGAGATGTTCAAGAGACTTCCGACGACATTTATAATAAGTTCGAAGATATTCATGAGGGATTCTAAGACGCTTAAGAGACTTTCAAAAGATATCCACGAGGGGTTTGTTGACGTCCAAGTCACTTTCGAACACGTTCAGGACACTTTCAGCGGCATTCATAATACGTTTGACAACATTCATGAGGGGTTCGAAAACGCTTAAGAGAGACTTTGAAGGACATTCACGAGAGGTTTGTCGACATCCAAGACACTTTCCAACGGGTTCACGAGAGTTGCGACGACATTCATAAAACATTTGAAGACATTCATAAGAGGTTCGAAGACGCTTAAGAGACTTTCAAAGATATGCACAAGTGGTTTGAAGACGCACAAGAGGCCTTCGAGTTTATAATGCGATCTTCGACGGCATCCATAAACCGAACATTTTCATGACACTTGAGTTTTGCTGAAATTGTGTGGGTTTGTTTGGGATTTTCACCCAAACAAACCCAAACAATTCCAGCCAAACTCAAATGTCATGAAAATGTTCGGTTTATGGATGCGCTCGAAGATCGCATTATAAACTCGAAGGCCTCTTGTGCGTCTTCAAACCACTTGTGCATATCTTTGAAAGTCTCTTAAGCGGCTTCGAACCCCTCATGAATGTCTTCAAACGTCATATGAACGTTTTCGAAAGTCTCTTGAACGTCTCACGAACATCTTCAAACGTCTTATGGACGTCGTAGAAAGTCTCTTGAAACTCTTCGAACCCTTGTGAATGTCTTTGAAAGTCTCTCTTAAGCGTTTTCGAATCTCTCATGAATGTTTTCAAACGTATTGTGAATGTCGTCGAAAGTCTCGGGAACGTTTTCGAAACACTCTTAAACGTCTCACGAACATCTTCAAACGTCTTATGAACGTCGTAGAAAGTGTCTTCAATGTATTTAAAAGGTTCTTGCATGTCCTGAAGCCCCTCGTGAATGTCTTTGAAAGTCTCTTGAACGACTTCGAACCCCTCATCTATGTCTTCAAACGTATTATGAATATCGTCAAAGATCTCTTGAACGTGTTCGAAAGTCTATGAATGTCTTCGAATTACTCATGAACGTCTGCAACCGTATTATGAATGTCGTCGAAAGTCTCTTGAACGTATTCAAATATTTCTTGCATGGTTTGGAGCCCCTCGTGAATGTCTTTGAAAGTCTCTTAAACGTCTTCGAACCCCTCATCAATATCTGCAAACGTATTATGAATATCGTCAAAGATCTCTTGAACGTCTTCGAAAGTCTCTGCACGTCTTCGAACCTCTCGCCAATGTCTTCAAACGTCCTATGAACGTTTTCAAACGTCTCTTGAACGTCTCACGAACATCTTCAACCTTCTCATGAACGTCGTAAAAAGTCTCTTGAAACTGTTTGGACCCCTCATGCATGTCTTCAAACGGCTTATGAATGTTTTTGAACGCCTCGCAAACTTCCAACAAACGGCTCTCGAACATCTGTCGAACATTCACTGCTGAATGCCATCGACCATCATTGTGCGATTATATTAATTTATTTTCAATCAAATTCCATACAAAAAAAATTGGGTTTCACATTCGAAAAAAAAAAATTATATTCAGTTGCACAAACCGATATCGGATTATGCTGACATAACGAAGTACTGCACTTCGCAATCTTTCTTCCTACTGCAATCTTCTTTGCATTCGAACTCTATTCACGCATCTACCGTAGCATTTGTTCACAGGCTTATTCTGATTGCGATCAATCATCAAGCGTGCGAGGGCCGCTACATTAAAACTTGGCGATGGTAAGTAAAGAACGATCACTATTACAGTCGTAATGATATTTACGAAATCGAGAGTGCATATTGAACAAAATGGTGAAACTTTTTTTTTAGTCGAAGTCCAAATTCGATCCATCGTGAGGATAGAATTCCGAATTGAGATAAAGTTTAACTCTGGTGAGTTCGCAGTCGACGAATAACGAAAGGTCCTTTGCCATATAATTCTTTTCACCAGTCTGTGCTGCAGAAATGAAATATTTTTGTTTCTCCAGCTGGGATGGCAGCTTGTGCGATGCATGAATATTTCGTTGCGTTGTGTAGCCGTGGATACTCCTATGGATCCCAGGAGCGAAGAATCCAAACTCGTATTGCATAAAAAAGAACGGCTCGTTCCGTATGTAACAGTCTCGGATCAGCGAAAAGTTCAACCGTTAAAGTTCCTCGCCAAATACGCCCCAATCTCCATGAGTTTTCGAACATAGGAACTGTATGAATGTCCATTGCTGCCTGCGACGTCTAAGCACGTGTAGTCTGTGAAAATCTCGAATCAGCTGGAGAAGCCATGATATGTCATACTCACGCTGTAGACGGGAGGGAAGAATAAGAAACAACAAGATGCGAGCTACTTTGATCATTGTAACATGAGCGATGTCAAACTATACCTCAACTCGCAAGGTTATCCATGTGGAAATTTGAATTTGAACATTGAACAAGGTCAATTAACTCTACTGTACGAGATGTATGCAAACTTTCAGCAGACCTATTACAAGAAAGAGGCTGAACCATGGCTGAGCAGGGTGAAATTTCTAGAAAAAGCCCCCCCCCCCCCTCGTTATCATTGACTGTTCAAAGCAAAACGATTCGCTCAATTCCGGCCCTGTTGACGTGCGTCTTGAATTTTAATTGAAAAACTATATTCCGCCACAAACTTCGGCATACTGTATGATCCTTCATGATCGTATTGTCAAGTATAATCCAATCAGTGGTGAGGTTAAAAAATTGGTGTAAAATCATGCCGATGATTCGCATCCGCATCAGGCAATATGGAGCTTATCGTCGATGTACAGGGCTTCAAGAGTCCCATCAACAAATTTGTCCTAAAGGAGATGTCCATCGTCAGACTCCTCGACAAGGATGCTGAACCGTAGACGCTCGCCTTCGACGCACCATTTGCATGGGACTCTCTACCGGCCGAGTACCGGCGTTCCAACCACTAATAAACAAGTGGTTGGAACGCAATTTCCATGGAATAGAATGGGATCACAGCAGCATATCATACGAGGCAGCTAGAAAGACAATTCGACGAATGTTGCAAGGAGCTCCCGCCATCTATGCGAAGGGACTCGAGAAATGCGCATGGCTATCAAGATTCACGGATGCCGCAACAAAGGTCATCGACTTGGAGACTCTGGACTGTTCGTTGCTGCAGAAGCTGCCGAAAATCACGAAATCCAAATGTCCCCATCACCCCTTCACCGCGAAATACAACTGCGCCAATGCAAATGTAAAATCGCTGAAAAGCTGGTTGAGGGTATACGAGGCGTGAGCGAGGGATTTTTTTTCAATGAATAAAAAACTTTCCGATGGAAATATATACTATTTGTATTCTTCATTTATTCTCCGACTAAACCACATTGAATTTCTCTTTCATCTACATTTCGATAAAACATTTTTAATGCATTTTTTTTTCTTACATAGTCAACACATAAAGCGTCGAAAATAATTGCGAAATGATCGTGGTGCGAACAGTTCAAGGATGGTGTCCCAACGAGTTTGATCTTTTTTTTCCGCCTCAGAGACGATGGAAGCGTGTTGTATTTTCTACAACTGCATGTAGCCGTTTGCGCGTCGGTTGCAGCGTACTCTCGATGGTGCCGTTCGAAGATGCAACGAATTTTTTTCCCGTCCACCATGTTCAGAGACGGCCGAACGCGACACTGTTGTATTTTCCACCAATGTACAGCATGCAGAGTTGGCCATCGCGTGCCACTTGCAGCATACTCTCGAACATTGTTGGATCTTGGTCAAAGGCCTTCACAAGTCCCGCCGGTAAGAAGATGGAGAACTCATCCGCGATGTCCACGATGTAGCGTTTCCCAAATTTAGTTTGTGCGGCCCTCATATCAGAGATTAGTCGTTCCGATTTAACGGGGAGTTCTGACAGCTTCTTCGTTGCGAGGAATTCCACCATCCGGCTGACTTTGTTGATACTCGAGAGATCCATTTTTCTCCGCACTTTCAAAGTTTTTTTTTTTTGGAGAGATGTTGATGGTGCGGTGGAATAGTGGAGTCTGAGCTTGGTCCACGGAATTATGAGCTCCCCCGTAAGCCCCCCCCCCCCTCCTACTTAAACATACACAAACTTCTCCCCTCTTTTCCAATCGTGAAAAACCGGTTCAAACACGTTCGAAGAACCCCGTACGTGGAGAATTTTCGCAGCATTTATTACACTCCCGTCGTTGAGGCGGGGGGCCATCGATGTGATCTTTCATCTGCGGCGTATTATAATGTTCCATGCATGGAAGATATGATATCACTTGACTGTCGTTCTGATGATGTTCCGGCAAACGATCCCACAATAAGCCCACATATTTACCCGGATATTTTAGTAGCAAAACCTTTGGAACCTGTTCGACCTCGTTGTTAGTCAAGTCCTGGGGGTGCTTGGCTGGATGTACTGCGTACATCCTCGCAGATGCGTACATCTTGACGTTATATCTCGGAATGAAACCGAGACCTCGATGAGGCTTCTTTTTTCAAAAGTCAAAAGTTTCAAAAGCCCTTGACGATAGGTCCCTAAAGTTTGCAGTTTTCCCGAGGAACCTGTCAGGACCTGTTTCGAGTGTCGGCGAGCTTTGATACGGGGTGGATGCTAACATCTTGACATTATCTTCGAGATAGAAGCAGGGCAGCTGCATGTCATAAATAAAGACCACCCATGTGGCGCCTAGCGTTTTCATATTACCGAAAATTTTCCGACCCATATATGGTGGTCGCACACACGCACGCACGCATGCACGCACGCACACACACACACACACACACACACACACACACACACACACACACACACACACACACACACACACACACACACACACACACACACACACACACACACACACACACACACACACACACACACGCACGCACACGCACACGCACACGCACACGCACGCACACATACTCACACACACATCCCGCCCCCCCTCGCTCCCTCCCCTCGCTCCCACCCCCCAAAAGTGGCTTAGAACCCGCCTAGCTATACTACTGAGGGATAAGTGTGAACACGCGGTCAAGTGGATTAAGGCTGAATTTACATGAGAAAACGTTCTCGCATACTATTACCGAACGGAGCAGTTAGTTTTGATGTCCGACGCATCGGCATATGGATTGTCAGCGATATTATAGCACCGGTACAGAGTCGGTAGTGAGCGACCGATAGTATATGGATCGAAGATCATTCCGAAGGACGAACTGAACCGAGCTATTATCCATAAAGAGGCTAGTGCCATAATTTTCGGACTCAAAAAGCATTACCAATGTGTATACAGGCGAGAAATTATCTTGAGGACGGATCACAAGCCGTTACTGTATATTTTCGGTCCAAAGAAAGAGATACCGGCAACTGTAGCGAGTCCTTTGCAGCGATAGTCATATTTTTTGTCAGGGTTCAATTATCGTATTGAATAAATTAAATCGAAAGAGAACAGCAATTGCGATGCCCTGGCAAGACTGCCGATTGCAAACGAGATCCAAGTTTTCGATAAAGAGTTGACCGCGATTCGATACATCAATGAGGGTCTTGACGTACTAGATTTTCGAGTAGTAGCGAGGTAAACCATCAAATATAGCGTCCTCGCGGAAGTAGCGAAGTGGGTAAGAGAGGGATGGCCGCTCGGAGAGGAAATGTCGAGACCGAGTTCAAGCCGTATTATGCACGAAAGATCGAATTAACGTTGGACCAAAACTGCATGATGTGGGGTCATAGAATAGTGGTACCGGATCGATTGAGACTAGCAGTAATGAGGGAATTACACGCCTTGCATTTGGGTATTGTTAAGACAAAGATGTTAGCGCGTTCGTATGTTTGGTGGCCAGGGGTAGACGGCGATATTGAAACTGTAGTAGCCTCGTGTAAAATTTGTGGAGAAAATCGAAGCAAGCCGGCCAAAGTGCAATTGACGCCATGGCCGTGGCCGGACAGAGCATTAGCTAGAGTCCATTGCGACTTTCTAGGTCCATTCGAGGCTCGCATGTTTTTGGTGGTCGTAGATTCACACCCCAAGTGGCTGGAAGTGGTCGATTTCGGGAACTGCATTACAGCGGCCAGACTAATAGTAGAGTTCAGAAAATTGTTCGCGAGATTCGGGCTGCCACGGCATCTGGTATCAGATAACGGCCATCAATTCGTAAGGGAAGAGTTCGGCGATTTTTTGAAAGTCTCGGGAGTAAAACATAGTTTCACACGTTCAAATCGAAAGTAACAAAAATAATGAAAGAAGGCAAGTCGCTGTATCGAGCTATAGATATTTTTCTGTTTGATTATCGGAGTACACTGCACAGCACGACCGGAAAAACGCCAACGTGGCTGTTGTATAAGAGAGAATTGCGAACGCGTTTTGACCTGCTTAAGGATGTTGAGTCCCAAATCGCAAATGATAATAAGATTCTGAAAATTTGGTCCGTTTTTGTATGAAGTATTTCAGAGGTCGTGTAAAAACTTCACGACAATTAGGAAGCTCGTTATTGAACAATTAACATTCACAAATTAAATGTTGTCTTATGGAAACTGATGGAACTTTGCAATAAGTTTCTTTTTTGACCTCTCAATTTTGTAATATCTACAATATACTGAAAGCAACGGAAACAAAACGAAGTTTATTGATACATTTTTTTTTAATTTCTTTTAAAAATTGTTCTTAACAAAATGTTAATTTTTTAATAACGAGCTTCCTAATCGTCGTGAAATTTTAACACGACCTCTTAAATACTTCATACAAAAACATACCAAATTTTCAGAATTTCCTTATCATTTTTTATTTCAACCCCTAAGAAGGTTGAAGTAATGGTGATAGAATTCTGCAAATTTGGTTTGTTTTTACATGAAGTATTCAGGAGGTCGTGTAAAAATTCCATGACGATTAAGACGCTGTTTATTGAATAACTAACATTAACATGTTTAATTGGGGACTCAGCATCCTTAAACCCTAGTTACATGACGATATCGAACGTAAATAAATCGAGCAGATTGAAGCCAAAACATCGTCGAGAGAAGAAAACTTTGCGATAGGTGTCACGTCGCGACCAATTGCGTAAAATGTATTGTTAAGCCTAATACGCACGATAGCGGCATTCTTATTTTTCGACAGAACTGAATATTTTTCTTTAGCGTTAGGTCTATCGATAATACACTATAACCAAGCGTTTCGCGTACCTTCCCATGCGAAAGCATAGCGGTCTTAAGGGCAGGGTAAAGTTAATCCGGCGAAAAAAAGGCATGTTGTTAAGATTTTTTTTTGGCGTAACGAATAGTGTTCGTTTATTGAAAAATTTACATATAATAAAGCAACATTTGAATAAAATTCTCCTAAATTTGCATTGCAAAATATTCAAAATTGAGCGAGTGAAAATTAAACCCCGGAGGAGCCTCGAAAAAAAGTTGGTTTGCGGTGTGCACCATAACTCGCAACAGAATCATCTGAAACAAAAAAATCAAAATGCATTTGTTCAAGGAGATGTTTCTCGAGGTAATGACGAGGGGATTTTTTTTTTTCGATTTTTCGTAGCACTTGGGAGCCAAAAACCCGATTTTCGCTAAAAAAAATCGGATAATTTGTCGTTGAAAAATTAGTAATTATTAAAAAAAACAAAAAAGCTCTCGACAATACCTGGTGAATTATGTGAAGAAGTACTGTGCAAAATTTCAAAGTGATTGGTCCAGTAGATTTTGAGTTATCGTGCACACAGACTTCAAATATGACAAATCTCAGAAAAACGGTTTGAAAAACGCAGAAGAGTTTGGTCGCTTAGCGCTCATTGCACATACGTTTGAGAACACTTCTCGATTGCATAAAAATCTGAGAAAATTCATGCATATTAAAGGTACTCAAAAGATTAATTTTGCATAATAATAATTCCAAAATGTTATTAACAAAATGATGAAAAAAAAAATTAGTCAACAAATTTCCCCGCAACCCAATTTTTTTTCGTGATTCGTTTATTTTTCTGAATACGTATGAATTTTTTCAGAATTTTCAATTATCTTTGAATTTTTAGAAATTCAATATAAAATTCGATAATTTTCTTATACTCACTCAAAGTCGTCGATGCCAGGTCCGTAGAGCAAAAGGCTTCCATCAAGATGATCGAGAGCATCTTTTTGCGTTTGTACTGTCACATTAGTCTGTACATCAGTACAGACTAATGTGTATACCAATATACACTATGCCTCGAATATACATAACGGGACCGGAACAGGCCCGTTTATCAAGAAATTTATTCGGGGTCGAAAAATACATTAGCGCGCCGCGCAGCTGCCGCCGAGGTATAAAACCCCGCATGGAGCAATAGACGCTCAAATACCCATAACTTCGTCAATTTTACTCCGCTCGACTTGAAATTTTAACCCAATATTCTTGATATATTATGCATTCGTATAAAAAATTAAAAAAATATGACACAAAAAATTTTTACTACTTTACCCCGCCCTTAACGATATCGAGACAAATATACAAGCGGAAAAATTCGAACATTCTCGTTGTAATCCGAACAGAGTCCGAGTGCATCGAAGAGTGTCCTTAAGACGAAAAATACACAAAGGAAACCTTCGGATTACAAAGATGACGAACATGTGAAGCGACACGCAAGAAACGCGTGATGATAAAATTCCTATTCGTAAAGACGTAAATATATAACGACGCGACGATACCACATTCTAACGACCAACCAAGAGCGGAAAATATACAAACCCTTACGCTACAAAAATATACACTCGCTAGAAGGAAATCCTCCGACCCAGGAAGTTGACCCGGTCATAAAACTGCGTTGATATTTCCCACGTGGACTCGCGGGCCTCGGTCAACAAGCCCTATCTCAAGCGTGCGTTCTTGCCGCTGACAAGGCCCTTTTTCCTCTCTGTATTTTTCCGCGCTCCAGACAAAGAAGCACAGCTCCGATTCCTGGAAATAGAGCGAAGAACCTACGTCCTGCTCCCACTCTTTATTTTCGACCATCAACCGAAGAGACCTATATTGAATGCCTTTCCCACCAATCCAAAAAGAATGCACCACCAAAAGTGCACTCTTCCAGAGTTTCCTTCTCCCACCACCTCAGCATCCCAATTTTTCCTACATCCTGGAAGAAGAAAATCATCAAGTCTGTGTTCCATCACCACTCGTAGAGAACAATCTCCCGGCAACCACCATCACATCAAGTTCTCTTTATCGAGTCTCAATCCAAGTCTCCGATCAGAATCCTGTGAGCTCATACCTAGAGTTCGTTAACCGATATTCATCACGTTGACAAGTATTATGAGCAAGCGTTCATTGTTGTTAGAATTACTAGAATAGGATTACTGTATAGGATTACTAGTCTGTAAGCGGCAAATTAAAAGAGGAGGAGATTGTAATGTATTGGAGCGCTCGACCATCGAGCATATATGGTGGGGATGAGTGAGTGGACTCCCGCGATATGAGAAATGTACGCAGTCCGCTTGAGGCCAGCCTGGCGATAATATTGTACCCAATAAACTGCCTCCAAACCATTTCCTGTGTTATTATTACGATACTACATAGATGTTTAAAGTCGTTTACGGCAACATGTGTTGTGTGTTGTTTCTTGTCGTACAGTGCATATTCTAAACTCAATTATATAATACATCACGAATGATTATTGCAATATTGCACGAGCAAATGCCTCCTTATCATTTATGATGGGTAAGTTGTAGAACTGAGCTCATAAATAAATCACAGCTCACAAATCTGTGAGTTGTTTGTTCACCCTGCAATGGATCTGATACTATCAATATTTATGCCCTTGATTTTGGCAGTTGATGTCGAAGCATGTCGCGTGCTGTGCGCTGAAAAAATGTAGGCATCTAGCTTGTTCTGTGACAGCATATTCTTTGTCCATCGGCATGGGGTCTGACAAGAAGCTGCTCTATGTGGTTTCTTAAGGATGTTGAGTCCCAAATCGCAAATGATGATAAAATTCTGAAAATTTGGTATGTTTTTGTATGAAGTATTTCACAGGTCGTGTAAAAATTTCACGACAATTAGGAAGCTCGTTATTGAACAATTAACATTAACATGTTTCATAGGGACTCAACATCCTTAAAGGCGACGAATGACGGCTCTGTCGCCACGCAGGTCTTTGGTTTTAGATAGACAAGACCCTAAAGTGGCTGCGGCACAAATAATTTCATCTCTATCATAAAAGAATAAAACTCGTAGAGGTTGTTTCCTATTGATTATGGAAGTCTTCAAATGAAGACTTCCATAATCAATAGGAAACAACCTCCCCGATAAAATTATCGGGGATTTTGATCTGTATAGATGTTGTGTGTTTTTCATATTTTAAACTTTGTTTAGCGAGAACGTTTGCATTCGATGTCCAGTTACGAGCGACAGTAGAGTGATAAGGTTTGAAGAGATCATTTCAAGAGATATATTCTCATTTGAACCAAGAGAACTTATGTAATTTAGGACAATCTTAGGGTCCCATATCTGTTCATACTTTGGTTGGAGTAGACGTAACTCAGACATACCTTTGAATAAGCGTCTTATTCTGAAATCGTCGCCTCTTTCAGGACCTATAATTAAGGCTAAAGCCGATCGCCAGCAGTTCAGAGCCTCGTCAAACTCCGTTGTTGTAATCTCTGGTAAGTAATAATATGACATTCTCAATAGAAGTTTGAAAGGGACTGGAATTTTTTTTAATACAATTTCCCCGCCATGTTTTTAATGCGCTATTGTATTGCTTAAGGGTTGACTCTCGAAGGGGGGGGCCATCAGGGGGGCTATATCCATTGATTCTTCCGGGATAACTTTCATCCCGAAAGGTCTTCTGATGAGAGTCCGGTAACCAGGGGAGTTTTTGTCGACAGAGGATGTGGTTCTCTGTTCAAGGAATAGCAACTGTATGTTAGGCTTGAAGTATATGGGTTCTGCAATAAGGAGAGCGCGGAGTAGTGGATATCACGGATGTCCCGGCCACTCAGGGACTACCCGAATACCCTGCGACCCTTTATCTGTTATTTTTCGTTATACCCGCAAAATGATTACAAAAGGTGGAAAAGCGTAAAAATATAAATCTTTCCAAGCCACCGTAAATGCATCGACTGCTATGCTGTTTGGATCTCGAAGCTGCGGAATATATTTCTTGCACTCTGCGTGCACTCTGCGCAAATAAATCAATTTCAGGTTTCCCAAAAGTGCAGACTATTTTGTCACATGTCGTTTGTGATCATTTGTATTCCGTTTCCGGTTCTAGTCTACATGACTTAAAATCTGCTTTAAAGTTATCTTTCGGGCTGATGAACGATGCGAAATTTCGAATTTCCCGCTTTTCACACCAGTCCTAAATTTGCCTGGCCACATTACTTAAGCACACGTGCGAACTCCTCCCATTCTATTTATATACGATATGGCTGTGGTATTATCTAATCGTAAAAGGATGTCACCGTTTTTCAGGTCGTTCACGAAACACGGAAGGCCGAAAAATGCGGTGGTTAGTTCCAATATGTTTATATGGGTTTTACGTTCCTCTTTATCCCAAGAACGATATGACTTCGCTTTTCCACAAGCGATGCCCCATCCTGACAACGAAGCATCTGTGAAAATCTCACGACAAAATTCAAATGGTCTTGTTGAGTAATTTGTATGGAGAATAAATTTTCTCCACCACTGAAAGTTTGTATGCAGACTCTTGTCTAGGGTCATAAAACTACCATACGAACCGTTGTTCGCTATTAGAGCTAAATATCGAGCTTTCCTCATATCCGGAAGGGATGCGAGCATATAATTTTCGTTTCACTCTTTGTTGGCTACGCCTAGCACAATAGCACGGGATGGGGGTAAACGGGGGTAGTGCGTGGGAAAGAATAGAATTATTCAACAAATTCATTAATTTATTTTGAATTTTTGATTCCATGAGCCTGAACGTTTAGGAATATTTTAAGCTTTACAAAATTGAAAAACTCCAAAAATTGTTTACGCATTTAGAGTATAAAAACTTTTATTTTCTTGGAAGCAGGCAGGTAGCGGCGGTAACTGGCCGCGGTATACGGAGACAGGTGCGCTAGATCGGCAACTACCCTTTCCTATTGTTCACTTATTATCCCTACATAAAATCGTGTAACGGTAAAGGTAACGGGTTTTATCGGTTTGGTCTACGATAAATGTAACGGTTTTTTTTCGGTTCGGCACAAGCATAAAACCAGGCGGAGGGAGTAAAATTATTTAGTCCAAATTGAGACACTGTAGAGGCAAGATAAATTTGTATGCTGAGACAGTTATATTTGAACATGGGTGATTGTGAAGAAAACCATACTAGTTTAGATAGGAAGGGTTCACGATTCATGTGAGGACGCCTAGGCATTCGTAAAAAACGCCTATTTCAGGCCAATCAGTATACGAAAAAATCGGAAGCCGAACTAAACACAAGTGCGTCTGCAAAAAAATTCAAAGTATCGACAGCACTCGATGTAGATATTGACCGCGCACATGGCTACGTAATCGTAAATTTTCTATCCGTATTCACTGCAATTGCTTCTGTCGTAAAGTGCAAAACTTGTAACAGTGACATCAAGTTCTCCGAAACACGAGCTAGAGGATTGGGATTTACCTTACAAGGGGACCTTACAGGCTGTCACTCACGGATTTTGATAAGTCTCAGATATGTTCTAGAGGGACCTACCCTGAGAACCTGAGTAAAGGGATTTTATACAACGCTCTTTAGTTTTCGAGAAAAAACGTTCGAAAGTTTAGCTCGTAGCTACGATACCGGTACGGTTGCACCGTTGTCGAACCAGCGGGCGTGGCCCAGTGGGTATGGTTCTCGGCGCTGACGCTCGAGGTCCAGGGTTCGAGTCCTGTGATGGCGTTTTTTTTTCACAAAATATAAATGAATTCGATGGATGATGCAGAACCGTCTGATTATTTATTATTATTTATTTAATTTTTTACTTTCCATTTTTTTTAAATTATTTATTATTAGTTTATTTTTCACGCAGAAAAAAAGAGGAAGAAATTATAACATCTTCCACAAGAAACTGCAGTTTATTATTTTTCATTACAATATACAGGTTTTTCTTAGTCGCTATCACTGTGGTCCCTTGTTACATCAGAATAATATTGTGGGTGGTATTTGTCGTAAAAGCAAGCAAAACACAAGACCAAAGAGCAACGCGCACATTGTATAAAAACTATGGCCTTGCAGGCGCACGGAGTTTTGAGCAGCGTTATTGGAAAGCATACTTGATTGACATTTAAAAACAGCGGTTTTTCCTCAATTAACTTCGATGCAAACCAATCATATTTAATCATCGGCGCGAAAACAGGTACGCTTAATTGATGAAGAATCAAAGAATGAATTTGTATGGAATCTTCCCTTGATGCAATTTCTCTGTTATTTTTTAACAAATCAAAACAAAGCAGTTTATTATTTTTTAGCAAAATAATACACTGCAGTTTCTTGTGAAAGATGCTATAATTTCTTCCCCTCTATTTTTCTGCGTGAAAAAAAAAATAATAAATTATTTGAAAATAAAAAAATGGAAAGTAACAAATTTTAAAAATGAATACAAATTTTTTTAAAATAATAATAACAATAATAATAATAATAAATAATTATACGGTTTTGCATCATCCATCGAATTTATTTATATTTTGTGGAAAAAAAACGCCATCACGGGACTCGAACCCTGGACCTCGAGCGTCAGAGCCGGGCACCTTGCCCACTGTGCCACGCTCGCTGGTTCAACAAAGGTGCAACCGTACCGGTATCGTAGCTACGAGCTAAACGTTCGAACGTTTTTTCTCGAAAACTAAAGAGCGTTGTATAAAATCCCTTTACTCAGGTACTCAGGGTAGGTCCCTCTACAACATATATGAGACTTATCAAAATCCGTGAGTGACAGCCTGTAAGGTCCCCTTGTTAGTTAGCAAGTGCGAGAAGTTTAGCAAAAGGAGATAAGTTCGAGTCCTTCGCCTAGAAGTTATTGTTACGAAATCAATCGCAGCTTCACGTTGGCTATGCGAATATTAGGTGTTGGATTGACGGGAATGAACATTTTCTGCGGTATTATGAATCTCGCAAAATAGTTCAGTCAAACGCTCTACGACATTACCAAACAAATACGAGATGCAGCCACAGAAGTTGCAGATTCGTCTATGCGAATCGCAGCTGACGAAGAAAAAAAATACCGGCAGAAAACGAGAACACCAAAGACGCTATTGGAATCGCAGTCTCCGGGGATGGTTATTGGAGAAAAAGAGGTTTCTCCTCGCTGCAGGGTGTTGCAACACTCATCGGAATTTTGTCTGGGAAAGTTGTCGACATTATCGTCAAGTCGTCATTTTGTAAGGCCTGCCTATCGTGGAGTGAAAAAAGGGAACAGAAGACTATGAAGAATGGTACGCAGAACATGAAGATAAATGCACAAGTAACCACGAAGAAAATTCTGGAAAGATGGAGGTAGATGGAATGGTTGAAATGTTCAACAGATCTGAAGACTTACACGATACAAAATATTTATATTATGTTGGAGATTGCGATGCAAAACCATTCAAGAGCATAACAGAAGCCCATCCGTATGGAGAGAACATTATGATGCGTAAACGAGAATGCATTGGTCATGTTCAAAAACTAATGAGCAGCAGACTCCGCAATGTCAAGAAACAAACAAAAGGTCTCGGAGGACGACGCCAATTGACTGCAAAATTGATTGACAAATTGACAGTGATTTATGAATTGGCTGTGAGAAATAATTGCACATCTATCGATGACATGAAGAAAGGAATCTGGGCAATATATTATCACAAGTGCTCGCCCAATAAAAATCCTCAGCATGACAACTGTCCTTCTGGCAAAGAAAGTTGGTGCACGTGGCGACAAGCCGAAGCCGCAAACACGCTCGACTCATATAGCCATAAACCTGTACTCGATAAAACTGTGGCAGAAGCGATCAAACCAGTATATGAAACACTTAGTAGCGACGAGTTACTGGAGAAATATTTAGGAGGCTTCACACAAAATAATAACGAGTGTTTGAATGGGCCCAATTTTGGGCCAATACCCGGCCAACTATTAGGCCTTTCGGTAAGCCTACTATCGGACAACCGTACATCCTAGCGTTGGGCCGAAGAGATCACTCCTACCGTGGCGCAACACTAAACCGGTAGTGCTGCCGCTCATCGGCAAATGGTAGAATATGATTGGCGAGATGCTGGCTCGAGGTTGGGTCGGTTGCGTCGTTTTTCACGGGTTGCATTGCAATTGCATTTATAATAGATACCGCGCGGCGTGCCCGACCGCCAACTTCAAAGCCGCTTTTCCACGATTCACTTTTTTGAACCTTGTGAAAGTTCTCACTCTTAAGGGAGCTTTCCAGTGTGAAATTTTCAAAAAATCGATTTTTTTTTTGCTTCATCGAATAGTATACACTCTTCCGAATATTCCCTGAAATTTTCATGCCGAAATTCAGATTATTTCGGTTACTGTACAGCATTTCTTGGAAGAAGGCAACGGAGCGCTACAGCTACAGCGAAACTTTGAACGCGTTTTTCTCGAAACAGCATTTTTCAAAACGGTGTCCAACTTGGAGGGCAGAGTTTTAAAGCTATCGAGTTGAATTTTTTACACAATATTCTTAACGTCATTGTTTATCGTGCTATGGAAGCTTTTTTTTTTTTTGACATCTTCCTATTTTTTTGTAAAAAAACTGCCAAAAAAAATGCTAAAATCGATACTTTTTATTCAAACCGGCGCCATTTTTGCAAAAAAAAAAAAAAAAAGCCTCCATAGCACGAAAGCCAATTATATACCGATCAATAATCTTTTTGTGTTTTTTGTTTCAGATCAAAATTGTGACCCCCAACGTGGACACCACATCCAAGTGCATTTTCTGCAACAATTGTTTCATCATTTATATAGATATTAATTAATAAATAAATCGATCTTTAAAAAATTGTCTTGTATTCTTCAATACCCAATTAATATACAAAAAAAAACCAGACCGATTAGATTATTTTTTCTTTAAAAAAAAAATCGCGAAAAACAGCGATTTTTCGGGCTGTCACACTGGAAAGCTCCCTTAAACGAAGGTTCAGATCGCTCTGAAATGTGTAGAACATATTCTTAGTATCACCTATTGTGCGAACCACAGACACAAAAATTTCCATGACACAAAAAAAATATAAAAAATACAATACCGACAGAAAATTAAGTAAAAATTGTTAAGTTACGAATTTTTATTATAATAATTTTTTTATAATATTGTTGATTCACACTAAAGATACATTCATAATGCAATTATAAATATGTTAATTTTTTTCGGACATCCACATTGATGCCGAGAATTTTCACCATCAACGCGCGCGCAAAAAAAATACATTGCTTTATTATGTTATATCTCCGCCATTTGTTCATATTTATGATTTTTTTTACATATACTTAACCAAGTCCATAAATGATCTGTAAAAAAAATGTTGTCAATATATGCGTTATTTTTTTTTTAACCGCGTGTAGAAAAGTACTTTCGAAAAGCGGCGAAATCGCGTATATTATGCCTTAAGGAAATGACGCGAGGTTTCGGTACTAAGGAATAATTCGACGAACTTGTCAACAATTGACACTATGTTATTTATTATAAGATACTAGGCGGATTAAAGCGATCACGGTTACCATGAATGATACAAAAAGAAAATATATAGTCAGCTTAGATTGGTTGTGTTTTTGACACTCGCTCGCTCGCTCGGTAGCGTGAATGTTTGTTGTCGCTCGCGTTATAAGGGCCCTCACTCTTGGGCCGGACCACTCGCTGATACAATCGTTGGTAAGGTGCTCGCTGGGTTTTATGTTGGTCGTGTGTATACTCGATGTGTTTACTACGACGGCACTACGCGTGGATAGAAATACGAACTGCGCGCGAGGTCGATGGATTGACCATGATCTTTACGGACCGATGATAGAAATTATGTGTGTAGAATTATGAAGTGAATTATGAAGAAGAATTATGAAGTGTAGAATAAAACTTTTGTGACTCGAAAAATAAAGACTGTTCGTATAAAGGCTAATTGGAGATATTCGTTAGGCTTCTGGATTAAAACTCGATAGAAAAATTTGATTCGATGTTGGTTAACGGAAGATTGGGATTGAGACTCGATGGAAGTGCTAGAAGAAGAACTTGATGTGATTGTAGTTGACGCGAGACTGCTTCGACCTTTTGCACGCTGACCCTTCTTGGTCCGCATGTGAATTTCTTGAGTGAGTGGGACGCAATCTTTGGTTTCTCTTTTTAGAAGTAACAGCGCTTATGGAAGGAATTGGAATTGGATATGGAATTTCGCTTTGTTAACTCAACGCGCATGAGGTGTGTAGCCGAAATTCACGCTAATTCGTACGCGATAGCACCGCGACCATTTGATTCGAACCGCCCGAATGTTTTCATACTCCACTCTGGTTACCGATTCGCAAAATGCACGCTTCTCTTTGTCTCCATGCGGATGGCCAGCGTAAACATTTTAGAGTGATAGTAAAATCATTTGGTTGCTTTATCTGGAAACTTTTCCGGGAGTTTTGAAAATTGATAATTGTATAGATTTTGATGTGCTCTATGTGAATTTCAGCTTTGCCACCTCGTATCTTTGCCGCTCGCGCCGCCATACTGGAAAAATGGCGCCTAAAAACAGTTTTTAGACAATATATCCTTTCCGACTTATTTTACAATAAAAATAGCTATATAATAAATGAAATTACTCATTTTACGATAAAAATAGCTATATAATAAATTAGACTAGATAAAATGTCCTATAATTTATGTAGTAACCTTTTTTTTCGTAAAATCAATAGTTTTAGCGTACGAGCGCCGCAAAGTCTACTTCATCATGCGTTCTGGCCAAAAACTCACTTCCACACCACCACGACGGTAGAGTAGGTGGCGCGTTTCTTTATCGTGGTATCTCCAGTAGGCCTGTCACGTCCTGGGGGACGTGGGCATATATTTATATGTGGTATCCCTCTTCTTTGCCTACGCCTAGCGCAATAGCACGGGATGAGGGTTAAAAAGGTGACGTGCTGGTGGAAAGGGTAATTCTAAGGAGTTTCGTGGATGATCCGATCGTTTAAAATAATGGTTGTGACACTTGTGTTCGGTTGACTCGTAGTTTATTAGAATCAGCCGTATGGGTTGATCCTATTATTTTAAAGATACAAATTGAAGACAAAAGGATGAAAATGTGTTCGCTTACATTGATGCGTCTCGGTGTTGACCCTGTCGCTTGGGTGTCGAGTACGGTCGTAAAACTAAGGGCCCTTCGTCGGTGGCCCGAAAACGCTCGCAGATGGTGTGAGTGAGTACGACGGATACAGCAAATGTTCGGTGACACAGATTCTAGTATTCGTGGATTTGGCGGCTCGAGAATGGAAAATACAATGAAATATTGCGCGAAATACAAATGTTAAGATTCTTAAGATTATCGCGTAACTGTTACAGATTTTTCGAAGTACAAGATTTATATAAACTCGAGTTGCAAGACAACGTACGCTCTACAAGAAAGGAATGAATATTCACCGCGATGGATATCGGTTAAGGAAATCTAGGTATGAGCTCGCTGGATTCTGACCGGAGACTCGGATTGAGACTCGATAAAAAGAACTTTGTGTGATCGTGGCTGCCGGAAGACTGTACTCAACGAGTGGTCATGGAACACTGACTTGATGATTTTCTTCTTCTAGCATGTAGGAAAAATTGGGATGCTGAGGTGGTGGGAGAAAGAAACTCTGGAAAAGTGCACTTTTCGTGGTGCACTCTTTTTGGATTGGTGGAAAACGCATTAAATATAGGTCTCTTCGGTTGATTAGTCGAAAATAGAGAGTGAGAGCAGGACGTAGGTTCGTCGCTCTATTTCCAGGAGTTGGAGCTGCGCTTCTTTATCTGGAGCGCGGAAAAATACAGAGAGGAAAAAGGGCCTTGTCGGCGGCAAGAACGCACGCCCGAGATAGGGCTTGTAGACCGAGGCCCGCGAGTCCACGTGGGAAATATCAACGCAGTTTTATGACCGGGTCAAGTGGAGTTTTCCGGAGCCCTAGATCTATCCTTGGTTCTCATACGGGTGAAAATCGAAACGACGTTAGGGTCTATCTTCAAGCCATCTAGCTCGCAGTCATGTATTTTTTGTTTTACGACTTTTCGGAGAAATCGGCCCTAGGACCGTGTAGTTTCAAATTTGTATGACCAAGATCTTCAGCGGGGTTATGCGATACATTCTTCGTGCATGGTCGCAGTGTGTTGGCCTGTCTTGGAATCTTGAACTCTCTGTTTCAATAATTTTTGTGTATAAGGGGAAAGTTCAGCGAGTACATCGTAGGATGTGACAGGCCTAATCCACATGCAATGCACTATTCCAAAATTTAGCGCATTCTCCGCCGCTTCGATGTTCTTGATGGCCCAGGTGTTGCGAGTTCATCATCTTCAGGACCGATCGAAACGTCACAGATAGAAATTTCTTGCACATCATCCGCGATGGGATTATCGTTTTCATTACAATCTTCTTCGTTCTCGATTTCATTGTACGTTTGCTCGAAAACAGTCTCCGTTTCTTCCTCTTCATCGCTATCTGGTGATGGAACTTGCAAATTATCACAGCTACCACTGCAATTCGTGCATATAACGGAGCACTTCTTCGTTGAATGTTGGCACAACCAATCCATCAGTTTTTTTACGTCGTCAGTGTCACGATTAATCCACGAGCTTCTCATTTCGACATGCTGCTCCGAATTGGAAAAAGCTACATTGCAAAACTTCTCAACTTGGTCGCAAGCATTGTGCAGGGATACCATTCCTAAAGCCCACTTGGAGAGCACGCTTTCCTTGACTCCTCGTCCATGAGTAAGGCCGCCAATACATTTCATCGTCCTCATCAACGATTGCTCACTTGTCAAATCTGACCACGTACCGCACCAAAATCTGCCGGAACGTCTAATTGTGACGCATCCTTTAGTTGTGAAAAGTTCGTATTCTTCAACTGTCATTCTTTCCTTCATTATTCCTTCAATTCAAATGCAGCATATCTTGCAAATATAGATGGTAAGATTTTGCATATAAGAAGTGGCCACTGGCATGAAAATAAGGCATCATTTTCTGCACAGAGTCAAGATGTAAATTCCAATTGCCCATCCTTCCTGCCTCGATAAATTGTTTTACAAGCGTATCCATGCGAAAATATTGCACCCATAATTTTGCTGAAGCACCACGTTGTTCAAACTTAGGCAGTTGATTCTCAAATTTCTCAATGAGTTCTTTGTAGCATTCTTCCTGGTCTGCCACGAGTACCATTGACCTATCGAAATTATATAAAATTCTTTCTAATTCTGCACTGAGATCGGGTGTGAAATCTATTGATTGTAGAACAATTTTAGCAATTGAAAGATGAGTCACCATATGTGCTCTTACCGCACGCGAATACGCGTGTCCTGCCATGATTGTTTCAATTGAATTCAATGCGTAAATAGTGTTGAAGAGCTCTTTTAATCCGCTTCCAGTCATTGTGTATCCAATCGATCCCATGAACGACATTAATAACTGGAATCCACCGAGTCTTACAACGATATTACTTCATTTGGAGTTCTCACCAAACGACAAAACGATTTCCCGCGCTTTGAAATACAGGGGCTGGTCAAACATAATGAAACAAGTATGCTGGTTCAATGACTCACATTTTTTCGAAGCTGATAAAAGAACAGTCAGAATTATGTCGTAATTACTCGGTGCAGCATTAATGAAGGGCAAGCATCCTACAAATGATTTTTGGAAGTGGAGTTCCACGGTCGCTTGTTCCATGAATCCACTCAAACCAGGTTTGTTAGGCAGGTCAACCCATTTTCCATATAGCCACAATAAGTTCGAAACGGACGGCACAATCGCTTCCGAAACCGCACGAATGCTACCGAGGTCTTGAATCTTTATTGTTTTCAAACCCGTATCGTTTCTATTCTCAAATATTTTTAATGCAATGGTGCCAAAACTACCTACGACTTTTGCAGACGGCATTTGCCTTAATCGTTGAATATATTTATCTGGAGGCATAGCATTTCTAGGTGTTATACAATGGATACCGCCCATGGCATGAAAAGTGTTATGACCATCTAATGTTTGCGTGTTGAAATCAGCGTTGCCAAAAACAAATTGCGAAAATGCGTTATTATCCATATCCAACGGTGAGCGCATTATAACTGAAACTTCAGAAAGCATTGCTTCGTTGTACGAGGACCAATATCCGAGAGATGATTATGTATGTATTAATTGCCGAGATCCATACTTTTGAAACAAAAATGCGGCTACTCCGACCTGTAATGATGATAAGAAAGATTTCGGCCTCGCTGCGGCAATTATGGAATGTGCGAGACCAATGTTTTTTTCTTCCATTTCTGAAGAGACGCACGTTTATGTTTCAATATCACATCATCCAGGAAAACGCGTAAAGTTTCAGGTATATCTGACTCAACCTCTTGAAAAAAATTATCTGATGGAGGATAATGTTTTGTCTCGTAGACCCTCGAGCGAATATCCTCTATAACGATTGCTGCTGCTGTCTTTACAATACACCGCCGTTCTTCCGTCTTGTTGTCACGTTTTTGGTTGTACCAAGCTTCCGTCAATAACTAGAACCCTATGTTTCGGAAACAAATCACGGGAACCTTATTGACAGTGATGGCAATTACAATATCATCGCCATATTTTTTGAGGAGTTGTGCCTTCACTGTTTTTATGTGTGGACGGTAATCACCTTCAATTTTGGTCATCAATTCGTTCAGAGAAAACTGACACTCTTCAGAATCTCCCTCGAGATAAGAATAAATATACTGCATTGCAGTATCGATCTTGTTTGCATACGGACCTCTGTTTTTAAATGTTTTCCGTCGGTGGTACAATTTTGTCCTGCACGAGTTGTGATACTGTGCATCGCCTGTGACCAAATCATTAACATACTCGAGACGCTCAGCAATCGCTCGACCTCAATCATCATTACGAGCTCTAGCAAGTTCTGAAATAGTGTTTTTCATCGATAATTTACGTACGCTATACACAACATTACGATCACACAAGCGCATCTGTTTTTGTTTCGCTATAAACTCAGCTGTTATCTCAGCAGCGCACAACAGACATTGTCCTCTGAATGAGAATGTTGGGTACGTGGATCGCAGTTATGGTTGAGAAGTCGTGACATCACTTCATCTACGAAACGACGCAGCGATCAATTTCTCATTATTATATCGTTTTCGACACACCTCGTGAACAACTATCGATCTCAGTCCCTCAAAAAGTTTATCCTTGTTGTCCTTTCTTTGAACACTTGATTTACGAAAAGTCTCCAATCCTTTTTCCCTCCCTTCAATCACTTAACATCCTTGCAATGGATTTTCACAAATAAAACAGTTTACTTCCTTATTAGCCACGGCTCCGAAAATAAGAGCGACACTGTAGAACGATAGACATGTCCTGATGACTCAGGCGAAATACCTCTATTGAGCTCGGCCGGCAGATGTTTCATAAAAGGAAGATAGGGGGCTCGAAACCAAGGCAACACGTTCTCTTATACCTACCGAGGACCCTACAATCCGAAGCAAGCCGGTTTCTCAACGCGTAGTAAAATATTTTTCGTTAATATACGAAGAACACGTGTTGCCGTAGATGTATCATGGTTTGCGGCGCTCATACGCTAAAACTATTAACTTTACAAAAAAAAAGGTCACTGCATAAATTATAAGAAATTTTCTCTAGTTTGATTTATGATATAGCTAGTTGTATCGTAAAACGAGTCGGAAGGAGATGTTGCCTAAAAACTGTTTGTAGGCGTCATTTTTCCAATATGGTGGCGCGAGCGGCAAAGATAGAGGTGGCAAAGTTGAAATTCGCAAAGAGCACATCGAAATCTACACAATTACCAATTTTCAAAACTTCCGGAAAACTTTCCAGGTAACCTCATTTTTTAGCACCAAATGACTGTACTATGAAGTCCTATGCGATTTTTTGAGCTGCGGCTTTTCGTAGAATACTCACCTGACAATGAGATCTTGTTCTTGTTGGAAGCCAACACAATAGGAAGAGTCGATGACGCGACGGTGCTGCTATCGTGCATATATTGTGGTTTGAATATCCTCGTGGAACATGCGCACGTTCCTTTTTATGCTGGTACGCGTCTTATTCTTAGATTCATACATATAACTTAAGACGGCATATGAGGATACTGGGAATAACCAAAAGAAGATACCTAGACAACAGAAGTCACATTCGCTAGGATGTAACACCTCTCCGGTTTAAAATTGAGCGTCCCGCTCAATTATTATAAATGTTCCAAAGGCTATCTCAATATCATCATCAGCCTATTCTTTAACGGTTGCCGGGTCGGCCGGTACAACTTTGGATTGGAATATCATGTAGACTATAGAAAAAGGGAAGTTTGTGTATATTACTATTGTATATATGATCTTTGTATGAGAATGTTTTTGGTTATTGTATATCTAAATCTTTGAGTGAGGAAGTTTTTCTTTCTTTTCCGTTTTTTTCTCGATAATTATAAAGATATTTATATTTTTTTATCTTTCACTGAAATGTATGTGTAAGAGCTTTTTCCGTTTTGTTTTTCGTCATGCATAGATGCTTATTTACTTATTTTACCCTATCTCTTACTTGACAAGGTTGAAAGTACGATGACAAAAAATAAATTTATTAGTATGATTAGAATTATCGTGAGTCTCCTCGTGCGAACTTAAGGGAAGAAACGCGGTGTGGAGGATTGGTTGTTCGCTGGATGATCGGAGATTTCAGGGTGTAGATCATGTGTTGCAGCGTTGATCTTGGTTCAGCTGGAGAGGCCGATACGAGTTGATGAAGTTCGTGACCAGTCTCTGCATCCTTTGACGTTTTCTTCTTGGGTCGTTTAGCCGGGTGTATTAGGAACTACGTAACCGAGTCCCATACTACACCGACGAGGTAGATCGGCCAGCCGTACGCAGAGTGTAACGTGTATTAATGGATCGCTGTATCTACGAGTAGCTTGATCGCTCGCACGACGAGTGACGTTCAGGTGAAACCAGCGCATGCTGTACCGAATGAAATGCATTTTCCCAGGTGCAATTCGAGGTGGAAGCCGCTTGGTATTATAGACTGTTGTTATCCAGGAGATTTAACAACTTGTCCTCCTGATTGATAGTGTTTTGACCACTGATGCCCCGTGTCATATTGTTTACGGCAGCGGCTTTCTTTACGGAAAACATTACGCGTTCTCATACGATGTCGATATTGTTTGTGATTTTATGTTTTTCATCAAGCATCCCTAATAATAATATCTGATTTGTGGTTGGTTATTCAAGTATCCAAGCTACAAATTGTCGCGCGCTTTCGCTGTAATTCGAGTATGGTCGTGAAGTGTACGGACCCCGAGAAGGCAGGAGCGCGCCTTCCGTTTCGTCAGTCTTCGACACGCAGTCATGGTGGGCGCATCAGTCTGAATGAATAAAAACAATATAGATTTATTTAAGCGTGTCGTGTTGTAAAATTCATTAAAACCTATATCCGATCAATACGTGCAAAGCACCGGCTTTCATTTGAGAGCACAACAACATGGTCCTTCGAACCGAATAGTAAAAATATGGACATACGCTTGGAGCTATTTTCTTGCTAGCGTCGTGGCAATTGCGATGCCGAGGCAATATGCTCACATAGAAAAACTTGTATTTTTTGCGTGTACCATGACCGATACTGTGAACATCGGCAACACGCCGCAACAACAAGTAAGTCTGAACACAAACATTAAAAGCAAAAGAGTGGTGCGGCGTATGCGGGATACTGTCATCGTAATCGAACAATCGGGAACGGGCCATACGCTCGAGCGCTACAGGTGCGATCACATTTAAACGCGAAAAACGCGCCATACGAGTGCTACAAAGTAATGGCATAAACAAACGCAGTTGCAGTGTCAGCGTTTCGCATAGTCTCATAAACGG
The DNA here is from genome assembly GCA_951751655.1 of Ophion costatus. Lineage (NCBI taxonomy): Eukaryota > Metazoa > Arthropoda > Insecta > Hymenoptera > Ichneumonidae > Ophion > Ophion costatus. The sequence continues at coordinate 31,510,464 of OX632360.1, forward strand.
GCACATACGTATATCGATTGATGACCACGAGGTTGAACATTAATATTAATTAAGCGTATGTTACGTTGCGCATGCGCGAGAAACGAGCGGGATCGCGAAGAAATGAGCGGGATCGCGATGAAAAAATGGCGGGAACGCGACAGTGCTACTGCGCTCGCGCGGAAACGTAACGTATTATATCTAAGGACACGAATGGTGTATCGTATCGACGCCGTATCGGTATACGCGAGTTTTATTACACCAACGTGTTGATCGTTACGCGTGAATACATACATATATGCAATAGCCGAATAGCTGTCGCCTGGTACCATTTCAGCGGGACAATACGGCCGACGCCGCGCGTCTCAAGGCATTCAAAACAAATCGCACGACGATTCAGTCGTCTTGTACACGAGTTCAAACGTACCTAAGTAGCGTAAACAATAGAGAAGTGCCTATCGTCGAATTACGTCAACGATTGCAGAAGGCGCTCGCGCTCTGGGACAGCTTCAATAACGTCCAAACACAAATCGAAGAATTGGAGGATGATGCGCTATGTCAGGCAGGTCACCAGGATGAAAGGGACTGTTTCGAGTCAAGGCATTTTGCAGTAACAGTGGCTCTGGAAATATTAATCACCCAAAAGGAGGGGGAATTGCGACAGGTTAAAGAACTGCCAAATTTGCAAAACCTTTGGGAGGGAACTCCAATATCACACGTAAACTCGGCTGCTAATGACTATTTAAAACTGCCTCGTGTCACGATGACAACATTTACGGGAAAATACGAGGAATCGATCCCATTTTAAAAAAATTTCCTAAGCATGACTCACCAAAATCCTACCCTCCCAAATTCTCACAAAATGCAATACCTTTTGTCAGTATTGAAGGGTGAGGCACACGATGTTATCAGTTCGCTCGAAACTTCCGATCAGAATTACTCCGAAGCCTGGCAAATGCTGAGACAGGTACGATGGCGACAATTTGATAATCCAAAGGCACATCAGGACGTTATTCGACCTACCGGTTATGAACAAGGAAAATCATGTGGTTTTACGGCGTATGCTGGACACAGTGTTAAAGCATCTCTGAGTTCTAAAGGCGCTTAAACGACCAACCGATCAATGGGACGATGTAACGATACATCTTGTTACTAGTAGGCTGGATCAAACGACGACTAAGGAGTGGGAGATCTCTGTAAAAAGGGGTGAAATACTGAGATTCGAGCAATTAACCGACTTTCTGGCACAATGCTGTCGAGCAGTGGAAGCCGCCGCACGCACTCAAAGGACGACATCGTCTACGACCCATCAAGGTAAATCCGAGCACAGCAAAAATATGATGACTCACGTTGGTACGACGAACGTAATGTGCAGCTTTTGTGGGAAGGAGGACGACCTGATATATAAGTGTGACGGTTTCTTGCAACTTGGAGTAGATCAACGGATAAAAGAGGCGCAGCCTCGTAAGATATGCCTAAATTGATTGAAAGTTGCGTCTCATTGAGCAAAACAATGCGGAGCATGTTGCAGGTGCGGAAAACGTCATAACACGTTACTCCATTTGGAACCAGTTTCGACAAATCAACGTGAGTCTGTCCCAGCGAGTACTCCAAATCCAGAGAACGAAGTAGCATCGTCAGCAGGCGTGAGTCTGGCAGCGGTTCGTCACGAACGACAAGTCCTCCTATCGACAGCAGTAATTAACGCCATCGGTTTAGAAGGTAAGCCAATGCCGTGCCGAGCGTTACTCTATTGCGGAGCACAGTCCTGCTTCGTAACGACAGACTGCGTGAAGAAGCTTGGACTCAAGCAAATCGCTACGAGCATTCCGATCTTGCGACTGGCCGGATTATCGACGCAAAGTCGCAAGTTAGCCAAAATAATGGTAAAGTCAAGGATCAACGGTTATCAAGCTAACGTAGATTGTCTGGTGATTGAGAAAATAACTCAGTCTCTCCCAGCAAATTCGCTTAATCTTGGCGAGTTGCAGATTCCGACGGCATCGAATTGGCAGATCCTCAATTCAATCAATCATTGGCCGTGGATTTATTAATTGGAGCTGAGATATTCTTCGACTTGCTATGCATCGGCAAAATAAAACTCGCACAAGATCAGCCAACGTGGCAAAAAACGGTATTCGAACGGATTGTCTCCGGAAAATTCATGACACGAAATCGGCCAAGACAAGATACATGGTGTCATTTGGCGACCAAGGACGATCTCAACGCAAATCTTTCACGATTTTCGCAGGTCGAGTGCAGTGAACGTCAAGACACTCGAACTTCAGAGGAACGCCTTTGTGAGGGACAATTTGCGCAGTCGTATAAACGCAATTCTGAGGGTCGGTTCATCGTCACGCTTCCCACCAGGGACGAGCTGCTCCTAAAGATGGGTGATTCTAGGGAAACGGCATTGCAACGATTCGAAGGATTGGAGCGAAAGCTAGAGCAAAGAACTCGGCTCAAACAAGAATACAGTGCTTTCATACATGAGTACGCAAACCTGAAGCACATGAGAGAGCTCAGTGCGAACAGCCCCGATCTTGTTATACGTCCGCATTTTTATCTTCCGCGCCACAGCCTGATAATGGAAACGAGCGTAACAACGAAATTAAGGGTTGTATTTTATGCGTCGTGTAAAACAACGAGTGGCATCTCGCTTAACGACGCATTAATGGTTGGTCCAGTCCTCCAACAGGACTTATTCGCGATACTGCTTCGATTTCGGAGTTTCAAATATGCGCCGCTGATGTCGCCAAAATGTACCGTCAGGTATTGGTAAACGAATCTCAGGTACCTCTTCAACGCATCCTATGGCGCGACGATCCGAACGGAAACATAAAAACGTTTTAATTACTCACGCTTACATATGGAACGACACCGGCTTCATTCCGGGCAACCAAGGTCATTCATCAGTTGGCCGAAATGGAAGACAACAATTTTCGAACGGAGCCGCCATAGCCCGCCGGGATTTCTACGTCGACGATTTGATAACAGGCGCGAACGCCAGGGAAGACGCCCTGATAATTCGGGACCAAACGACAGCTTTACTGAAGAAGGGCGGTTTCGTTCTTCGGCAATGGGCCTCGGGCAATGGGATAAAGACGGGACTTCAAAAACCCTCGGAGTCAAATGGAATCCATCGAAAGTCGTATTGCAATACGCAATCTCTATGAAGTCATCAAAGCCAACTTCGCACACAAAAAGATCGATCCTGTCCAGTATCGCCCAAATCTTTGATCCACTGGGGATTCTCGGGCCTGTCATAGTGGTCGCAAAAATTCTCATTCAAAGGCTGTTGAAGCTGCAGATTGACTGGGACGAATCAGTGCCCATGATGGTTCAAACAATAAATGAATTTAGCGTCCGTACGTAGCAGAAGCGCTTCAAAAGAATTTCGCGCGAAATTTCTGTGTTCGAAATTACGCGTTGCTCCGCTAGAATCGCTGTCAATTCTGAGACTTGAATTGTGCAGGGTACAGGTTCTCACACAATTAATGGCCAAGGTGAGAGAATCTTTGGGACTAAACATAACTAAAACGTGCTATTGGACAGATTCCGCCATAGTCCTACATTGGATCAAGGCCTCAAACAAAAAACGACCGGTTTTCGTTGCTCATCGAATTGGCGAGATTCAAGAGTCGACAGCGATCGAAGATTGGCAGCATGTCGCTACCAACGATAATCCAGCCGATCCCATTAATCGGGGAGTTACGCCTGATAGAGTAATAAAGTCGCAGCTTTGGTAGAATGGGCCTCAGTGGCTGCGAGAGAATGACATAAAATATTCGCTGGAAGTACCGAAAATTGATGTGGCTCAACTAATGGAGTCCGCCAAATTAACAGCGATCGTTCTGTCGACCCAGAGGGACGTCAATCCGTTCGACAAATTCTCGACGCTAAACAAACTCTGACGAGTTGCGGCAACATGTCTTCGGGTGGCGCGAATCTGCAGGAAACAAAGAGTCATTGGACTCCTAACGGTTGACGAACTAGAGTGTGCGAGAAAGCGTCTCGTGCGAGGCGAACGGCAATCAGCTTTCGTAGAAGAGTTAACCGCTTTACGAAAGGGTGACGAGATTCCAAAAGGAAGTCCTTTGAGAGGCATGAATATTTTTATCGATGAGGACGGTCTGCTGCGCGTTGGCGGCCGGCTTAAACATACTGAGATTCATCGTGATGCAAAACATCCCGTGTTGTTACCACATCGGTCGAGACTAACAGGGCTTGTTATATTAGATGAACATCAAAAGAACCTGCATACCGGAGTTAAAGGAACGCTGGCAGCAGTGCGGCAATCATATTGGCCTCTTAGGGCGCGTAGCATCGTAAAGCAGCTGAGTCGCAAGTGCATAGCATGCTTTAAGGCAAGGCCACGTATATCGGAGCAAATTATGGGCAATCTCCCATCGCATCGGGTAACTCTTTCAAGGCCGTTATCAACAGTACCGGAGTCGACATTTGCGGCCCCATCACAATACGGGATGGGGCCGCAAACGTAGAAACAGTAAACACATCAAGGATTGCGTTGCAGTCTTTGTCTGCATGGCTATAAGGGCTGTGCACTTCGAGGTCGTATCAGACCTAACTACGGACGCATTTCTCCATGCCTTCAAGCGCTTCATAAATCATCGTGGAAAACCAGCCGATATATTTTCTGATAATGGCACGAATTTCGTGGGAGCTAACCAGGAATTAGGAGAGTTGGGAACTCTTTTCGAACAAAAAGAGCATCAAATCAAAATGATCAATTGCACCGCGCCAGAGCGCATACGATGGCACTTCATACCTCCTCGTGCCCCACACTTTGGCGGCCTATGGGCGGCTGCAGTAAAGTCGCTCAAAAGGCACTTCTACAAGGTCGCCTCTAACATTGCCCTAACGTTTGAGGAAGCATCGACGCTGGTCACGCATGTCGAGGCAGTTTTAAATTCAAGGCCCTTGACAGCGATCTCCGCGGATCCAAACGATTTCAATTACTTCACCGCTGGTCACTTCTTAATTGGCACTGTAACAACAGCCTATGCTGAACCTGTCATTACCGACGTTAAGACAAACCGGCTATCAAGGTGGCAGCATTTGGAACAACTTCGCCAACATTTTTGGAAGCGTTGGTCATTCGAGTATTTGTTACAGCTACAAAGACGAAGCAAATGACAGACTAATCAAGGTCCGCAACTTCAAATAGGTCACCTAGTGGTCTGCCGAGAAGATGGCTTACCCCTATTGAAATGGGCGCTCGGACGAGTTCAAGAACTTTTTCCGGGCACTGACAGTATCGTTTGAGCAGGAAATGTCAAAACAGCTATGGGGGTGTTCAAAAGACCGTCTACGAAATTATGCATTTTGCCTTTAGATACTTCTTCGAACGAAGTCAAGGTTTAATCAAAGTATCAAACGATCCCGGTCATTCCTCCCGAACGATCCCGATCATTCCTTCGATTTATATCTTTCATTTTTAATGGCACAAGCCTGATTACCTTATGTTTTGTCAAGTTTATTTTCATTTTACCACTCATTCAATATAACTATCGCAGCTTGCGAAAATGTTGACAACCGAGGGTTGCCAAGGCGCCCGGTATGTTTGTGATTTTATGTTTTTCATCAAGAATTCCTAATAATAATATCTGATTTGTGGTTGGTTATTCAAGTATCCCAGCTTCAAATTGCCGCGTGCTTTCGCTGTAATTCGAGTATGGTCGTTAAGTATACGGACCCCGAGAGGGCAGGAGCGCGCTTTCCGTTTTGTCAGACTTCGACACGCAGTCATGGTGGGCGCCTACGCCTGAATGAATAAAGACAATATTGATTTATTTAACCGTGTCGTGTTGTAAAATTCATTAAAACCTATATCCGATCAATACGTGCAAAGCACCGGCTTTCATTTGAGAGCACAACAACAGATATCTTCTGTGGAATGGATCCCACATGATGCTGGTAATGCTAGGTTGGTGTATCGCTAAGTAGACTTCGTCATCGATTTCGTGCTTGCAGGTGGCATGGCTTCGATCGGAACAGAGATGCACGTGTACCAGGCGTCTCCGGAAAGGTAATATGGGGGAAGTGGAATTGCAGGTTATTTGAGGTTTTTGTTTTGGTAAGATGTGCGTTTGAGGGGTAAGGAGATATATTTCGTTCCCACGAGCGACAGGCAGTTGATCGTAAAATTCTTTTAACCCGATCAGATTTTCTTGCATCCTTATACATTGAATAACGTGCACTCTTTCGCCAGAAAGTACCGCCGTATAACTCGGCTTCTTTACTAAATTGTATACAATTTGTCCGAGGCTTGGATCGCTGATAACTCTTTAAGCTGATGGCTCTATTTTCACTGTTTCGTAGGCATATTGTAATATCATGATTTTCTAATATAATATAATGGCTACGTATATGCATTTCGAATCAGTGTAAACAATTATATCTAGGTTCGCGACAGGAAATCTCTCTCGAATTGTGAAACAGTAAGTTTGGTGAGTTTTAAATAGAAACAATTTCGGGTGTTCTGCACTGAGGAAAATGTAACTAAAAATTTGATCTGTTTCTCTGGTTGCAAGTGCAAAAATTATATCGTTAGATGTTACTGAATAGGTTGATAATGGCGATCTGAAAAACGGTAATTATTATAATTATTTACTTAATAAGGATTTATGCATTTCGTAGAAAGTTAAATGGCGTTGTTCAGCTGGTACGTATTGCAAAGTTCCCAAACAAATTACATTCTTATTTGATTGTTCTTGAATGCTTCTTTCATGGTCTTAAGTACATCTCCCCAAGTCAAACGTTCGACCTGTTGACCGTGACAAAGACTGATTGGGTGGAGGTTGAGAGGTTCGCAATTTTTTTCTTGTTCTTTTACGCTTTGATTATCGTTTTTAGATATTGAAGATCACGATTCGGCTTGATCGCCACGGATAACTACGGCAAGGTGGTTTTTTCCAACCGTTCGATTGTAGGCTTGGCCTACTGAACCGTCTTTCCAGAGAGGAAGCGTGTTTGACTAATAATTTCTGTCCTCCAGAGTCATGCGGCTTTGAGTTGATGAAATAAACCAGATTATCGTTTCGAAAATGGAACAACTCGTTGGTGTTGACGCAGTATGCAATTTTTAATTTTGATGTTTTTCTTTCCTCCGCTAGAGGATTCTCGTTTTCGGACGGTTGTAAAACGAGAGAGCTGGAATCTGGATGTGTCGAATTATCGGAATTAGGATAGGCGTGGTTTCTGGAGCGATGGATTGAAAGTGCTTTGCGCTGATCAGGGCCCGCAGCTGATTTCGGGGCAAGGCCCTATGCGGGTCGCCTAGTGCATATGGGTCTTAGTATCTCGACCTCCGGCTCGTCGTCGGTACTCTCGGCGTAATTTATTGGTTTACGCGTTCGACGTGTAACGTATCGGGTCTCGAGTGCGCGTCTATGCGTTCGACTGCAGGCGCCTTGGCCATGACGGTGTATAGTCGTCACATGATTCGTGCATTATATCGGTCTTCGCTTGAGAGCGAGTGGCGAAGTTTGTATTTTTTCACGCGGGACGGGGTGGACATCGGCTCGAGTAGTAAACCGTGTTGAATCTTTGTGTTCGAAATTGTTATCGCTAATCTGGTCTAGTTGACGCGGCAAATCTTGCAACGTGATGTTCGAGTTTTCGCTTATATGCGATGGTGACTCGGAAGTGGCGATGGAATTTACGTTTTGATTCCGATTTTGATTTTCTTCGTTTTTAACTGTCTATTTGCTTTTTTGATTGGACTTTTGATCGAGTTTTGTTTTCGAATTGGTTTGGATTTTACTGTTTCGTTTTGGGTTTTATTCGTTTTTGAATATGTTTTTTCCTCCTTGTTTCGATTTTGATTTTGTTTTGTTTTAATTTTTCCGTTTTGGTTTTGGTTTTTAATCAATTTTATCTTCTGCGTTTATTTTTGTTTTTACATTTTCCTCACTCCTGAATTTTTTATTTGATTTTCCTTGCTCATCGCTCTCGTCGGAGTGTTGGTAAGATTTTGTTTCGACTTTTTTGTCGAAGTTTTTAGATTGGCCACTTTTGGGCTCTGGATTGGCGTCATTGTCATGCAATCTACGATTGGAATAGAAGGATCACGAGGAATTGGATTGGATTCAGAGATTGTCATGCAATCTGATGTTGGTTTTTCACTTTTGTTGTATCCCCCGCTCGAGAACCCGGGATAGGTATTTTTGGGATCGTTGCGAAATTAAGAGTTGGAACTCAAGTTCGTTGAACAGGAATATAAGTTTATTACTGGGCTGGTCTTATAATTGAATTTACAGTGTGTCGGTCGTACCTGAGGACCGAACCGTTCTAAATCCAACCAAGGACTGACTACTCCTTGCTAACTTCTCTTAATTGTCGACTCTGATTGTCGCAATTTGCTCTAGATCGAACATCATCCGATGCTTCGTCAGGACGTGTCGCAAAGTGTCTTTTTGGACGCTTGCATTTTGGCAAAAGTGTGACTCTTTCGCAAGGAGGATGCAAAACGGTCTGGAATGCCGTTTCGTAAATACTTTCTCGACCGTTCGGTCGTTTCGTTGTATTGCGTAAATTAGCGGATACAACATCCCTCCCCCTTAAAAGATCAAATTCCTCCTGGTATTTGTTTTAATGTTCGGTCCTCCGGTTTACAAATTTATATTTCCATTTACCCATGTGATTATCCCAGATCTATATATCGTTATTTTTCTTAAAATAATTCTCGCATAAATATAGTACATTTTCTTTTGTATATATTTTCGCCTGTTCGTTTTACACGGAATTCGTCGTGAATATGTTTCGCTTGATTCGGAATCTCAATTTTGGCACGGGCAGCTTCCTTTTTGCTGACTGTGCGTTGCTTGAGAGCGCCGGCTCGGCGCTGCTTTGGCCCTCATTGTTGACGGGTCTCCACGCGTGGTTCATACGGTAAGAGCCTATACAGGCTATTCCAAGTATTATCAGCGCGATTGCGCTTAACGAATCATTACCTATTATATGTCCATATGTTCTAGAATCGCTTGATTCCGCTTTTAGGTTATTTTTTATGGTTTTTAAACGTTCGCCGATCCTGTTTAATTCTTTTGGATCGTTTATAATTGCGTGCGGTAATACAATTTTTGTCGATGTATGATCGAGTATGTGCATAACTGTAGACAAGAATGATAAATTATATTATGGTAGGAAATCGGCGTGTTCGTTTTGTCTAATTTCGCCGACTGTTTCTAGTCTAAAACTAGGGGCGGTGACGGAACATTTTCCATCCAAAGCCAGAGTCCCTGCACCCGTAAGCGTTGCGTATGCGGTTGGTTGTTTTTCGCAATGGATGAGCAGTGTTTCGGGCTCTGGTGCAACGTATAGCCACCTACCATGGCGTTCTAATGCAATAATTAGAGTGCTATTTATCTGAGCGACTCTTCGGTCGCAATTTACGTATTTATCTTTAGATGCGATATATAATGCCACCTCGCACGATGCGCAAGTATGAGCGGGACGCGCTGCTTGCTTTGGTCGGCAATAATAATGTGACGCTATAGCTTTACAATTTCCTAAATCATTTTTTGTTATATGTAGGCAAGATTCTCTCGTGGCTTCTACCGCGACGAGGTCATTTTTTATTTCTATAAATTGATAACTATGATCTTCTATTTTGGTGGGCAGAGGATAAGCTTTGCTGATTTTATATTCCTCAGTGCCAATTAACGGTATTTTTATTACAAGTACAATGTATGTTTTTGTACTATACGCACCTACTTCTGATAACTCCAATAACTTTGGCATTTCCGCGTAATTTATCGCGGTAGGGAACGTATGCCCTATCGGCACATTGGGTAAAGCGTCAGCCAAATAGTTCGTCAATTGTCTTGGCGATAATATGCTTGAGCTCACCATTCCTCTCGTGAGTCCTATTAAAAGGTTAACTACTTGTCGTACGCCACTTAGTAAAGACTCTACAATGAGGCTCACGGCTATCATTCGTTCATCCAATTGTTGCCGGACGTTTTGGTCGTTGTACTGGTTGACGACTCTTTGTTTGATCTGTTACACGAGAGCTTGTAGCACCTTCTCATTTTCTTCCAAACGCATTGTTGATCGATTAAAAAGATTTATCGAGGAGTCCAAAATTTGCACATTTCCTTTTAAGGCATCTTCTACCGTTTTTTGCCTTTTATTTATTTCATTTATTTCGTTGCTGATTTCGGATCCGTCTTGTGCGTCCATATTTCCTGTCATTGCTTTTATTATTCCCCCCAATCCGTCTATCAAACCTCGTCGATAACGACTTTTTTGGTTTCGGACTCGTTGCTGGGTCTAGAGTTTAATGCCCGCTTTCTCTTCATTTCTGCAATGTTCGCGTTTTTGTGCTTCGATCAAGTGGCTTGGTTAATGCATGAACGGCGACATTTTCATTCGTGTTTCGACTTTCGACGGAAGCCGATCGCCTTATACCTCGGTGAGTATTCGTTCTTTCTCTATCTTCTTTATTTACCTTTTATCTCGCTTCATAATTATTATTATTGTTTTTTTTTGTTTTTATTCCAGACATGGATTACTCGCGATGCGAAGGAGAAACGGTGGTACTCGGAGGTGAAGAGGACGGTCTAGAATTCGTTGTGGTATGTAGACGAATTCTCTTTCGCGTTTTTTTTCCATCGGAGGAGATTCCCTTCCTCCTAAATAAAACAATGTTTCTTTTTCTTTTTCCTCAGACGGCACGGGTTCCCAAGAGGGCTCGCTCATCCTCTAAGGGATGGTGGCGGCGGCTCTTTATTCAGCACGCCGTCGGTGTTCGCTGCCATCGCGCCCGGGTCCGGGCCAACCTCCTCGAGATTTGAGCCGAGGATCCGGACAGCTTGGAGGCCATGGAGTGGGGCTGGGAACCCGCCGACTTATTCGGATTGTGTCGGCTGTTTTATGACAGCCCGGAAGAGGGTTGGTGGATCAGCCGCCCCACCATGTGGTGGCTGCACGCCCTCTTCCCCTCCCCTCTGGGGTAGAAACCGGACCCCATTTGGGTGTTCAGTTAACCACCGAATGTAACAATATACCACCTTTTTTCCCACGTATTCGTGTGTTTATTTATTTTACTTTTCCCTTCCTCTTTTCAGGGCGTAATGCGGGAGAGCCATTGTGGCCTCCATTAATTATAAGAATCGCTTTCCGCACTTCATGTGCGATGTATATATATTTCTTCTCCTTCTCTTCTCACCATTTTTTTTTTTTTTGATGACGGGGCTTTCGTGCGGTCGAGCCGCGGGCCCCTCCTGTCTCCGCGCCTACCCGCCGGCCATCGCGACGGCTAGTGGGTGATATATTTTTTTAAGCGATTCACGTGTACGCGTGCTTCCTTGCGTCCGCGGCCGATACGGTAGGTCTCACCTGCCTCTCGGCTTCGAACCGTGTAAGGCCCTACCCACTTCGGAGTGAGCTTGGCCGATCTGCCCCTCCTCACGGTCTCGTCGTAAAAGAGGACTTGATCACCCGGGCGGTACTCTATTTTACCGGCCGTGTGATCATATTGATGCTTCGATTTCTCCTTACCCTTTTTCAGGTTTTCTTGTGCTTGTTGCCATGACGCCCTCAGGCGCTCGCGTAATTCCGCTGCGTAATCGTCGTATGAATACGTGGCTCGCGGAATTTCTCGCAGTGCGGTTGGTAATTTAGCCTCCTTTCCGAACATTAATTCGTACGGCGTAATACCCGTAGCCGTGTGTGGCGTGGTATTGTATGTGAACATGGCGTATGGTATCCATTCGTCCCAGTCCCTTTGATCCTCTCGTACGAAATTTTTCAGGTATTCTGCAAGGGTCCTATGTGATCTTTCCAGGGCTCCATTCGATTGTGGATGGTATGCCGTGGTTTGCAATTTTTTTATTTGTAGGAGATCACACATCTCTTTAAATATTTTGCTTAGAAAATTTGTGCCTTGATCCGAGAGGATTTCAGACGGGGCACCAAATTTACAAATAATTTCCGTTACAAGGGCCTTTGCTATTGTATTGGCTTCTTGATTTTCTAACGGAATTGCTGCGCTATATGTTGTTAGTAAATCCTGGAAAGTCAGAATATATTTGTTGCCTTTTTCGGTCACCGTCAAGGGACCTACTATATCAACAGCACATTTTTCGAACGCTCGGCTTGGCGTGTCTGTAATTACCATCGGTGCCTTCTTAATTTTTCCCGATTTATTTCGCTGACATTTGTCGCACTCTTGTATGTGTGTGGTGACATCTCGTTTCATTCCCGGCCACACATATCGATGACGTATTCGCTGCAGCGTCCGTGTAATGCCTTGGTGCCCACCTAGAGGGGCATCGTGATATTCTTGTATTATTTTTGCTCTGTCTGCCTTGCTTGGGGTGGATACGGCACTGCTGCAGTTTTCTTCGTCGCTCGCGCTCGTGCTCGCGCATCGCGACTCTTTTAACTCATGGGGAGATTCCCCCTGTGCCCCGCTTCCCCAGACGGCCTCTTCTTCATGTGCTGTCTCGTAGCACGGCGAGTCGTATACTCGGCTTCTCCTCTTTGTGCGGACATTCGTAACGCTGTCTTTCTTTTCGTCCTCTCTCTCTCTCTCGGGTGCTCTTGCTCGTGTTGTCATTGCCCGATTCCGTATTGTCGGACTCGGTTTCTTCTCTCTCGCTTTCATAACGGCTGGCGGCCATACTGTCTTTCTTTGTTTTCTCTCTCGCGCTGTCGCGCGGAGTCTTCTTTCTTTCTCTATTTAATTCTTTCTTTGTTGTGCTACCATGCTGTTGTGTACTTTTTTCTACCTCTTGTGCCTGAGCTCGTGTCAAGGCATATAAACGACTTAACGCGTCTGCGTTTGTGTTTGATTTTCCCGTTTTATATTGGATTTTATAGTTGTACTCTTCCAATTTTATTCGCCATCTCATTAGCCTTGATCCTGGGTCCTTTACGCTGAATAACCATGTCAATGGTTTGTGATCCGTTATTATGGTGAATTTTGTGCCATAAATATACGGTCGAAATTGATGTACTGCCCATACGATTGCAAGCAGTTCTTTTTCTGTAGTCGAATAATTGGTTTCGGCCTGGTTGAGAGTTCGACTTGCATAACATATGGGTAAATCCTCTCCAATTTTCCCTTGGGACAGGATTGCACCGATTCCCGTATCTGAGGCATCCGTTGTCACGATAAACGGTTTCGTGAAATCAGGATACTGAAGTATGGTTGCTGTGATCAGGGCTTCCCTTAAATGGTCAAAAGAGCTTTGGCATAATTCGGACCATTCGAATTTGACACCTTTTTTTTATCAAATTCGTCATTGGTTTTGTGATCTTGGAAAAATCTTTAATAAATCTGCGGTAGTACCCGGCAAGTCCCAGGAATGATTGTATTTCTTTTACATTTCTCGGTATTGGAAAAATTTTTACCGCTTTTAGCTTTTCGGGGTCAGGCTTTACCCCGACTTCTGTTATTATATGACCGAGATATTGCGTTTCCTTTCGCATAAATTCGCATTTCTTTGGTTGTATTTTTAAATTAGCTTCTCTTAGCCGCGTCAGCACTTCGCGTAGTCGCTTGTCGTGCTCGGCTAGTGAGGTTCCATGTATGACAATATCGTCCAGATATACGTAGCATTTTTGGCCTTGCAAACCGGCCAATACTGCGTCCATTAATCTTTGGAACGTAAGAGGTGCATTTTTTAAACCAAATGGCATTCGATTATACTCGTAATGCTCCAACGGCGTTGAAAAAGCCGTTTTCGGTTTGTCTTCCTCCGCCATTGGGATTTGATGAAATCCCGAAGCGAGGTCGAAGGTCGTGAAGTACTTTGCCTTTCCCAACTGGTCCAGTATCTCTGCGATATTGGGCAGTGGGTAAGAGTCACCTTCCGTAGCCTCGTTTAACTTCCGAAAGTCAACGACCACCCTCTTTTGGACTATTCCGTCCGCATCTAGTTTTTTCGGCACTACGAGCAATGGAGCATTCCATGGGCTCGTGCTTGGGCGGATTATATCCTCATCTAGCATTTTTTGTGCCTGTCGTTGAATTTCTCTTTTGTGCTCCTCCGGCAGTCGATAAGGTCGCACCTTTATCGGCATTGTCCCGTCCTTGAGCGGTATCCGATGTTCGACTGCTTTTGTACAACCCAGTAGTTCTCCTTCGAGATGAAATACGTCGGGAAATTCCTCGCAAATTTGTCGCAAAATCGTTTCTTCTTCTGCGTTCAAATGCGAGTTCCCCTTAATCTCGCGTCATAATTTTTCCAACCTCTGCTTTCTTAATTCTGCGATTTTTTCGACGTCCTGATGCGTTTCCTCTTTTTCCTTCTTTTTGTCGCATTTTTCTTTTCGGAGGCTAACTTTGTCGATTTTTAATTTTTCCAGTTCGACCGTAGGTCTTTCGATAATTTGCTCTTTCTCGAGCACATTCATTATTGTTACAGGGCAAGTGTTTGCCTCTGCCTTTACGACGGCTTTTCCCATCGTAACACCCTTTTGGATTTGTTGTTCCCTTGTAACTCCTTGGCCTTTTCCCATCGTCATCGCCTGCACTATACATTCTGTGCGGGCGGGTATTTTTAAGTATTTCGTGCCGTGTACAAACGCTATTTTGTGCACTTTAATTTCTATCATTTTTCCTCTTAGTATGTTTATTCCTTTTTCGACTATACAGTCCATTCCAAGGAGTCCGTCTACTGCTAACGGTACTTCCTTGCCGACCACGTGGAACTTGTGCGTTATCACAGCGGCCGGGGTGTCCAGTTTCAACTCAGCTGTGCAGAGGGTACGGAACGCCTTGCCCCCGAGGCCGGGGAGTTCTATGACCTCGTCCCCGATGGGTGTATCTGGATCCAGCTCATTCACCTTTACAATGCCGCACTGGGCCCCTGTGTCACACCGGAGCGTCAGCATTTTTTCGCGAGCCTGTTTTGACGCTATATGTAGGTCACTGGCGTGTACTCGCGGCAGCTGAGTGCTGACGTGGTAAATTCTTCTTGGTGCCTTGTTATTGTGTACATATGGCTTTCCAAGTAGAATGTCCATTATTTTTCTTTGCGGTATTTTTCGCTTGTTCACTTGAACGCTTTTTGTTTCTTTCTCTATGGAAAGAACGCCGACTGCTAACGAACTGACGGTTCTTTTGGGCGTATTTTCTTGGGTTCTTTCATTTGGCCTATATTCATTTCGTTTTCTTGGGAACTTATAGTTTGGCACATAATTGTAATGCTTCTGTGGGTTACTCGGGTCTTGCCATCCTGGCCTTCTTCTACAGTCGTTATATCTGTGACCCGGTTTTTTGCAATAATTGCAAATTATTTCTGCTTGATGAATCGTTTTCATTGGCACTGGCAAGCTATAACGCGCTTGCGTATGCGCCTGATGCGACGAGGGCCTTTGGAATGGGAACGATTTTCGCCCCTCGTGGGCGTGTGACGGTGCGGACTGTCCGCTACTGTGGGAGACGGTCTTCGCGATCGTTTTGGTCCCTTCGACCGATTTTTCCTCTATGACTGCTCCGCGGATGGCTTCGCCTAATTCGCGGTACCCTCGTGACCTTACTATTAGCTGTAAATCCTTGCGAAGTCCATGTTCGAAATTATTCAGGGCAAAATGCCTAATTAACTGTTCGATTGCTCTTCGACCAGATTCCGAATCGACCATGGGCGTGCAACCCGTGATTAGATCCATCATTATGGACTCGACGCGGTTTGCGTAAGCTTGTACAGTCTCGTCATGTTTTTGTCTACAGGAATTGAATTCGATTTGTAGCGCGGGGACTGTTCGCTTCGCCTCGTACAGTGATTTTAATAATGTCAGCAAATCGTCGAACGTCTCTACGTCTTTGTAACGCCGGGCTGCCGCGGCCTTGCCTTGCAATTTGAGGTGCAATATAGCTTGTAATAAATCCGCGACATTTTCTGCGCGGACTCGAGTCGACGCGTATTTTATTGCTCGTATAAAATCTGTACCATCTTCTGGTTTGGAGGCGTCGAATACGGGAATGCTCATTCGAGCCTCTTTCATTGACATATAGTCGCCGTGTTCGGCCATTATTACTGTCCGTTGATTTAATAACGTAAAATCTTGGCGATTCAATTCGCGATTTCTTTCGACTTCAACGGGATTAAATGTTTCGTCAGCACTGGACGACGCGTCTGACGAATTGTGTTCCGCAGGCTATATATGTTGTCGCTTCGGATTTAAATATTTCGCGTACGTTACGGGAGTCAAATCTAATTTTTCTGTGCTTGGATTTTCCCTACGACGCTTTCGGCCTAAATCACTTTGACCGTCGTAAATGACGACAGTGTTAAAAAACGAATCTAACGATCGCGATAGTTCGTCTCTCCCGGGCAATCGATACCGGTCTGCTTTTTCTTCGTCCGACATAGACGAATTCTCTGGCTTTGGAGGATTTTTATTTACGAAATGTGCCGTCACTTACAGGTAGATGATCGCAAGATGCATGCTGGTTGATGAACTGCTGACCGTCCTGTTCTTCGTTCCTTTGTTTCGTACACTGCTTTTGGGTACGATTTCTCCGATTGTTGAGTCCTTCTTCCGTTGATCCTCGGGATCCGGGTTTTCTGGGATTGGCTCTGCTTGGCTGTAGCCTTTCCTCTGTATTCCTCTTCTGACTCGGTCGGGCTGGCTCACTCGAGCACACGGGTTTACTCGGTCACTCTTTTATGGTGCTTGAGTGGTAGTTGTGCTTGCCCACACACAACGAACGAACTTTTCGGCGAATCCCACCGCTGCCACCAATGTTGTATCCCCGGCTCGAGAACCCGGGATAGGTATTTTTGGGATCGTTGCGAAATTAAGAGTTGGAACTCAAGTTCGTTGAATAGGAATATAAGTTTATTACTGGGCTGGTCTTATAATTGAATTTACAGTGTGTCGGTCGTACCTTAGGACCGAACCGTTCAAAAGCCAACCAAGGACTGACTACTCCCTGGTAACTTCTCTTAATTGTCGACTCTGATTGTCGCAATTTGCTCTAGATCGAATATCATCCGATGCTTCGTCAGGACGTGTCGCAAAGTGTCTTTTTGGACGCTTGCATTTTGGCAAAAGTGTGACTCTTTTGCAAGGAGGATGCGCAACGGTCTGGAATGCCGTTTCGTAAATACTTTCTCGACCGTTCGGTCGTTTCGTTGCATTGCGTAAATTAGCGGATCCAACACTTTTCACTTGATATTCCACTATATTGAATTCCTATACTTTTATGACCGGCACGATCGGTCGTACGGCGTCATTTGTGGTATTAAGAACCTTTAAATGAGCCTTTCTATTGACGTTTGTTACCAGGCAGTCGCTGGCGCATACTCCTTACGGATTTTTTTACGGCGGGATAAACCCTTCCTTTAACGTGCGTTTTTCGACTTTCATGTGGAAAGAGGTTTCAAACGCGCGGGAACTTCTACTACCTCTTCGGGTTCGTTTGTTCGTTCGAACAGCCATGCCTTACGAAGGACACTTGTCGCGTGTGCCCTGAGTTTTCACACAATTGGCAGTTCATGGTGCGGGAATTCTGATCGGTGTATCACCTGTCGGCGGTGTGACCGAGTTTCTTGCAAATTTGACAAATCACCGAGCCTTGCTCGTTTGGTTTTTTTCGGCCCTCGTCGGCACTATGGCCTTGACGTTTGCAAATTTGACATGTAAGGGTCGCGAATCGACTGGTTTCTGTAATGCGATTGTCGTTTTTGCACTCGTCACAAAATTTTACGGATCTTGACGGGACAAACGATTCGTGTTTAGTGGAGGTAGAGTGCAATGGGCTTCGCGCTTTAACTTCGCGTTCGATTTTAATCACGTGTTCGATCGCGACGTCGATGTTAGTACACGGAGGGAGTCGTAGTCGTAGTCGTAGTCGTAGTCGATTTCCTCCTTTAACCCTCGTTTAAAGCACGCAAGGAAGTAGTCGTCTACTTTTGTTCTATATGCGAGGTCGTCCGTCTCATCGTTAGATAGGTTTCGCGCCTCCATTATTTCCCTTGCCTTTTCCTGATTTTTTCGGTGAAATCGACGACACTGTCGTTAGCCGTTTGAAACATATTACCGAGTTCTCACAATAATTGCGTTTTGGATCTATTTGGTGTGTATATTTTTTTGAGGAATGGGATCAGTATTCCTATCGTTTCAAATTTGGTCCCATGGATTGCTTGTCTAGCTTGATTTTTCTATTTGTTTCTAATTAATTTTGCTAAATATTTTTCGGCTTCGGGAGGGAGCATATATTTTGCAACCTGGCACCCGGGTATGAATTCTGATAAAGGGATATTTTGTCCGTAGAATTCGGGAACGCAGCTTATGGCCTCTCTCAGGGATATAAACTAGTTTGTTCCTAACGTCGTCATTGTTTTTGTGAGTTCGTCTGCCATTTTTGAAGATTTTTAAAATTTTTTATCGATCATTTAGGAGGTTCCAAACGAGGTACAAGAATACGCGCTTGAATTTCTTAGAGAATATTGCACGTTCGCTTGATTAATATTTAAATCCGATATATTGTCACGTCGGGAAGGGACGTGGGCATATATTTTTTTGATTCCCTCCTTTTTTGCCTACGACAAGCGCAATAGCACGGGATGAGGGTAAAAAGGGGTAGTGCTTGGAATGAGTTGAAATTAGGAAATCATGCAGTGATTTGGTATCGAGAAATAATCCGACAAATTTGTACAAACTTAACTAAAGGTTTATTACAAATAAGTGATTGGATTAATAAAGTTACTTATACAAAAAATTGACAATAAAAATAACTGTGAAGTCAGGGGAACAATCGGATTAACATAAAATGAAATTTGTAGCTTACATTGGTCGCTATGTTCGTGGGTGTATCCGTGTGCAGGTACGCTCGCTCGCAAGGATATCGGTTGTCGCTCGCAGATAAGGGCCTAGTTGACGGACGCCACGCTTAGCGTTCGGTAAGCGGTCACCCGCACCAGACTTTTGGGGTGCTGAGAGTATTTATATATATACGCGTAGTAAACAGCACCCGAACTACCTTACGCACTCGAGGCCGCGAGAGTCGACTAAACGTTTATACGACACTTCGGTCAAAACCCGAAGATGTATAATATTCGAAACTCTATGATACCGGTACTACACTTCGAATTCTGTCAGAACAAGATTAAGAAGTGAAGTCAATTCGATGGATGATTTTGCGAGACTACGATCTGATTGCAACAGAATCGGTTGGAAGACTGATCTGAACGCGATGGAAAATGTCGGAAGACTGTTCTCCACGAGTGGTGATGGAACACACTTCTACGAACGATGATGGAACACTCCCCTGACTTTCTTCTTCCAGGATGTAGGAAAAATTGGGATGCTGAGGTGGTGGGAGAAGAAAACTCTGGAAAAGTGCACTTTTGGTGGTGCATTCTTTTTGGATTGGTGGAAAAGGCATTAAATATAGGTCTCTTCGGTTGATTGGTCGAAAATAGAGAGTGGGAGCAGGACGTAGGCTCGTCGCTCTATTTCCAGGAATTGGAGCTGCGCTTCTTTATCTGGAGCGCGGAAAAATACAGAGAGGAAAAAGGGGCCTTGTCGGCGCCAAGAACGCACGCTCGAGATAGGGCTTGTTGACCGAGGCCCGCGAGTCCGCATGGGAAATATCAACGCAGTTTTATGACCGCGGCAACTTCCTGGGTCGGAGGATTTTCTCCTAGCGAGTGTATATTTTAAGGATTTGGACATTTTTCCGCTCTTGGATGATCGTTAGCATTCGGTATCGTTGCGTCGTTATATATTTACGTCTTTATGAATATCATCACGCATTTCTTGCGTGTCGCTTCACGTGTTCGTCATCCTTGTAACCCGAAGGTTTCCTTTGTGTATTTTTGGTCTTAAGGACACTCTGCGATGTACTCGGACTCTGTTCGGATTACAACGAGACTGTTCGAAATTTTCCCGCTTGTATATTTGTTCTCGATATCGTTAAGACCGCTACGCTTTCGCGTGGGAAGTTACGCGAGACGCTTGGTTATATTAATATCGATAGGCTACATTTCCGCCGTGGTAGCCCTAATTCTAAAGAAAAATATTCAGATCCGTCGAAAAATAAGAATGCCGCTATCGTGCGTATTAGGCTTAAAAATACATTGTATGCAATTGGTCGCGACGTGACACCTCCCCCCTTTAGGATTGAGCGTCTCGCTCGATCAGGTTCGTTGGGGGTTGCAACCGAAAATATAATGGCACGATAGTATTAATTGGCATTGTCATTGATCGACTTACAAGAAATTTTTTTTTTTTTTTTTGTATACATACCTTTTTACTTCACTATGAAAGGTATATATAATAGGTGCGCGTTTTCTCCTCTTTCTTTTTCTTTATGCATATATACTTATTTACTTATTAAAACTCATCTTACTTGACAAGGTTAAAAGAACAATAATAATGAGCATAGAGAAAAAGGTTATTGAGCATTATGAGAGTGGTTGTTTTGATACTAGAAAGTCTTCTCGTGCGAATTCAAGGGAAAGGAACGTGGCTTAGGAGGTTGATCGTACCTTGAACGATCGGAGACGTTAATGTAGAGATCGTGTGTTGCAGCGTTGGCCTTGGCATGACCCTTTGGTTTGACAGAAGCAGCTGTGACGAGTTTATGAAGTTCTTGACCAGCTTCACCGCTGACGTTTTCTTCTTAGGTCGTTTAGCCAGGTGCATCAGGGGGTGCGTAACCGCGTCCCATACTGCACCGACGAGGTAAGCTGACCGGCCGTACACAGTATGTAGGCTGTATGTATGGATCTCCGATGAGCATGATCGTTTGCACAATGGGTAACATCCGGGTGACACCAGCGTTTGCTGTACCGAATGGAAGGAATTTTTCCCCAGGTGCGATTTCAGGTGGAGTCCGCTTGATATTGTAGGTTGTTGTTATCCAGGAGATCCAACAACTTCTCCCCTTGATTGACAGTGTTTAGACCACTGATGCCCCGTGCCATATTGTTTAGGACAGCGGGTTTTCTACGGAAAACATTATGCGTTCTCGTACGTTGTCGATATCTTCTTTCGAATAGATCCCACATGTGCTGGGTTGGTGTATCGCCAAGTAGATTTCGTCGTTGCCTTCATGCTTGCAGGTGGTATAGCTTCGATCGCAACAGGTATATACTACGTGTCCCCAAGAAGTAAGATGGGGGAAATAGGGAGTTGAAGGTCGTTTGCATTTCGCTTTTTGATAATGTGTGCGTTTGAGGAGTAAGGAAATATGTTGCGTTCCCACGAGTGACGGTAATTGATCGGAAAATTCTTTTAACCTGATCAGATTTCCTTGTATTCTTATACATTAAATTACGCGTACTCTTCTGCCAGTAAGTATCGCCATATAACTCGGCTTCTTCACTAAATTGTATACAATTCGTCCGAGGCTTGGATCGCTAATAACAAACTATTTTGGAGTATAGGACGCTCTCCTTTTTCACTGCTTCGTAGACGTATCTTAATATAATGATTTTCTAATATAATATAATGGCTACGTATACAAATTTCGAATTGGTATAAGCAATTATAACTACGTTTGCGACTGGAAATTTTTCTCGAATTATGAAACAGTTCGACGTGTTTTGAATTTGAATAATTTCCAGTGTTCTGTCTTGGATACTGTAAGTAAAACTTTGATTTGTTTCTCTGGTTGCAAGTGCAAATGTGATTTCATTGGACGTTACAGAGTAGGTTGATAACGGCCACCTGAAACACAGGGTAATTGGTATTATTATTAATTTATTTAGGGTTGAAATCGGATTCGTCGACTCGGGTCGACTTGGGTTTCCCATTGGGTCTGGCTTCAACGTTAATATGGGAGTACCGCAATCGATTTTCGTGGACTACTCGCGTTTTGTTCTTGTGTTGAATTTTTACGTTGCCCTTTTCCAATTTCTCTAGTACCTTATGCGGTCCGGTGTAGTGGTCCCCGAGTTTGCCTGGTTTAGGACCTTTTTGTAGGTAGACAAAATCTCCTACTTTGAAGCTTTTGGGGTTTGCGTTTTTATCGTAATATTTTTTTGACCGATGTTTCGATGAAACCAGATTCTCATAAGCGAGCGTTCTAATTCCGTTTATTCGAGTTATCAATTCAATCAAATATCCGCGGTAGGTGGGTAATTGATCCGATTCGCGGAGAGGTTCACTCGATGGAACTCTCGCTAGTTTTCCAAATACCACCTCGAAAGGAGGGTATTTGGTGCTTTCGTGAACGCTTGTGTTGTATGAAAGCATTGCTAATTCCAGCCATTGATCCCATTCGTTGTCTTTATCTGTGTACTGTTTGAAAAATTCGGCCAACACATGGTGTGACCTTTCGAGGGCACCATTGGACTGCGGATGGAATGCCGTTGTCCTACATCGTTTAATACGGAAGCGTTTCGCGACTCTTCTCATCAAGCCATTTAAAAAGTTGCTGCCTTGATCTGTTAGAAGTGCTTTAGGTGCGCCAAAAACGCATATGAATCTTTTTTTGAATGCGTCTGCGACAGTCGTTGCCAGTGCATTTGGAAGCGGGATTGCGACGCAATATTTGGACAGATGGTCCTGGACCGTAAGGATATACTCGTTATCATTTGAGGTACGTTGCATAAGAGCTACAATGTCCATTGAGATTTTTTCAAAAACTGTTCCTGGAGTATCTGTTATGATCATCGGTTGCTTTGTTTTGACTCGGACCAACTTTTTCAACTGGCATTCTAAACATTGCTGCACTCTTCTTTGGATGCCTGACTTTAAATCTTCCCAGAAATATTCGCGCTTGATTCTATTGTACGTTTTTGAAACACCCTTTTGTCCTCCGATTGGGGACTTATGCATTTCATAAAAAATCGAATCTCGTTTTTCGATTGGCACGTACTGTAGAGTTCCCAGACAAATGATTATCTTTACTCGACTATTCTTAAAGGATTCTTTTATGATGTTCATAACGTCGTTCCATACGATGTTTTCGACATGATTCGTTTGGCAAATACTCCATGATTCAAGTTTGAGGATTTCGCAAAGATCTCGTAATTCTTCTACGCTTTCTTTAATGTTCTCTGATACGAACGATAATGATCCTGAGTTTTCGCCTTTGATAACAAGGGCGATGTGATATTTTTTTTCAACTTTTTTGCTGTAAGCTTGGCCAACTGTCAAATCTTTCCAGAGGGGAAGTTTGTTTAATTCTAACAACTTTTGTGCTCCAGAGTCACATGGTTTGCCAGCTGAATCGACAAAATAAATTAGGTGATCGTTTCGGAAATGGAACAATTCCTTAGTTGTGATACAATTAGCGATTAGAAATTCTGATATTTTCCTTTCCTCCGTTGGAGGGATCTCGTCTTCAGAAAGTTCTGAATTGAGAGAGCTGAAATCTGAATTTGTCGAATTATCGGAATTGGAATCGGTGGAGGTTTTGGAGTGAGAGATAGGAGGTGCTTTGCGCTGATTCGGGCCATTGAACGTTTTTGAGCCAACGGCTTTCTTAAATCGGGTGACGCGTGCGGGTCTTATTACATCGGCCTCCGTCTCGTCGTCACTACTCTCCTCGTAGTTCACGGCCTTGCGAGGTCGTCGTGTACGATGCTGAGACGCGGGGCGTGCGTCGGCCTTCTCGAGAGCAGGCGCATCGGCACTTGACGCACTAACGTCATCGAGCGTTTCGTTTGCTTGTATTATTGTATCCGGATCGGATAGTACAGTCTCCCTTGCCTGAGCACGGGTGACTACATTAATTTTTTTGGATTCCGGAAGTGGATGGATTTCGACCCGTGTCGTGATTTGAATGGGATTTGGACCTTCTTCTTCACTGCTACTGGATTTCGTTTTTGAACGAGTTATCGCCTGTGGCGCGTTTTTTAATTTTTGTATTTCTTTGTGTTTGCAATGGGCGGCTATTTTGGATTCTTCTAATTGTTCAATTGGATTACGCGACAATGCGTCAGCGTTTGAATTTAGTGTGCCCGGTTTGTATACGACATCGTAATCGTATTCGGACAGCTTGAGTCGCCATTTAAGAACGCGTGCGTTCGCGTCTTTGGCGGTCTTGAACCAAACCAAAGGTTTGTGATCGGTTACAAGCGTGAATTTCCTACCATAGATGTACGGTCGGAAGGCTTTTACGCTATGAACGATTGCCATTGCTTCTTTTTCGTACGTGTCGTACCGAAGGGACGCTCCTCGCAGTACGCACGACGTATAAGCTATCGGTTTGTCTTTTCCTATTTCTCCTTGTGATAAGACTCCGCCTAAGGCGTAGCCAGAAGCATCCGTTGTTATAATAAACGGTTTTTCGAAATCGGGGTATTGGAGAATAGGAGCTTCGCATAATTTATCCCTTAGGATATCGAAAGCTTTTTGCTCTTCGTCAGTCCATTTGAAGTCAACCTTGTCCTCTAAGAGGCGAGTTAGGGGTTTCGCGATTTTGGAGAAGTCTTTGATGAACCTACGATAGTAACCGGTTAGGCCCAGAAATTGGCGAATATTTTTGACATTTTTGGGTACAGGGAAATCTTTGACGGCTGAGAGTTTGCTCGGGTCTGGTTTAAGTCCATCTTTACCGATTATGTGCCGTAGGTACCTGACTTCTGGTCTGAGAAATTCGCATTTATCCGGTTGTAGTTGGAGATTGGCTTTGCGCAATCGTTCCATCAGTTCGTGAATCTTTTTACCGTGCTCCTCTCGGTCCCGGGCATACACCACGATATCGTCGAGATAAACAAAGAGGGATACTGCTTGGAGTCCACTCAATACGATATCCATTAAGCGCTGGAAGGTTGCCGGGGCATTTTTAAGCCCGAATGGCATTCTTGAAAACTCGTAGTGCCCATGTGGGGTAGAAAAAGCGGTTTTCGATTTATCTTCATGATTCATTTCGATCTGGTGGAAACCGGATGCTAAATCGAACACTGAAAAATAATTCGCGCGTCCGAACTGATCCAGAATATCTGTGATGTTGGGTAGCGGATATGAGTCACCGATTGTTTTTTCGTTCAAAGCACGAAAGTCAATTACCATTCGCCAACGTTTATTACCGTTAGAGTCTGGTTTTTTCGGGACTATCCAGACGGGACTGTTGTTTGGAGATTCCGAGTGGCTTACGATTTTTGTTTCTAGTAACTCGTCCACTTGACGCTGGACTTCGCCCTTGAGCGCTTGGGGGAACCGATACTGCTTAGTTTTTATCGGCAGGTCGTTGACCGTCGGTATCTTATGTCGAAGCACATGTGTGGCTTCTAGAGGTTCGCCCTTTACATGGAATCTGTCTGAATATTGTTCGATTATTTTTTCAACA
Organism: Ophion costatus; assembly: GCA_951751655.1. Taxonomy (NCBI): domain Eukaryota; kingdom Metazoa; phylum Arthropoda; class Insecta; order Hymenoptera; family Ichneumonidae; genus Ophion; species Ophion costatus. The sequence goes on from OX632360.1 coordinate 31,535,671, forward strand.
TGTTCTAATTCGGTTTTTGCAAGGTGGTCGAGTCGCAAGAGACCTTTTATTATTTTTGAGCGCTCTGAATTATTTTTCTGTATCCGCGATGTTGATTCAGAGGTAGGAACGCAGATCACGTTTTGACTCGATTTTTGACTTTTATTTCGATTTGTTTCATTGTTAAACCGTTCGTTACGATTGACCTCAATTTTTGAGTTTTCGATCGATTTCATTTTTGTATTTTTCGCGTTTTTATTTCTGTCTGCTTTTGATTTTTGGCCCGGAATATGACTGAAGTTTTTATTTTGATTGATGTTGATTCTCGTTCTTTCCTCGCTACAAGACTTGTTATTTGATTCGACTTTTGTCATCGAAATTTTGGAATTGGCCACTTTCGGGCTCTGGATCGGCGCAATCATCGTGCAATTTACGCTTGGATTATGAGGGTCACGAGGGATTGAACGAGAATTTGAAACTGTCGTACAGTCTAAATTGGGAGTATTTTCTGACAGGTCTTCGATAGCGTCGAATTCCTGCAGCTCCACAACTGGGACGATCAGTTTGACAGCGTCATTTGTGGTATTATAAACCTTCAAATGTGTCTTTCCGTCGGTGTTTGTCACCAGGCAATCGCCGGCGTATACACCTTGACGGATTTTCAAAGGCGAGAGGTATCCCTCTTTTATTATGCTGTCTTTTACCTTCACGAAGAAGGGAGTTTCCGAACGCGCGGGGATTTCTATCACCTCGTCGGGTTCCGTTACTTTTTCGAAAGACCATGATTTATCTCCACACTCGAGACATTCCGTTCGGTAATTGATATTGGACTTGGTTTCATAAAAATATGAAGATCCCAGCAGACCGGGATAGGGAAGCGGCACGTTGTCGGGAATAATGTGAAATAGCGATTCGAAGTCGAATACGCGAAGTAGCACGCTCCCTAGTCCAAAGACCGGTAATTCGGATATGCCTGTTAATTTAATGACATCTTCGTTGATATCTACCATATTTTTTGTATATGCCTTTTTTATCAAGTTGGGGATGGCACCGCTGTCTAATAGCATCGGAATTGCCCCTTTTTCCGGTAGTGCTCCGATACACACCGAGGGCAATGTGTTGAAATTTTCCGATTTTATTGCGTAGGTCGGATACTTTCGTTCGGCTCCCCGAGAGAGACGGCATTCGCTTGACGCGTTTGAGTGGGCGGGCCGCTCGGTGCGTCTGTCCGAGGGGCACTCGGTCCGTTTCCCGACTGATTACGTGAATTATTATAATCGCGAGCACGGCAGTTTTCGATAGTGTGCCCGACCTTTTTGCAATACCGACAGGATGGCAGATTAGAATTCGGGGGATTGTTTCGAAATTTAAAACATCGATCCGCGGTGTGACCCTGCTTATAACACAGTGGGCATTGAGGACCGGGCGAGCGGTGTGATTGATTGCCGGAAAAATTCGAAGATTTTTGGTTAACGTAGCAATTTTTCGCGATGTGACCGGGTTTATCGCAAATTTGACACGTGACCGATTTTTGAGCGACTTGATTATTTCCACATTGATCGGCTTTGTGACCTTTACCGTTGCATTTTTGGCATGTGATTGGCGCCAATCGGCAAGCTTCGCTCGAATGGTCGTCCTTTTTACAGATGCTACAGGTTTTTACCGATTTGTTCGGAACGGATCTCATAGAGGACGAGAGAAGTTCCTTACGGGCTTCGAGGTCGCGTTCGATTTCGATCGCATGATCTATAGCGGCCGAGATATCGTCGCACCGAGGGAGACGCTGTTCTATCTCCAGTCTTAGCCCGCGTTTGAAACACGGGAGGAAATAGCCGTATAATGTTTTTCTGTGGGCGGCACTTTCCGTGTCGTTTTGGGATGCTGGTTGAGCGTCAGGTATTTCCCTAGCTTTATCCCTAATTGCAGTGGAAAAATCTATTACGGTTTCACTGCTTCCTTGAAAAATGTGACTGAGTTCTCCCAGCAGTTGTACCTCGTTTTTATTCGGAGCATATAGTTTCTTTAAGAATTTCAAAAGAGATTCTACCGTTTCGAATGTGCACGACCGGATGACCTTCTTAGCCTGACCCTTCAGTTTGTTTCGAATTACTCTCACAAACCGTGCTTCGGATCCGGGCGGAAGCGACGCCAATGCGTCTTCGCATCCGGCTACAAAATCTGAGAAGGAGCTACCTTTCCCGTCAAAATCCGGAACCATTTCGATAGCTTCCCTTAAAGATACGTAAGCGAGTGACTGATTGGCACCTAGCGCCATGTCTGTTTTATTTTCGTTATCGATTTTTTGAGTTAGTTCTAATTTTTTTACTGGTCGTTTCTTAGGTTCGAGACCGGGTAGCAATTGAGCGTCAGAGCTCCTCAAAGAATAACCCGATGGTTCACCTAAGTCGTCGGTGATATTTAAATTCAATGAACTAGCTGTTGATTCGTCCCCGGACATTGGATCAATCGGCACATTTCCCTTTTTAAAATCCCGGACGAGCCCCCAAAAATTAATATGTCACGTCGGGAAGGGACGTGGGCATATATTTTTTTGATTCCCTCCTTTTTTGCCTACGACAAGCGCAATAGCACGGGATGAGGGTAAAAAGGGGTAGTGCTTGGAATGAGTTGAAATTAGGAAATCATGCAGTGATTTGGTATCGAGAAATAATCCGACAAATTTGTACAAACTTAACTAAAGGTTTATTACAAATAAGTGATTGGATTAATAAAGTTACTTATACAAAAAATTGACAATAAAAATAACTGTGAAGTCGGGGGAACAATCGGATTAACATAAAATGAAATTTGTAGCTTACATTGGTCGCTATGTTCGTGGGTGTATCCGTGTGCAGGTACGCTCGCTCGCAAGGATATCGGTTGTCGCTCGCAGATAAGGGCCTAGTTGACGGACGCCACGCTTAGCGTTCGGTAAGCGGTCACCCGCACCAGACTTTTGGGGTGCTGAGAGTATTTATATATATACGCGTAGTAAACAGCACCCGAACTACCTTACGCACTCGAGGCCGCGAGAGTCGACTAAACGTTTATACGACACTTCGGTCAAAACCCGAAGATGTATAATATTCGAAACTCTATGATACCGGTACTACACTTCGAATTCTGTCAGAACAAGATTAAGAAGTGAAGTTAATTCGATGGATGATTTTGCGAGACTACGATCTGATTGCAACAGAATCGGTTGGAAGACTGATCTGAATGCGATGGAAAATGTCGGAAGACTGTTCTCCACGAGTGGTGATGGAACACACTTCTACGAACGATGATGGAACACTCCCCTGACTTTCTTCTTCCAGGATGTAGGAAAAATTGGGATGCTGAGGTGGTGGGAGAAGAAAACTCTGGAAAAGTGCACTTTTGGTGGTGCATTCTTTTTGGATTGGTGGAAAAGGCATTAAATATAGGTCTCTTCGGTTGATTGGTCGAAAAGAGAGAGTAGGAGCAGGACGTAGGCTCGTCGCTCTATTTCCAGGAATTGGAGCTGCGCTTCTTTATCTGGAGCGCGGAAAAATACAGAGAGGAAAAAGGGGCCTTGTCGGCGCCAAGAACGCACGCTCGAGATAGGGCTTGTTGACCGAGGCCCGCGAGTCCGCATGGGAAATATCAACGCAGTTTTATGACCGCGGCAACTTCCTGGGTCGGAGGATTTTCTCCTAGCGAGTGTATATTTTAAGGATTTGGACATTTTTCCGCTCTTGGATGATCGTTAGCATTCGGTATCGTTGCGTCGTTATATATTTACGTCTTTATGAATATCATCACGCATTTCTTGCGTGTCGCTTCACGTGTTCGTCATCCTTGTAGCCCGAAGGTTTCCTTTGTGTATTTTTGGTCTTAAGGACACTCTGCGATGTACTCGGACTCTGTTCGGATTACAACGAGACTGTTCGAAATTTTCCCGCTTGTATATTTGTTCTCGATATCGTTAAGACCGCTACGCTTTCGCGTGGGAAGTTACGCGAGACGCTTGGTTATATTAATATAGATAGGCTACATTTCCGCCGTGGTAGCCCTAATTCTAAAGAAAAATATTCAGATCCGTCGAAAAATAAGAATGCCGCTATCGTGCGTATTAGGCTTAAAAATACATTGTATGCAATTGGTCGCGACGTGACAATATCAATTTCCGAATTACTTATGGACATTGGATTGATTAGCAGATTCCCTTTTTAAAATCCCGGACGAGCTCCCAAAAATTAGTATGTCACATCCGGACGGGATGCCAGCATAATATTTTCGTTTCCCTCTATGTTGCCTACGCGTAGCGCAATAGCACGGCATGACGGTAAAAAGGGGTAGTGCGTGGAAAAGAATACAATTAAAGAATTGATGCGAGGTTTCGGTACTAACGAATAGTTCGACAAACTTAAGTACAATTGACACTATGTTATTTAGTATAAGATTCTAGGCGGTTTAAAGCGATCAGGGTTTCGATGAATGATACAAAAAGAAAATATATAGTCAGCTTACATTGGTTGTGTTTTTGACGCTCGCTCGGTCGCTTGAGTGGTTGTTGTTTACGTTGGTCGTGTGTATACTCGATGTGTTTACTACGACGGCACTACGCGTGGATGGAAATACAAAATGTGCGCGGCCACGATGGATTGAGACTAATCTTTATAGACCGATGATAGTAATTATATGTGTAGAATAAAACTTTTGTGACTCGAAAAATGAAGACTGTTCGTATGAAGGTTAATTGGAGATATTCGTTTAATTCGTCAGTAGTATAACAGGACTGATTCTAACGACGGGATCTCAGTGGGGAGCGGGGCGGGTGTCGCCAACGCTGGGACCGCGGGCAGACGTCATGCGGCGTGGAGGGGGGTCGCAGAGTGGGGGTCTAGCGCGAGAAGCCGAAAGTGGGGGTGTGATGATACGCGACGCTGAGCAAATAGGGGGGGGGGGGGGGCGTTGACACCATAGGGCGGCGAGTAAGCGTTGAAAACTCATAAAATCATGTGATTTATTATAATCATTAAAATTGTTTCCATATTATCGATGCAGTCGGAGCATTTTTTTATTACGTCACAGGAAGTCCATACAAAGAACAATTTAGATACGCGCACGCGTTTGTGGGTGTGTGTGTGTGTGTGAGAGAGAGAGAGAGAAAGAGACAGAGAGACAGAGAGAGAGAGAGAGAGAGAGTGAGGGAGAGAGAGAGAGGGAGAGAGAGAGAGAGAGAGAGAGAGAGAGAGAGAGAGAGAGAGAGAGAGAGAGAGAGAGAGAGAGAGAGAGAGAGAGAGAGAGAGAGAGAGAGAGAAACAACTATGAGTGGCTAGAAATTTTTTCGATAATATATAAAGACTGTAGGTGCCATATGAAGGGCAGCCTTTCAAAGTGCCATAAAAGGCTTTATTTATTATATGCAGCTGCGTCTATGAGAGGACTCATTGTTCCAAAAAAACAGATTTTGATCCCATCGAGATCTTGGTTTCATTCCGAAATATAACGTCAAGATGTTCACATGTGCGAGTATGTATGCAGTGCATCCGGCCAAACACCCCCGGACTTGACCAAAAACGAACTCGAACAAGTTCCAAAGGTTTTGCTCCTAAAATATTGGGGTCTTTATATTGCTTTAATGTGGGATCGTTTGCCAGAACATCATCGCAACGACAGTGAAGTGATATCATATCTTCCATGCATGGAGCATTATAATACGCCACAAATGAAAGATCACATTGATGGCCCCCCACCTCAACGACGAGACTGTGGAAAATGTCACGAGGTGGGCAACTTTCCACGTGGGAGGAGGACCGCGTTCCACGAACGTGTTTGAACCCGTTTTTCATTATTGGAAAAGTGGGGAGAAGTTTGAAAATTTGAGTGGGGGGTTACAAAACGAGGGAGCGTATAATTTCATGGACCAAGCTCAGACTGCACTATTCCACCGCCACATCAACATCTCCTAAAATAACTTTGAAAATTTTTTGAAAAGAGAAGAGTGTGGAAAATGGATTTTACGAGTATCAACAAAGTAAGCCTGATGGCGGAATTCCTTCCAACAAAGAAGCTGTCAGAACTCCGCGTGGACTCGGATCATCGAATCTCCGACATGAGGGCCGTGCAAACCAAGTTTGGGAAACGCTACATCGCGGACATCGGGGATGAGTTCACCGTCTTCTTACCAGCACGACTTGTGAAGGCCTTCGACGAAGATTTGGAAACGTTCGAGCGTATGCGGCAAGCGGCACGTGATCATCATCTCTGGATGCCATACAAAGGTGGAAAATACAACAGCATGGAGTTTATCCAACTCTGAGCACCCATGGTGGAAAAGACGAAATTCGTCGGAACACCATCGTCGAACGGCTGTCCGCATCATCGCATGTAGCAACTGGCATGCTATGGTAAATTCTACATGCAGTTGCGGAAAATACAACACCGTCAAGTTCCATCGTCCCAGAGCATGGTGGAAAAAGACAAAATTCGTTGCGCAGCATCGTTGAGTGCAACAGCCGTACGCATCACAGTCGTCTCGTCATCGCTTTCGACGTTTTTAGTGTTGACTATGTAAAAATGTATTTAAAAAAAATTGTTTTATTGAAATGTAAAAGAAGGAAACCTTCAATGTGGTTTCGTCGGAGAATAAATGAAGAATACAAATGGTATATATTTTCATCAAAATGTTTTTTATTCATTTTAAAAAAAATCCTCGCTCACCCAACGCTGCGTATACACTCAACCAGCTTTTCAGCGATTTTAGATTGTCATGAGCACAGTTGTGTTTCGTGTTGAAGGAATGATGGGGGCATTTGGAGTTTGTGATTTTCGGCAACTTCTGCAGCGGTGGACAGTCCACAGTCTCCAAGTCGATGACCTTTGTTGCGGGATCCGCGAATTTTCATAACCATGTGCATTTCTCGAATCCCTTCGCATAGATGGTGGGAGCTCCTTGCAAGATTTCTCGAATTGTCTGTCTAGCTGCCTCGTATGGTATGCCGCTGTGGTCCCAGCGTATTCCATGGAAATTGCGTTCCAGCCTCTTGCTTGTCATTTTGTACTTGGCCGGTAGAGAGCCCCATGCAAATGGTGCGTCGAAGGCGAGCGTCAGCGGTTCAGCATCCTTGTCGTGGAGTTTGACGATGGACATCTCCTTTAGGACAAATTTATTCGTGGGCCTCTTAAAGCCCTGCACATCAACGATAAGCTCCATGTTGACTGATGCGGGTGCGAATCATCGCCATGATTTTATACCAATTTTTTAACCGCACCACTGATTGTATTGTACTCGACAATACGATTAAGGAGGGTCATGCAGTATGCCGAAGTTTGTGGCGGAATATTGTTTTTCAATTCAAACTCAAGACGCACGTCAACAGGGCCGGACTTGAGGGAATCATTTTGCTTTGAACAGTCAATGACAATGAGGGGGGCTTTTTCTAAAAATTCCATCCTGCTCAGCCATGGTTCAGCCTCTTTGTTGTAATAGGTCGGTTGAAAGTTTGCGTACATCTCGTAAAGTAGAGCATATTGATTTTGATAAATGGTCAAATTCAAATTTCCATATGGATAATATTGTGAGTTGAGGTATAGTTTGACATCGCTCATGTTACAATGATCAAAGTGGCTGGCATTGTGTTCTTTCGTATTTTTCCGTCCCGTCTGCAGCGCGAGTATGACATATCGTGGTTTCTCCAGCTGATTCGAGGTTTTCACAGACCACACGTGCTTGGAGGTGGCAGGCAGCAATGGATATTCATACAGTTCCCATGTTCATCGGTCTTCAATCTCTCGTGAGAATCAACTCATGCTTGACATTCACACCAATTTGACGATAATCTTCGGCAAAACCGAGGAGCATGCTGAGCGGTAGACAGACATCAAAGTTTCCCGATACATCTACAATATGCTTGGTCTCTTCGACATCGAGCCATCCAGTGTTCGCGAGCATAGATTTTTTGGTCGGTGAGAAAGATGAAAATCCCTTCAATACACTCGTAATTCCGACATTCTTATTACGATCGATTTCTATGGCATCCAATTCATATCGCACTTCCTCAAACAAATGACAAATGGCATTGTTGACGAGACTTGTAGCAGTGGTTGGCGCCCCATCAGGCTTAGCTAATTTCCCACATATGTGTAGGGAGCTCTTGCTTGACAGGATGGAGAGGTCTTGATGTTGGATGGAAATACGAATTTCATCGCTATTATTGAAGGTTGAAGATGCATATGGCTGATGAGCGTGAATCTCACAATGGATAATGGATTCATCAAAGACCACGGGCGTTTGAATGTTTACAATTTCTTCTTCCATTTCACGCAACAGATGCATAAAGCACAGACTAAATAATTTTTTACACGCTTTCGCCACGTACTTTGAGACCCAAATTCTTCAAGAGTAGCACGATTTGAGGTGGTAGCACTTTGGGCACTGGCCAACGACTGATGGTGTTTATCCATGACCTTGACATGGATTGTTATTGGAAGATCTATTGAAAACCATACCCATCACGACTTTATACGCAGGCGTATGGTGATTACTTCACTGCGGAAATTTACCAAATCACCGTCCTGATCCACTATGCGAAGCTGTATCGCGTCAACCATTCGGCTCGTGATTGGCAGATAAATAACGTGTGAGGAAACTTCAATGATCTTATAGCCCGGTGGCACGGATGGAAAAAATTCGTGAATTGTGTGTACTTTTTGTCCGTGAATATAGTGTAACGTTTCGCGATTTTGCGCGTTCGCTAACCTTTCGTTTTCGGTTGTTCGGGAAAACGAGGATACGCGGCGAGCTCGTCGCCGTTGGAAAATTTAAGGGGTTCCCGTAGCCTCCAGGAGGACGATGTATTTTTAGGTGCCAGGGAGGATGGAACGGACTTTAGGTGGTTCTTTGGAGATGCCTCAGTAGTTATTGAGGGTCTCAGAGACGCCATCGTAATCCGTCATCATCGGCATTCTGGGGTTTTCGGATTCTTGCGATTTGTTCGGTAATGCAACAATGACTTGTTAGGTGTTAGTTCCGTGGTTACGTTAGGACTTGGTCGGGTTAGGCAACGTTTACATCGGTCGAGGGAGATGGCGAGAAAGTCTGTCCTGGTGGGTTTGACGTGTACGTGGTTAACGCGAGTCGCGGCGCGCGGGCGGTTCCACGGTTGCTCTCTCTCTCTCTCTCTCTCGCTCGCTCTCGAGTCGACCGCGAGCGTCGTTGTTACGCGAAAAGCCGTTTCGTGCCCGCTTCTGTAACAAGAGAGCGTACGCACGTTGGGTGAGGTTCGTCCGGTGTAAGGCGGATATTTCCGGTGGCACGAGTTGCCAAATGCAACAAAGCGTACGGTTGCCAAGCCGTGACGCTCAAGCGCTAGCTGAGCTAGCGTTATAATAATGCGCGGGCTCGAGGAAAACACGGGCTCCTCGAGTGCACATAGCGGGGCCGTCCAGGAGGGACGGCTGACCTCCTCGGTGCCAGGCGAGGAGGACCAAAAACCAGGGAAGCTGGTTGTGGAGTTTCCCTCACGTGTAGCGAAGCGCGTTCGGCGCTTCCCGACTACACACTCCGAGTATGCGGGCGTGGGAAGAGTGTAAAGGCGATCGTTCGTCCTAGCGACGAGCGCTCGGATGATTACCTAAATCCTGACTACAATCACCACGTCGACTCTATTCCCAAGGTAGGACTTCCAGCGCAATGCTGGGGCTTCCCAAGGAAATAGAGTTTCTACCCGAAGCTGGGGTTATCCAAGGATGGGGGACCAGGGCGAAGGCAGCAAGGTTCCCATCCTACGATCCGGGATTCCGGATGATGGTGACTCTACGTAAAATGTTGAGTATGAATTTGCGACAGAGTGCCGCTCCGATTCGTGTGTGCCCTTATATAGCCCCAGGCCCGTTAGGAGAAATTCCATTTCTCTTGCGGATCCGGAGGGCTAGGTAGGGAATCACGCCGCCGAGAAATTCTCCGATGGTGGGGTGGCAGCGTTGGTCATTTCCAGGACGTTCGCATACTATACTCCTTTCGAGGGGTCAGATATGCTCGATTATTCCTCTTTGGGATATTAGGCGCGCATTCGGTGTGAAGAGGCGTCGCGATGACTCTTGGTCGTACTCTCGGTGATAGGAGTGGTCAAGGTACGAGCTTACGCGATCGGTATTGCTGAGGGCGGGTACTCCTGCGAGTGAGTCCGCGGTGGTCTGGCTCTTCACGATGGGCGGAGCCTCTTGCGAGGTGTCGCGAGCTCGCCCAAATTCGTCACGCAAGTGATCCGCCCGGCCGGCGATATGGCTGGTCGCTCCGGACGCTGGTCAGAATACGCTGGTATCGCGTAAACGGATGGATGCTAGCGTGTTCTGTGTGACGGTGGCTTGCCTGTGCAAGTGAACCGTTACATCGCCCCTCCAAGGTCGACGTCGCCCATCCTAGGGCACGACGACCTTAACGCCTTATTCCAGTGGCAGGACGACCCCGTGCAATCTTGCGGGTGCACCCCTCCTCGAAGGCGGGTTGTCGGCAGGGTGCTTGTTCGCGGGCCTTGTCGTGGCAGGTCGTGTTGCTTCGTCCCTGATCTGTCGAAGGATGGAGTTAGCTTGGGAGAGCTGGCTCTTATCTTGTTTTCCCGTCCCGATGTTCTAGTAGAGGGGGTGTTCCGTGGGTCGCAGATAAGGACGCAGATCGCTTTGGTGGAATAATCCTCGCTCTCTGTCGGTGCCTACGTGTTTGAGGATGTGCGACGGCTGGTGGACCTTTTGCGAGATGACGTAGGGTCCTTCGTAGACCGGCAGAAATTTGGCGATGAGGCACACTGATGGCTTTGATACGGTAAGTGCTCGAGCAAGTACTTCGTCGCCTACTCGAAATTCGCTTGTCTTGTGGTGTTGGTTGAATCTTTCGGCTTGCTTGCCTCGTACCTTCCGCATCCGTTCCGATGCCGCCAGTATGAGGTTTTCGAGCGTCTTTGGTGTTTTTCGACGCTTACCCAGGATTCTTTGCCAGTGGCGATCTACCTCCTTTCCGAAGTGTAGTTCCCAGGGAGTGAAGCCTGTGCTCTCATGATGGGTGGTGTTGATGCATTCCTCAACGACGGGTAGCCATTTGACCCATTCATTATGTTTGCCTCGGATCAGTGTTCGGAAAATCCGAGATAGTTCTCGATTTGTCCTCTCGACGAGATTTGTTTGATGTTCTTAGGTGAGAGAAAGGCCTGGACGGCCTCCCCCTAATCAGGATCAGGTATTGTCCCGTCTTGTGACAGGTTGTGCCCCAAAAACTTGGTTTCGTTTTTGAAGAAGTGAGACTTCTCTAGGCTGAGGGTCAGTCCATGTTCCAAAAAGCGTTGGAATAGCTCTTCACGGCTGGTAAGGTGTTCCTCTAGCGACTCAGAGGTGCATAGGATATCGTCGACGAAGTTGGTCACGTCGTGCAGCCCCTGAAGGACCTCTTCAAGTCCTCGCACCAGACTGGCTGTGCTGGTGGAGAGACCAAAGGGCGTCACGAGAAACTCGTATCCTTTCCCTCGGTGCGAGAAGGTGGTGTCTTTTCGTGATTCCGGGTGTAGAGGAACCTGCCAGAAACTGGCACGCATGTTGAGGGTGGACAGAAATGTCACACTGCGGCATTCCTGGAATAGTTCATCGGCGGTTTCCATGCGTTCGTGGTCCGGTACTAATAATTGGTTAATGCGCCTCGCGTCCAGGCACAGCCTGACTCCGCCATCTTTTTTCTTGGATATCAGGAGTGGGCTGCTGTAGGGGCTCGTTGAGCGTTGGATTATCCTTTGCTGGGCGAGTACCTGTATTTCCTCATCTAGTGCCGATCGGTAGGCGAGGGGTACGGGGTAGCTCATCGCCTTAAAGGGTTCGAGCTGCTTTCCTTCAGTACGTGTGGGTACGATGGGAGCAGCCTGGTCGTTTATCGAAGACCTTATTGTATTTTTCGAGGAGGTTTCGGAGGGCTTCCCTCTCGATTTCCCCGAGATCCGTTGTTGCATCCAGTGATGACCGTAGGTCGACGAGGCTTGGAATGGCTTCGATGCATTTTGCTCGAACGATCATTCGGACCTCCTCGGGAGAGTGTCGTTTCATTTCTTTTGATGATCTCTTTGTCAGAGAGGGGCGGCCGAAGATCTTTGGCCAGCCCAATTAACGAGAGACCGTACCCAAATCGGGTTTCCTTTTTCTGAGGGTTGTACCACCCATATTCAATCCGGTTCTTGACGCGGTATTGTCGATCCTCACTCCAGAAGCGTTCAAGAAACATTTGTTCAAAAGATTCCCACGAGTGGATGTCGTTTCTGGCGATCTTCCACCACTGAAGAGCGAGGTCGGTGAAACATTGCGAGATGATGATTTTGAACTCGTATCGAGCTGAGAAGACTCGATGGGAATCCCTGAGATCAGTTAGGAATTGCCAGGGCAGTTCATGATCCTGCCCTCCGAAAGTGGGGGCGTTCATTTTCATCACCCCTGCGCTTGTCCCTGGAGGATTGTCTTCGCCGGGTGCTGGTAGGGTGGATGGTGGATCGGTAGGGTGTTGGGTCCTATTGGGATTCCCATGACGGAGGTTGATCCCCTGGGCATACTGCTCCGGTAAGCCTAGGTTGCCTAAGTTAAGCATTCTCCCTTCCTGTATCGGTTGCCCTTCCCCTTGAGGGGGGCCTTGTCTCCTCGATGTGGAAGCGTTGTGGCGTGTCGACGCAAGAGGTTCGGTGCCCCAATGCTCGATGGTGGAGTTTGCATCGGGGGGTCTTTGGAGTGCACTTCTAACTTGTGCATTCACCGCCTCTTCTAATGACTCGAGTTTCTTCTCAAAGTTCTCGTTGATCGAGAGAAGAGTCGCCGTCAGTGCCTTTGCGTCGTCGTCGACTCGACGTTGGATTCGGGACATCAACTCCTTTATTGCCGATAGGGATAGCTGGGATTCTTCCGGTAGGGAATAAGCGTTGGGCGCCGATGACGCGTCTTCGCCAGGATCGTGTTGTTCGGAAAGCTGGGGGTTCCAAGCGGGAAGCCCCCTGGCTCCCTTTTCGGTGCCGTCGTCCCTGCGACGCGTCCCCCTCTCACCTCCCCGCGGCTCACACCTTACGCTGGATGCGAGGGCGTTGGGTTCGGCGGGTGGGCCGGTCACGGGGGGCAAGTTCATACCGGCACCGGCGGGAGGTTCAGTGCCCGCCCCTCCTGACTCGGGTTCCCCTTCCGGGTCTCGCTCATTTCGGGCGCGACTTTCTTCGAGAAGGGGGGGGCGGTACTCCTCGCGCACCGAGCGGTACGCTCGAATTATTCCGACTTAACTCGGAATGTTTGGACGCCCGTGTTATGCACAATGTTTACCTCGTTATCTCTCGTGGCTTTCTCGGATATCCGAGACGAGAGACTCGAGGTGGTATTTATTCTATATATTTTTTTTTCGGAGCTCGAGGCGTACGCGAGTCCAGCTATTGCTCGCGATGCTCGAGTGATGGAAACAATTTTTTTTCTTTCGGAGCTCGAGGCGTACGTGAGTCCAGCTCTTGCTTGCGACGCTCGAGTGACAAAAATAATTTTTTTCTTCGGAGCTCGAGGCGTATGTGAGTCCTGCTGTTACCTGCGATGCTCGAGTGACGAAAACAATTTTTTGTTTTCGCTCTCGCTCGCAATCCGCGTAGCCTTTCCCAAGCGCGCTCGATATTTCTATTTGCATTGTTCGCTGGGTGCGAGCGAGATAAACGAAATATTCGTCGCTTGCCGCGGTATATTATCTCCTCTCCCCAGCGATGGAGAAAGAGCGAGCACCGGCGAAATACTCGTTCGGCCTATGCTCGATTGTTTGATGTTGCGACGTTATTGTAGGTAGTTTGGCTCGAGATTTTTTTTCTTTCTCGGTTTCCCTGAGAGAGAACGAGCATGCTTCGCATGCGAGTGCTCGTTCTTCTTGATATTTATCAGAGTGTATGCTGGAAGAGGTATTTTTCTCAGCTTACGCTGGCTATCCGAGCTCGTGGTGATTGAGACGCCTAACTATCTATTTTGATTTTCGCCTAGAGCGTGTTTTGATGCGCTCGTTGTTTTATACATTTCCCGGAAATTTATAAGGCTTTCGGGCCCCACGTTGGGCGCCAATGTAACGTTTCGCGATTTTGCGCGTTCGCTAACCTTTCGTTTTCGGTTGTTCGGGAAAACGAGGATACGCGGCGAGCTCGTCGCCGTTGGAAAATTTAAGGGGTTCCCGTAGCCTCCAGGAGGACGATGTATTTTTAGGTGCCAGGGAGGATGGAACGGACTTTAGGTGGTTCTTTGGAGATGCCTCAGTAGTTATTGAGGGTCTCAGAGACGCCATCGTAATCCGTCATCATCGGCATTCTGGGGTTTTCGGATTCTTGCGATTTGTTCGGTAATGCAACAATGACTTGTTAGGTGTTAGTTCCGTGGTTACGTTAGGACTTGGTCGGGTTAGGCAACGTTTACATCGGTCGAGGGAGATGGCGAGAAAGTCTGTCCTGGTGGGTTTGACGTGTACGTGGTTAACGCGAGTCGCGGCGCGCGGGCGGTTCCACGGTTGCTCTCTCTCTCTCTCTCTCTCGCTCGCTCTCGAGTCGACCGCGAGCGTCGTTGTTACGCGAAAAGCCGTTTCGTGCCCGCTTCTGTAACAAGAGAGCGTACGCACGTTGGGTGAGGTTCGTCCGGTGTAAGGCGGATATTTCCGGTGGCACGAGTTGCCAAATGCAACAAAGCGTACGGTTGCCAAGCCGTGACGCTCAAGCGCTAGCTGAGCTAGCGTTATAATAATGCGCGGGCTCGAGGAAAACACGGGCTCCTCGAGTGCACATAGCGGGGCCGTCCAGGAGGGACGGCTGACCTCCTCGGTGCCAGGCGAGGAGGACCAAAAACCAGGGAAGCTGGTTGTGGAGTTTCCCTCACGTGTAGCGAAGCGCGTTCGGCGCTTCCCGACTACACACTCCGAGTATGCGGGCGTGGGAAGAGTGTAAAGGCGATCGTTCGTCCTAGCGACGAGCGCTCGGATGATTACCTAAATCCTGACTACAATCACCACGTCGACTCTATTCCCAAGGTAGGACTTCCAGCGCAATGCTGGGGCTTCCCAAGGAAATAGAGTTTCTACCCGAAGCTGGGGTTATCCAAGGATGGGGGACCAGGGCGAAGGCAGCAAGGTTCCCATCCTACGATCCGGGATTCCGGATGATGGTGACTCTACGTAAAATGTTGAGTATGAATTTGCGACAGAGTGCCGCTCCGATTCGTGTGTGCCCTTATATAGCCCCAGGCCCGTTAGGAGAAATTCCATTTCTCTTGCGGATCCGGAGGGCTAGGTAGGGAATCACGCCGCCGAGAAATTCTCCGATGGTGGGGTGGCAGCGTTGGTCATTTCCAGGACGTTCGCATACTATACTCCTTTCGAGGGGTCAGATATGCTCGATTATTCCTCTTTGGGATATTAGGCGCGCATTCGGTGTGAAGAGGCGTCGCGATGACTCTTGGTCGTACTCTCGGTGATAGGAGTGGTCAAGGTACGAGCTTACGCGATCGGTATTGCTGAGGGCGGGTACTCCTGCGAGTGAGTCCGCGGTGGTCTGGCTCTTCACGATGGGCGGAGCCTCTTGCGAGGTGTCGTCACGCAAGTGATCCGCCCGGCCGGCGATATGGCTGGTCGCTCCGGACGCTGGTCAGAATACGCTGGTATCGCGTAAACGGATGGATGCTAGCGTGTTCTGTGTGACGCTGGCTTGCCTGTGCAAGTGAACCGTTACAATAGGCTCCAGCGGTAATGTTGCACACGACGCGTAGGGCGTTCACTTTGAGAATGGCCACAGGAAGGTCAGATTAGTGTCTTTTATTGGTTTCCAATTTGCGTGCGATGAAGCCTAGAAGATGGCCAATAGAATCTTTCGGCACAAAATTGACATCATGATCACACTCGATCTCACGGCGCAGCGTATTATTATTCGGCTTAATGCTGATTTTGATGTTTTTACGCGTGAGCTCTGCTTGTACAAACCCTTCAATATCCTCTATTTCATAGCTACCCGTAGGTATCGTCAACACCTCATCTCCCACGTAAAGTTTATCATGGTCAACGTCGATATTGGGAATAGAGTTGAAGGTTAACAATTCCACGAGACCGCGGGTATAACTTTTGTGTGGTGAGAGTTCGATGGGGGGAAAGTATTGCGCCTCGAGTATGGACGATGAGCCAGGTATGGTCAAGGTTAAGCTATCATACATGGTGCTGGTAAATTGACAACTGAATTCTCCACGTCATTTCCCTCTTATATATAGTGTATATTTATCTTTGTGCTGCAATTGTCGAGAAAGAAACTTGACACACAAATGTCCACATCCAATCGTATCATACTCCTGATATCCCATATAATTGCAACTAACGCTACCAACACCAAAATATCTCATGAGTTCGGATGGTGGTGTAAGATTGCCGAAACTATCAAAGTACACGACGTTCCATCCAGTCTTTTTGTAAGCGACCCAGTGTGTTCCAGAACCGACGTTTTCATCCAAATTCACAATTGCTGCTTCACATTTGACAGGTCCGCGCGCTGGTAATGTATCGTGCATGTAAACTCCACGGAAATATGGAATCTTCAGGATTTTCGCATATTTATGAAGGTCGATGTCGGTGAGGGGCCGATGAGGTAGCGTTACTTCTAGTTTTTTGGCTTGATACGAAGACCCAATCCCTGCTCACATGGTTTCAGATATAAACCCTTCCTCAATGCAATTGCTTCAATTGTTCGATTATGCCACTTACTTTAATCAAATTCACGTTTGGCTGCTTGAGCAGCATATACAGCTTTAGCAATACTAGCCGCACCACCTGACAAAGCACCAGCAGCGCTAAGACCCGCACAAATGGGCACGAGGAACGGCAATACACCACCAATCTTATGGGGTACAGGTAGAACCCGAGGTGTTCGCACATTGCCACCTTGTGACTTTACAGCTGCACGAGCACCTTTTAGAGCTGATTTAATAATCGTTTGTGAATCATGTCACGTCCTGAGGGGACGTGGGCATATATATATGTGTGGTATCCCTCTTTCTTGCCTACGCCTAGCGCAATAGCACGGGATGAGGGTTAAAAAGGGGACGTGCTGGTGGAAAGGGTAATTTTAAGGAATTTCGTGGATGATCCAATCGTTGAAAATAATGGTTGTGACACTTGTGTTCGATTGACTCGTAATTTATTAGAATCAGCCGTATGGGTTGATCCTATTATTTTAAAGATACAAATTGAAGACAAAAGGGTGAAATGTGTTCGCTTACATTGATGCGTCTCGGCGTTGACCCAGTCGCTTGGGTGTCGGGGACGGTCGTAAAACTAAGGGCCCTTCGTCGGTGGCCCGAGCGCTCGCAGATGGTGTGAGTGAGTGTGTGACGGATACAGCAAATGTTTGGTGACACAGATTCTAGTATTCGTGGATTTCGCGGTTCGAGAATGGAAAATACAATGAAATATTGCGCGTAATACAAATGTTAAAATTCTTAAGATTATCGCGTAACTGTTAGAGAACCTTCGAAGTACAAGATTTGTATAAACTCGAGTTGCAAGACAACGTACGCTTTACAAGAAAGAAAATGAATATTCAACGCGATGGATATCGGTTAAGGAACTCTAGATATGAGCTCGCTGGATTCTGACTGGAGTCTCGGATTGAGACTTGATATAAAGAAGTTTGTGTGATCGTGGTTGCCGGAAGACTGACTTCTACCACCATCCCCTGGACCTTCTTGCTCCAGATTCCGTTTTGGTCGGATATGGAGAAAGGGGGGCTTTGGTTTTTCAATGTTCCTTTACCCAATCGAGGACGTGTTGTGGGAGTAATATTAATCGTCCAATAGTCAATCAGAGCGAGGGACATAGAAGTCTTTCCTCTGCCAGTTTTCCGTGGGAAAGCACGCGGGGTTTAATTTGTTTATCTGAAGTCTGGGGCCTCGGCGCTAAGTCACCACGCGATAACGTAGCGACTAGCCGCGTCGCGGGCTTTGCACGTGCATTCGAATTTCGTTGCGCTCTCGATTTTATGGCCGGTGCGAGTGGAGTTTTCCGGAGCCCTTGGTCTGTCTTTGGTTCTCATACGAGTAAGAATCGAAACAACGTTAGGATCTGTCTTCAAGCCATCTAGCTCGCAGTCATGATTTTTTTGTTTTACGACTTTTCGGAGAAATCGGCCCTAGAACCGTGTAGTTTCAAATTATGACGACCAAGGTCTTTGGCTGAGTTGAGTGATACATTCTTCGTGCATGGTCGCAGTGTGTTGGCCTGTCTTGGAATCTTGAACTCTCTGTTTCAATAATTTTTTGTATAAGGGGAAAGTTCAGCGAGTACATCGTAGGATGTAACAACTCCCCCCTTTTGGATTGAGCGTCTCGCTCGATCAGATTCATTGGAGGCTGCAATCGGAAAGACCGTCGCACAATAGTATGAGTTAGCTTCTCGTCGATCGACTTACAATGTGCCTTAAGTATATCTGAAGATCGGTGTCTAATACAGCGTTGTGAGTCATAGTTGTCCTACTCTTATGACGTACGTGTGAATGTAATTATCGCCTGACAAGAAAGTTTCCCTTTTTTTTAATACATTTTCGGACAAGATGGTTTTTTCTTTCTCCCTTTTTTTAATGATGTATATATTTTCCTTTTCACTTCCTCCTTTTCCTTTTCTCCCCTCTTTTCTTTATCCATGGATACTTATTTACTTATTTCAATTTATCTGACCTGATAAGTTTAGACGAACAATAACAATGAGGATAGAGACGAAGGTTATTGAGCACTATTAGAATGGTCATTTTGCAACTTGAATGTCTTCTCGTGTGAACTCAAAGGGAAAGCAACGTGGCTTAGGAGGTTTATCGGACCTTGAACGATCGGAGATCTTGATGTAGAGATTATGTATTGGAGCGTTGGTCATGGCCTGACCCTTTGGCTCGACTGAAGGAGCCGTTATCGATTTGTGGAGGTCTCGACCAGTTTCCACCGTTGACGTTTTCTTCTTACGTTGTTTAGGCAGGTGCATCAGGAGGTGTGTAACCGAGTCCGATACTGCACCGACGAGGTAAATCGACCAGCCGTACACAGGTTGTCGGGTGTTTGCATGGATCACCGTACCTATGAGGAGCTTGATCGCTCGCACGACGAGTGATGTTCGGGTGAAACCAGCGCTTGCTGTACCGAATTGAGTGGATTTTTTTTCCAGGTGCGATTTTAGGTGGAGTCCGCTTGATATAGTGGGTTGTTGTTACCCATGAGATTTAACAACTTCTCTCCTTGGTTGACAGTGTTTAGACCACTGATGCCCCGTGCCATATTGTTTAGGACAGCGGGTTTTCAACGGGAAAAATTACACATTCTCGTACGTTGTCGATATCTTCTTTGGAATAGATTCCACATGATGCTGGGTGATGTTGGGTTGATGTATCGCCAAGTAGACTACGTCGTTGATTTCATGATTGCAGGTGGTGTGGCTTCGACCGGAACAGGAATGAACTTGTACTAGGTGTTTCCAAAAGGGTAATATAGGGGAAGTAAGGAATTGCAGGTTGTTTCGCCTTTTTGATAATATATTCGTTCGAGAAGTAAGGGGATGTGTTGCGTTCCCACGAGTGACGGCAATTGATCGGCAAATTCTTTTAACCTGATCAGATTTCTTTGTATTCTTATACATTAAATTCCGTGTACTCTTCCGCCAGTAAGTATCACCATACACAACTAACTGCTACTAACAAACTATTTTGGAGTATATGACGCTCCCCTTTTTCACTGCTTCGTAGGCGTATCTTAATATAATGATTTTCTAATATAATATAATGGCTACGTATACAAATTTCGAATCGGTACAAGCAATTATATGTAGGTTTGCGACTGGATATTTTTCTCGGATTATGAAACAGTTAGTTCAGCGAGTTTTGAATTTTGATGCTTCATGTTACTCCGTTGCGTATGCATATCGTAATATGATGATTTCTTAATATAATATAATGATTACGTATATGAATTTAGAATTGACGTAAGTGATTATATGTAGGGTGGCGATGGGGATTTTTTTTTTTTTTTTTTTTTTTTAATTATGCTCGTTAGTTAGTTCGGCGAGTTTCGAATATAAACGATTTCGGGTGTTCTGCACTGAGGATACTGCAACTAAACATTTAATCTGTTTCTCTGGTTGCAAGTGCAAAGGTGATATGGTTAGATGTTACTGAATAGGTTGATCACGGCCATCTGAAAAACAAGGTCATTATTGTGATTATTTATTCAATTAGGATCAAGATTGGGTTTTGAGACACCTTTGTGTCCTCCGATTGGGGACTTGTGCATTTGGTTGAAAATGAGATCGCCTTGTTCAGTCGGTACAAATTGCAAAGTTCCCAAACAAATGTATATTTTGATTTGATTGATCTTGAATGCTTCTTTCATGGTATTAATTACAATTGCCCAAGTCGAATGTTTGACGAGCTCGATCCTCAGTCCATCCCGCCATGCTGACGATAGGATTGATTAAATAAATGAGCCATATTAAATGGATAACGATCATCTGAAAACAATGGAATAATTATCATTAATTGATTACTTGCTAATTTAAAATTCGGAATCGTCGACTCCCGTTGGTTTGGGTTTTCCTTTAGGCTTTATTTCGGCGTTGATGTGCGAATATCGTAATCTTTTTTCATGCACGACTCGTGGCTTGCCTTGGAACTAGATCTTTACGTTACCCTTATCTATTTTTTCCAGGACCTTATGAGGTCCCGTGTAATGGTCTCCGAGTTTCCCTGGTTTGGGCCCTGTCTGGAGGAAAACGAAATCTCCGACTTTGAAACTTTTGGGATTCGCGTGTTTATCATAATATTTCTTTGAGCGATGTTTTGAAGAGACTAGATTTTCGTATGCGAGGGTTCTGATTCCGTTTATACGGGTGATCAATTCGATCAAATATCCACGATACGTAGGTAACTGATCCGATTCCCTAAGCGGTTCGCTTGATGGGATTCGTGCTAATTTACCGAAAACTACCTCGAAGGGTGCGTATTTGGTACTTTCATGGGCACTTGTATTGTAAGAAAGCATTGCTATTTCGAGCCATTGATCCCATTCGTTATCCTTATCCGTGTATTGTTTAAGGAATTCGTCTAGAGCGTGGTGAGACCTCTCAAGCGATCCGTTCGATTGGGGATGAAATGCGGTCGTTCGACATGGCTTAATTCGGAATCTTTTTGCTACTCTTCGCATGAGGCCGCTGAGGAAGTTACTTCCTTGGTCTGTCAGGAGTGCTTTTGGTGCGCCGAAGATGCATATGAACCTCTTTATGAATGCGTCGGCGATTGTCGTCGCTAGTGTGTTTGGAAGTGAAATTGCCATACAATATTTTGACAGGTGGTCTTGAATTGTGAGGATATGTTCGTTTTTGCTGGACGTCCGTTGCATTGGACCTACTATATCCATTGAAATTTTCTCAAAAACTGTACCTGGGGTGTCTCTTATTATCATCGGCTGCTTTGTCTTGACTCTGACCAACTTCTTTAGCTCACACTCCAAGCATTGCTGCACCCGCCTTTGAACGTCCGATTTTAAATCTTCCCAGATATAGTCGCGTTTGATTCTATTGTAAGTCTTGGAAACCCCTTTGTAGCCCCCGATTGGAGAGTTATGTATTTCGTAGAAAATGGAATCACGTTTTTCGAATGGTACGTAGCGCAAAGTTCCGAGGTAGATCAGTATCTTAACCGGACTGTCTTTAAATATATCTTTTACGATATTCAGTGCATCTGCCCATATTAAGTGCTCGACGTGTTGGCAATGACAAAAGCTGATCGACTGGAGATCGAGTGTTTCGCAAATCGACTTCAATTCTCTCATGCTCTGATTAATTCTTTTGGTTATTAAAGCGAGCGATGCAGACTGCTCTCCCTTAATGACCAAAGCGATGTGATATTTTTTTCCAACCTTTTTGCTGTAGGCTCGGCCTAACGACAGATCCTTCCAGATGGGGAACTTATTGGATTCTAATAGTTTTTGTCCCCCAGGGTCACAAGGTTTCCCTGTTGAGTCTTTGAAATAGACTAAATTGTCGTTCCGAAATTGGAACTGTTCCTTTATACTGACGCAATTAGCAATTTTTAATTCTGTCCTCTTAATTTCTTTGACTGGAGGATTTTCGTCGGAAAGTTTTGAGTCAATCGAACTGGAGTCTGAATCTGTTGGATCATCGGAGTTAGGAATGGAGGAGTGTCCGGAATAAATGGCAGGAGGTGCTTGGCGCTGGTCGGGGGACCTCAGCTGTTTTGGGGTTGATGCCCTTAGTGGATCGTCTAACATGTGCGGGACTTATTATTTCGGCCTCCGTTTCCTCGCTACTACTCTCCTTGTAGTTTATGGCTCTTCGAGTTCGGCGCGGAGGGTTGTGGGTCCTAGCGCGTGCATCTGTGGCTTCGGGCGCGGGCGCGCTGACCCTTGTTGATGTTTCCTCGACAAGTGTGCCTTCCACTTGCCGATCGTCTCCATCTGGGACGGGGGGTTCGTCGTTCTTCGCTCGAGAGCGAGTGATAACGTTTATTTCTTCTGATCGCGGCGGCGGGTGGATTTCTACCTGAGTGGTGAATCTTGTGGGATTTTCGTCGCTGTCGGAAATTTCGAGTATTTCGCGTACCGCCTTTCGCCATGCGTCTGCCGACATTTCGTTTTGTTTCCGATCGTAGTGGGGAATGGTTTTGACCTCATCCGATTTCTCAACTGGGTTACGCGACAAAGCGTCGGCATTTACGTTTAACGTTCCAGGATTATAAACGACGTCGTAGTCGCACTCGGAGAGCTTGAGTCGCCATTTTAGAACGCGTGCGCTTGCGTCTTTAGCGGTATTAAACCAAACCAAGGGTTTGTGATCGGTGATGAGAGTAAACTTCCTACTATAGATGTAGGGACGGAAAGCTTTCACGCTGTGAATAATCGCCATTGCTTCTTTTTCATACGTGTCGTAACGAAGAGCTGCGCCACGTAGTACACAGGATGTGTAGGCAATGGGTTTATCCTTGCCTATTTCTCCCTGTGAGAGGATTCCGCCTAAGGCGTAGCCCGAAGCATCTGTCGTTATGATAAATGGTTTTTCAAAATCCGGGTATTGGAGGATTGGGGCTTCGCACAATTTGCCCTTGAGTATATCGAAAGGTTTCTGAGTTTCGTCTTTCCATTCAAAATCGACTTTATCTTCTAGAAGATGAGTTAAGGGTTTTGCAATTTTTGAGAAGTCTTTGATAAATCGACGGTAATAACCGGTTAGGCCTAGGAATTGGCGTATGTTTTTGACGTTTTTGGGCACTGGAAAATCTTTTACGGCCAATAGCTTGTTAGGATCTGGTCTCAGGCCGTCTTTTCCGATTATGTGGCCGAGGTAGTTGACCTCTGGCCTGAGGAATTCGCATTTGTCTGGTTGCAATTTGAGATTTGCTTTACGCAGACGTTACATTAATTCGCGAATTTTCCTCTCGTGTTCGTCCTAGTCTTTGGTGTATATCACGATATCATCCAAATACACGAAAAGCGATACCCCTTGGAGTCCGCTGAGTCCAATGTCCATTAAGCGCTGGAATGTTGCCGGGGCATTTTTAAGCCCAAAAGGCATTCTCGCGATTTCGTAATGACCGTGTGGGGTCGAAAACGCGGTTTTTGGTTTGTCTTCGGGGTTCATTTCGATTTGATGGAACCCGGAAGCGAGATGGAATACCGAGAAATAATTTGCGTTCCCTAGTTGATCGAGAATGTCTGTGATATTTGGCAATGGGTAGGAATCGCCAATAGTTGTTTCATTCAATGCGCGGAAATCGATTACCATTCGCCAGCGATTGTTTCCGCTGGAGTCCGGTTTTTTCGGTACTATCAAAACAGGGCTGTTGTTAGGAGACGCTGAATGGTCTATTACCCTCGTCCCTAATAGCTCGTCCACTTGTCGCTGGACTTCGCCTTTGAGCGCCTGGGGCAACCTATACTGTTTCGTGTTGATCGGTAGGTCGTCGACCGTGGGGATCTTGTGTCGAAGAACATGTGTTGCTTCGAGAGGCTCACCCTTTATGTGGAACCTATCTGAATATTTTTCAATGATTTTTTCGACGTGTCCTAATCCGTCTTGCGCGAGGTGCTCTAAACGTAGGAGAGATTTTATTACTTGGGAACGCTCCGAGTTGTCTTTTATTTTATCCGATGTTGTCTGATAGGTGGAGATTGAATTTACATTTTTACCCTTGTTTGATTCGACAATTTCATCTTCCTTTCTATTTGAATTCTTGTTTCGTTTTTTATATGTTTTTGGTTTAGATTTTTCCTCACTACTGGAGGTTTGTTTTGTTTTTCCTTGGTCATCGTCTTCGTTATAGCGATGGCAAGGTTTTATCTCGACTAGGTTTGTCGAATGTTTTTTATGGGCCGCGGAAGGACCCTGGAACAACGTAGTCGTCATGCAATCTACGTTGGGAATAGAAGAATTGAAAGGATTTATGTCGACTCGGCTGGTCGAGGGTTTGTTACGGGCCGCGGAAGGACCCTGGAACAACGTAATCGTCATGTGATCTACGCTGGGAATAGAAGAATTGAAAGGATTTATCTCGACTCGGCTGGTCGAGGGTTTTTTACGGGCCGCGGAAGGACCCGGGAACAACGTAGTCGTCATGCGTTCTACGCTGGGAATAGAAGAATTGAAAGGATTTATCTCGACTCGGCTGGTCGAGGGTTTTTTACGGGCCGCGGAACGACCCTGGAACAACGTAGTCGTCATGCAATCTACGCTGGGAATAGAAGAATTGAAAGGATTTGAAATTTTCGAAGAATATGATTCAATCTCGTCTGCTGACAAGGTTTCGACCGTATCGAAAGCCTGCAGTTTTACGACCGGCACGATTAACCTTACGGCGTCACTAGTGGTATTATAAACCTTCAAATGAGCCTTCCCGTTGATGGTTATCACCAGGCAGTCGCTGGCATAGACACCTTCAGGGGCTTTGAAAGGGGCCATATATCCCTCTTTCATCGTGCTATCCACCACTTTCACATGGAAGGAGGTTTCCGAACGTGCGGGAATTTCGATTTCCTCAACGCGTTCGTTTGGTTTTTCAAAAGACCATAGATTATGCCCACACTCGAAACATTCTATCTCGTAATTAATTTTGGATTTTGTTTCAAAAAAGTATCTGGATCCCAACAACCCTGGATAAGGAAGTGGCACATCGTCTGGTATGATGTGAAAGAGCGTTGCGAAACCTAATACGCGGAACCACACACTACCTAGCGCGAAGACTGGTAGTTCAGATATTCCGTTTAATCTTATGATAATATTTTCATCAATTCGGTGAAACCTTTTGTGTATTCCTTTTTGATCAAATTTGGAACGGCACCACTATCTAATAGCATTGAAATTTTCCCTGTTTCTGGTAGTGCTCCGATACACACCGAGGGTAGCGTGACGAATTTTTCTGCTTCTATTGTATAAGTTGGGTACCGCCACTCGGCTAGCTTAGAGCCATCGTGTGAACCGGACGCTCTGTCGGGGACGGGCCACTCGGTGCGTCCGTCCGAGTGGTGTTCAACCCGTTTCCCGGCTGGCGTCGCAATTTATTGTTATATTCGAGAGTCCGACAGTTTGCTATGGAGTGCCCTTCTCGTTTGCAATAACGGCATGTAAGTTGATCGGGACTCGGAGCTGCGCTGTTCCTTAGATTGAAACAGTTGTCAGCGGTATGTCCGCGGTTGTGACAAAACTGGCACTCAATGCTTGGAGCGCTGTTTATTTTTAATTTGGGGCAATTATCTGCCGTGTGGCCGCGATTGCGGCCGAACTGGTACTCGACGCTTGGGGAGCTACTGTTTTTTAACTTGAAACAATTGTCCGCGGTATGTCCGCGGTTGTGACAGAATTGACATTCGAGACTCGAAGTGTTATTTTTTAATTTGAGGCAATTGTCTGCGGTATGCCCACGATTGTGGCAATACTGGCACTCAGGAACGCTTTCAAAACGCGGACGGTCCTCTGAAGGGTTAAGAGATTTACTACGAGTAGGGCAATCAGGGGCCATGTGGCCCGAGGTCTTGCACAGATGACAGGACTATAGGGGACCGTTATCCTAAATGGCATTTGTCCGCGCTGTGCCCGGCACCTTTGCACATCTGGCAGGTCAATACCTCCCATTCGTCCTGTTTCTTTTTGCATTGGTCGGCGCTATGGCCCTGGTTTTTGCATAATTGCAAGTGAGCAACAAGGATCGACAATTTTCCGACGTGTGGTTATCCTTTTTACAGATATTACAGATTTTAACTGATTTGGGGGGAGGGAAGTTTTCTAATGTGTTCGAGGCCGACTGTAGTTCCCGTCGTGCTTCAAGATCGCGTTCAATTTCAACTGCATGATCGATAGCAGTGGAAATTTTATCGCAACGGGGGAGTCGCTGTTCGATCTTCTCCCTTAATCCACGCTTGAAACACGAGAGGAAATAATCGTCCATTCTTTTCTTGAAATACTCGTTTTCTAGTCTGTTATCTGATGGTCTTTCTGTATCAACTATCTCTTTTCCTTTCCTTTTAATTCGCATAGAAAATTCAGCTACAGTTTCGTTCTTCTTTTGGCAAATAGTACTGAGTTCTCCGACTAGTTGCATTTCAGTTTTGTTGGGTGCATAAAGCTTCTTAAGATATCCTAATAGGTCGTGTACTTTCTCGAATTTTGTCGTGTGAATCATGTCCCTAGCGGGGTTTATCAATCTATTCCGGATCATCTTCACCAGGTACTTTTCGGCTGCAGGGGAAACCACCTCCCTTGCGTCCTTACACCCGGCGACGAAATCCCAAAACGGAACATTTTTCCCATCGAATTCTGGGATTATCTTAACAACGTCTTTTATCAACATCAAGTCGTTTATACTCAACGTTGGGGTTTTTGGATTCATGGCTCCGCCTTTTGGGGGTAAATCTGGTTGATTTGAAGATCTACTGGGAGGTCCTAGACCAGGAAGTAGTGGAACGTTTGATCCCCTCAGAGCATAACGTGAACTACCGGGGTGAATTGATTCGTTTGGTTCCGTATATGACAAATCCTCAGTTATATTTAAATCTAGTGTCTCGCAAGTTGATTCCTTATCCATGAGGTTGATTTTCAAAGGCACATTCCCTTTTTATAAATCCCGGACGAGCCCCCAAAAATTATATGTCACGTCCTGAGGGGACGTGGGCATATATATATGTGTGAGTAGTATGGGGGCCACTATGGCCACCCCCACTCCTCATCCCCACTCCTACCCCCACTCCTCGGCAGCCGAGATGGTGGGGATGGAGTGGGGATGACCGTGGTTATCCCCTCCCTCGCCCCCCAGAGGGGTGTGGAGGGGGGATGGCCGGAGTGGGGGTTTCGCCATAGTGGCCCCTTTTTTTTGCTTTATTTATTGTCACGTCTTCGGTGGAGCGATGAAGCCATGCCATGTAGCCGTTTATGCGTTCCTCCAATAGCTGCAGCACGACTAAGTCATCTTTTATGAAGGTGAAGAATGGCGCCGCACGGTGTATAGCGTTTGCTCCGTAGTCGTTGCAGTTTCGGATAGTTACGGTGGGCCGGTTGAGATGTTCACCGTATTCTAAATTGTAACTATCGCAGGAAACCACGGTGTGGACCGTAGGAGTGTTTCCCTCGCCATTGAGATACGCTGTGATCGTAAAGATACGTTCGCAAAAATCCAGCCACGACGGAGTATTTAGCGGTGTCCAACCGTTGCTGTCGCATGTGAAACGCATGACAGGGTGTAATTGATTAGGACTGATAACTTCAATACCCAGCCGCACACTTTTTGTCAAGCAGTTGTTGAGATTATGGGATATTTGTAGTAGCAGCGGGCACGGTTTATAGCAGCGATTATCGGAAGCCTCGTTTGCCATGGCTGCTCTGGGTCGACTGAATCACGCGAGTGAGATGTCGTTGCCTTTCGCGGGAACTGCAGACGCTGCACTATTCGGCGGCTGGCTTGAATTCGAGAGTGTTGAAATCGTCCCCGAAGAACTCCATGAGAAGATTATTCTCGTGCGCAGCCGTTACCATCTGCTGGAACAGCGTTTCGTTTCCAGAACAATGGTGAATCTGGATGGTAGAAAGCACGCGAACTCCCTGTCCACTTCAATGATGATTCTGGGCCCGAAGCGTGTTTTTACTGGCCGTACATCAGAAATCTCGTAGTCGGTTCTTAGCGAAAGTTCCGATAGTTTTTTCGTCGGCAGGAAGCCCGACAACTTTCCGATCTTGTTGATTTGGGAGAAGTCCATCGCTGATATTGAGCTTTTGAATTTCACCGGTTAAAATTTGTAACGCTGTTCTTCTCTGAATGAGTATTTGAAGAGCAGCTATGTTTTGCAAGAATGCTTCAACGCGAACTTTTAACTCGCACCGCTTCCTCTGCATATGCTTCTGCTGTTGCCGCGCGAGAACAATTAACAATGCGGAACGACTGATCCCTTGTATCTCTGCTACACCCTCCCGCCGTACCCACAGCTTCCCCCACCGCGTTTCGCCAAGAGTCGCACAAAACAAAATGGCTGATGTCGAAGAGCGCCAGGCGGAGTCTCTAGCAAAATTGCTGATGATGTCGTTGCTATGCGCCACTGAATAAAGTTCGAGACACAGAGAAATATTCCAAGTGTCATCATTTTATTGAACGGTTAGCGATTACGGGAGCAGCAGCCCTGTACACAATGTAAACTTTTATGATTGAAGGAATTGCTGCCTCCTGCGGGCAGACCCTTATTGAACATTTTACGCGTAGCTTTATTCTGCTTATGGCTAAATGTCTTGTAGTAGTCGCCAGCTATTTTATCGTTGCATGATAGATCATTTGAAAATACGCTTCTAAACTTATGCATACCGAAGCCAGTACACATATAATGAAGAAACATAATGCAATACTGTCTGCAGCACTGCGAATCCGCAGCTTGAAGCTGATCAGTGCTGTATCGGAAGAGTTTACAGTTTCCTCGGAGTCGACGGAGATGCTGCGGGATGATTGGTGGTAGTCCGTAGCTATCGAAGTACCATCCGCGTCCCTCTCGATCGACGTACATGGCGATCCAGTGGGTACCGGGCTGCTTATATCCATCAGTATTCGCGACAATAGCCATTGGTTTTGTCCAAATTTTTGGTAATCGATCTGCGGGGTATAAGCCAACAGCGTGATTTTTTATATCACGTAGAGAGTCGAGGATTTGAAGGCTGTTCATAGCAGGGCTCGCCGCAGGGCAAACCAACCGATAACGCTGTTGTCCTATATTCCCATAGCGACTCGCCACATTCACTCTGACAGAGCAGCGTTTTAATCCTCATCACATTATCCAGGGCACACTCATACGATTGATTTTGCCGTATCGCGGCGTGATATGAGCAATGTGTACCGGCCCCCGGAAGATGCTGAAATGAGATATTATCCTCATCCTCCTCCAAATTTATAATATAGTAGCCGGTGAGTTGCGCTAAATGGGACGATTTAGCGACACGTCGTACAAATATCCGCGTATAATCGGTAGCGATTGCCCTCATAATTCTCTCAATACAGCGTAATGGTATATGACCCTCGAACCATTTTATACCGTGATGCTCCCGCGTCACCCGTTCGTTCGTTCTTTTCACATCCGACGGTAATGGTATGTATGTGTGAGGTGGAGCGACGATCCAATGATCGTACCACGATGAATCGATTGACGCAACAGCCACTTCTTTCGGTATAAAGTTGTAGTGCTTATCCGTCAAGCCTTGTATGTCTATCGCGATACTCATGATGGTTCTGCTGTGAGTGCTCTTCTCGAATTGGAGAGCTCAACCGCTGAAATCTACCATAACTTGCCGGGAAGCATCAACCTCCACCACGTTATCATATTCCGCATACACGACACAATTTACCGTTGAAGTTATTGCCTCGCCGAAGCGTACTTCGAGCCTCACGCTACCGTGTTTCACCAAATTCCAATGACTGTTACTGTTCGCCGAAAGATCGGGCGTGAGATCAAACGCAAAAAGACAATAGCCCCAGGGATGCGCTGTGCGAATAATTGAATTACCCTGATTGAGAAAGTGAATGCCAGTCCCTGAGAATAATGTATGATACGCATCCACATATAGATGCGTGTCGTCAAAGTTAGGCTGGAGTGCTTTCGACGGTATCTGCACACCGTCAGCATATCACGCGAGATAATTAATTTTATAATTCTGAAAGTTAAACGGGTTCAACACGCGGTTACCGTTGAATGCTTTATTATCGACAAACCCTATAATTATGCGCTTCGGCAGTTGGCCCAGTATAACATTGTCCAAAGTATCGCCGTGCACTCCTGCATGCATCGATATAGACTTAACCTCGACACGTGTCAAAGGATATTTTGCTGTAGATTTTGATAATGCTCGCGCGTGAGCTAAAAGTATACCAGGGGCAATTTGAGCGCGGCGTACGAGAAGCGATGCCTCAAATATATGGATGCTGAAATCTTTCGAGGAAGTCATAAGACAGAATTCGTCGCTGGTACGTACAAGGCGTAATCGCATCTCCACGCCGTTTATAAGAAATCGCTCTTGATTGAAAATATCGCAATGGAGGTGGCCGAGGAGATCGATCTCATTGCACCCGTTGAGGACCATTCGACGATTAGCAAGGCCTGCATTAGCTTCTGCTACATCATCCATTTTACCGGCCGTATCACTGTACCACAGGCAACTTGAAAGATGAGAGCTTTTCGCACCCTGCCCATAATTTAATAAGGTTTCAATGTAGGCCCTGTATGCATAAGCATTATTGGGTAGAGATACGAGCTTCTGATTGAGAAATACATCGACTTGATTGAACAGCGAATGAAGTAAATTATTGACGGGCCCCACTCTAATGGTAGGGTCGGGTTTCTCTGCACTCGAGCGTATTTGGACACGTATGCTTAGCATGGTATGAGCAAGATCGATGTATTCGTCACCTTGGCCAGGTACCACAAATTCTATTGGTGAATCATCCGTCAGAGATGAGATCGGTTTATAGTGCACCCATTGCGTTCCCTCGATGGTTGTTTGAGTCGGCGGTAGTGAGAATAGTTCCAGCTCAGACTTCAAACACTCACACAAATGGGCATGCAAGAACGCCATTTTCACGAGAAGATATCTGACACTGTCCTAGCTCGCGGCTTCTTCTTCTTCTTCGGCGTTCTCTTTCTAGCTGTTCTCTTCTTTTTTTTAACACAATTTGTACGTTTTTGCTTCAACGCAGCTGTTTTCTTTTTTAGGCCGATCCTACGCGCGCTGTAGTTACTGAGCGAATGCGCAAGCTTGTGAATTTTCGAGGCCTTATATCCTGAGTCTTGCATAAGACTATTGAGTTTTTCCTCAGCTTTTCGCTTCAAACTCACACCCGATTCGCGCAAACGCGATTTGAAGGCTTCCCTAGGCTGAATTCCTGCATCCATTATATCGCTCGCCACATTAAGGCCTAACCGTATAGCCTCTTTGCCGACAACTCGCGCCCCTTGTTTTAAGAGAGGTAAAATGCGCCGGAAAAGGCCACCAAGGAAACTACCGATACCGTGACCCCTCTGGTTCGGCGACCCTATGTATACTTGGCTGATTCCCCCGTACCCTGTTCTACCTGCGCCCACTTGTGCGTCAAAGTACGCATCGTAGTAATTCATGTCGCTCTCTCTCTCTTTCTCTACCGCAGCTAAGCTAGGCGTTTGAACTGGAGTGTCACGGTTAGCGTTCCACCCTCAAATGGCATCCAATGCCCGAATTCATCTCTTATATCGATATCTATCGATTGAAAGCTGGTACGTAGAAGAGGTATGTACCGCGGTGGCGAAAAACTTTTGATTTTCACAGAGCCGTAATTACAATTATTATCAATGTCAAAGGGAACGACACGTAATAACGGCGCGCTTACATCGCCGGTCATGTAGGACTCGCAAATATCCGTATAAACAAATAGCATATTGGGTATACCGTTTATGAGACTAGCCGGCTGCGGCGCAATATACTGATTCGCTACCACAAGACCCGTACTATGAGTGAAGCCTAAAATTTCGTTAATTATGGAGGAACAGTGGAAAGCGTGTTCTAGATTTTTGCACTCGGTGCAGACACGCTCTACCGAGACATAGCCGTTAAGAGTATGCTGAAATTTCAAATGTCCTACGAGACTTTGAATTTGGTTAATTGCTTCGAGTAGCGTGAAGACGCTACGGTATACCCCAGATGGTACGCAAGCACGCTCGTTTTTAAAATCGACATTGGCCTCAACGCCCGGGATCACTGCGTTCGTCACTAAGCTGATAAAGTTTGTTTCACTTTCAGGCGGCACGTGTAGAACAGTCATCGGTATGTGAATTTCGGCTAAGGAAACGCCCCATTTACCGCGTAAATTTACACTTTGTGGCAAGTGTGTGGTATATTGCGTCGTCCTGTTATTAGGGTAGTACTTCATGCTGCTATTGCTAGGTAAAACTACAAAAAAATCGGTGTCGCTCATAGCGCCTACTTTTTCTTTCCCCACCTTTGGACTCTAGATAACTCGGGTTCGTAAAAAATGCCGTCAATCTCCTCGTCGTTGTGATCATGCAGAACGTACACGATAGGTCGGCTGCTCACGGATATACGATGTATCTTAAACAGCTCACTGCTCCAGCCGCTCTCGTATCCTTTAGCAAAGGCAGCCTTCGCGCTACTGATGCGGACAATATCACCCAGCTTATATTTTGGAGGTGACCGCTGTACAGGATGCTGTTGTTTATATCGCCGTATTAGATTATCCCGCGCTTTGGCAGATGTAAGCAACGTCACCGATGCGGGCGTCATTCTAATGCCACTATGTATCGTACGATTGTATGCGGAGACTATATTCTGCAAAACGTCGATATAACGTTTCTGGCGCGAATACGTGAAGTATCGCCACATTCTTTCTTTCAACGTTCGATTGAAGCGCTCTACAACAGCTGCTTTTACGTCAGGGTTGCGGCTCGCCCGAAACTGAATATTATGCTTCTGTAAGAAAGTCTGAAAAACTGTCCCTGTAAATTCCCGACCCTTGTCCGATTGTAGGCAAACGGGAGATCGGCCGTTTGTGCTTTTTAGCGAGAGGATACGAGCCAGAGCGTTAGCCACTGTTAAAGCAGTCATGTCGTACAACGGATCAACCCACGCGTGCTTACTGAGCCCATCTATGACCACAAGAAGATAGGTATAGCCATCGTTATAACTTTTGAGTGAACGAAGGTCTACAAGATCAGCCTCCCAAACATCGTCAATGTTCTGCACATTGTAGATGCGCCGGGGAAATCGCCGGCGTATCGCTCTATGCCGTTTGAACGCATCCTGTGCTTCGAGCCACTGTATCGTTTCTTCTGGGGAGATTTTCTTTTTACGACCTACTCGTAATAGTCTAGTAGCACCGGAAAAAGACGCCTCATGTGAAGGATCAAAGGAAATTTTTTCAAGTGTTTTCATACTGACAGCTTGAGAGAGGCCCAGGTGAGTCGCCTTCTCTTACCCCTCCCACTCTGCGCGGCTAATTTGTTGCTCTCGCTACCGCTGTAGAACTCGGAATGACTGGTATCGCTAATGTCCTCGTCGTCAGCGTCGTCATCAGCGTCGGTGGTGCTGTTACCGTGGGGCGAGCGTAATGTTGAATTGACTTGCGTTTCTAGCCATAGTTCGTCATTTCCCACAAATTCACGAGGTGCCTGTATAGCCCTTAAAAAATTTGCAAAGACTCTACGGCCCGTCGGTTTGGCCATCTTTCTCGCACGCATTGCGTCATTTACAAGATCAACAATATTTGAATGCTTGATTGTTTCGCCATTGACAGAAACTACGCCGGCTGCATCCCAAGAAAAATCTGAGGACGGTGCATCATG
Source organism: Ophion costatus (assembly GCA_951751655.1). NCBI lineage: Eukaryota > Metazoa > Arthropoda > Insecta > Hymenoptera > Ichneumonidae > Ophion > Ophion costatus. The sequence continues at coordinate 31,569,502 of OX632360.1, forward strand.
TAGGCGTCGCAATAAGAGTTTCGCTTTACTGCGGAATTTCGCAGGTACACTCTCAACGATAATGGAATCGTTCATTCGTGTTTCTGCTGCTACTGATGCTAATCGTTCCGTCGGGTGTGTTTCTTTTTTTGCTCCTTCACAAGATCATGATACAGCTGTGCTCGTTCGCCATCGACGAAATGTAGATAACGCTGTAATACGCGCAAATACGCTAGCCATTTTTCTCGCTCGTCGCCATACGCGTTAGATTTCAAAATTTGGCTCATCTCCATATCAAGGCGATTCAGAGTCGCCGTAATTGTTTTCTCCGCTTGGCTCATCGGTCGTGCCTCACTATCGCTGACGCTGCGTTTTTGGGAATGTGGTTGTTATAGACGCTCCTCGGGCACCAGAACCATTTTCCTGGCATGCTCCATTATTTGGCAATAAGATTTGACAATATGGTACCGAGGATTGGGGCAAGCAGCAGGGGTAAAAATCCACCGCTTTGAATGACAAATTTCTTCTTACTTTTCCAGCAGCCTCTATTTGCCGCTAAGCGCCTGAGAAGAGGCACGTGGCGGCGCAATTTTTTCCGCTGGTTGGCTTTGAGAGGAATATTACCACGAAGAACGTTTAAAGCGCACTCGCAAATGCAGCGTATTATACGAAAATCCCCTTTCCGCAAAATAGCTTCACGCTGTTCTTTGGTGAGATATTGAAGAGCGTTCAATATCGCAACGGTCTTCTTGCAAAGAGACGATCCGCTGCGTGCCATCACAGGCGTAGAACTGGCAATTCTCCATATGTGTCACCGCTTTTCAAATTATTTCGCGGTACGTAAACGAAATGGCGTGTATCATCAGGGAAAATACATGTGCGGTATCGGCAATTATCGGGTGTTGATTGCTTCGGATCTAGTAACAAATAACCGTGCGGTTTAGATGTTGCGTCGTAATAAGCCTCCTGTAGAAATCGTGGATTTTCGGGACATATTTGGCGCGCCAAGTGCTGTATTTGAGCACGATCGCGAGGGTTTTTGAAGATAACGATATAATTAGCATTCAAAGAGATGTCCCGCTGGCCTTGGCCCTGATGAAACAAATTTTGCGTTATAAAAATAACGCTCAAGTTCTTATGATGACTGCCTTTGGTGAATAGATCGACAACGGTATTGCTCGATGCTTCACGCATTACATCGTCGATAATTAAGAGCTTCGGGCGGGGGTCGTTTGTGTAATCGGCAGTCTGGGGTAATCCTTCGTGAAATTCTATAGCATCGCCGTACACCGTATATGCTGTCTGCCACTCGGAATAATAAAATATTATTCTCTCGAAACGTTCGCTGTTCATACGCGTGATACATTTCAGAAATTTTTTAACAAAATACGTTTTACCGCAGCCTGTCGGCCCGCAGATCATAGAAGTCCAGGGATGTTGCCACCTCGTGTCCATAGCGGTAAATGAGGAAATTTAGGCTCAGTGCAATATTAAATAAGATTGTCGGGTTTTTACGTAAAAAATATATTTCCAGTATATTTTACAAATGGCGATAACCGTAGGGAAGCGATCCATACCGGCCGTCACGTCTTCGCTTAATGCTCGACGGCTTGCACGTTTTTGTCTCACCTCGCGTAACAACATGGTGAAGTTCTGTACGTCTAATGGCGTCGTATCTCAGTACAATAGGATCCTCTCGCTCGCCCACGATGAAGGATCGTACGGACTCATAGTTTATTAACGCATTGTTTGCAAAATTAAGCGTGATACCCTTAACTTTGCAAACCTCGCTCTCTGTCCCGTCAGGCGCACGCACGATGAATGCATAACATTTAGGGCCGCCGGAAATGAAACTTCTTATGTAACTGCCCTCGCCATAGGTGGTCAGCTCGTTAGTTAAATCGCCAAGCAACTGGCCTATCGGGGGCTCGTAGGCTTCAGATTGGTCTCTCGTTACATAAATTACGGAGTCGGTATCGCAGTACAACGCACGTCTTCCCAGACGATCCAGGTAACCATACAGTTTTAAACGCGCTTGTGCAGTGGTGTATGCAGCTATTACGGCGTTAGCTATACTTGAGGGTGCCACAGCCTCACCGGTTTTAATATAATTGACGTAAAGAATTTCATTGTTCACCGGCAGCATACCTGTAATATCGTATTCTGGATTAGTTAATAACTCCATAAGTTTTTTGCGTGTTGATACTACGACTGTTTACGGCAGGTTTTCGCGTTGCCCGAATTTTCCCCAGAACGAATTCAGACATAGTTTGGCGACTGAGCGTAGGCCGGCATTTTTGGTTATCGACTGACGATTCAAACGAACCCCCTCTGATTGTTCAAAGCTAGCGATATAACGCTCCTGGGCTGATTCATTGCCCAAACAGTTCTCAGGCCAGCCGCTCGCCTCCTGCTTGATCTTCAAAAAGGTGTTAATGTACTCGACGAATAAACCTCCCGATTGCGTGTCACGACTGAATTGCGTTACTTCGTTTTGCCAGATTTCGGCAATGTGGAGTATCGTGTAACCGCATGAGACAGCTTTTCGCAATTCATCGGCAACCCAGGTACCCTCGAACACACGCTCGTCCGGATTGTCATGCATACACTCTTCCTCGTTCATCATCTCGGTGCATGTGCGGCACAGAGAGAACAACAGTCGCTGATGCATACGCACAGGCAAAACAGGGTGGTAGAGATCGCGTGGTGGTAGAACCGTACATTTCACCAGGCCTTCGACACGCGCTAGATCGCTAGTGGGTCCTGTCAGCTCTAAGCATTCGCCGCCTATATATACTTTCGCATGTCCGATAGGGTATTTACCAAATTTGCAAATATACGGGCATAGAGAGCAGACGTCTACGTAGCGTATGCGCTCCGTCTCTTTAACATCGTAGAGCGTCACCATATTCTCCGTGCGACCACCGAAGAATGCGTCACGAGGGTTTAAGGGTTCCGCAGCCGTCAACGGATGATCCCGTATGAGCCCGCGAATTTCGGCACTAGTTTCCAAAAGCCTGTCCCACTCGCATTCCCAGATTTCCGTTAACTGATAACCTCCCGAGCGAATTCCATTAGCTATAGCAAGAGTTCTTTCTAACTGCTCGTCCATTGACATATCACCGCGTTGTTTACAGTCTCTATTGAGGGAGAAGCATTGAGGGCAACCGTGCCAATAGCAACCATGAAATTGTAATACGTACGCGGTATTCCCTGTTTCATAATAGCCGTCGACTAGTAAATTTTGAGGGAGTCTAAATTCGCGCGAACGGCCGGCGTGTATAATACGCTTTCCGAGGATGTGCTCCATCCATACAAGCCATGAAATTGCCTTTTTTGATTAAGTATGCACCCACCTATAGCCGCCCAACGATATAATACCGATCGTATTGTCTTTGAGGAAATTTTTCCGAAAGACACTGAAGCAGGCCGAGGCTATCGTTGTGCTCTCGTCAAACGGACAAACCCGGCCGCTGGCTATAAACATGTCACGAATAGCCATACACGCGCGTCTCAAGATCGTGACGTCGTCCGTGCGAAAGCTTACGAGTTCCTTCGAAAAGTCAAACACGTAGTCTCTGTCTTTAGACTCGTGATACCAGGCTAAGAATTTTTCGCGCTCTGCGGGGCGCATCGTGTCGGGAGAATAATACTCTACGGCTGGTAGGGGACCCACATAATTTTGATTTTTCGGTCTGTTAAACAAATGAGGGAAAACACCTTTAACGATAGCGCCTGTGAGACCGAAGGCTCTAGGAAACGCACTGACAGGCATGTAAAAATAGTTTAGGCTGTCGAGAAAAACAAGTTTTTCAACACGCATCGAAATGATTTTCGTACCGTTCATAATTATACTCGGTAGTTGGACCTTTTTTTCTTCCATTAAATAGCGCAAAATGAACTGCGCGTCAAAGCCACCGGCATTATGAGCAATACAGATAGTACGCGAAAAATGCTCGACACGCTGCATAGCAAGTTCGACCAATTGTCCCACAGGCTGCTGTCGAAATACATACTGTCGAGAGTCGCAATACTCGCATGGCTCGGTCATCGAATCACGAGTGCAACAATACGTGCATACTCGTTGATCTACGCACAAGTTGGGCTCGTGTAGAAAAGTATTCGCATCGCCTGGTACCTGTGTGCATTGCTGCGTCTCAAAATCATAGAATAAAAAAAGTATTTTCCCCGTGCTTTGACCGCCGCGAATAGGCTTCATAAAGCACATATGATTATTGGGTCGATCCGCTCTGCACGCTTTACAAAAGGCCACACCGCAAATGTGTTTTCGTCTTTTATCGAGAGGTCTGACAATTTTCAGGCATTCGCGGCACCGCTTGAGCGAGGCACACAGGCTGCTTGATTTGTGTTTTCTGTACTGTTTAACAATTAAATGATATTCGAAACATTGCAGCCCGGAAAAATCGCGCGCGTGCGCTTCGCATCGAATAGCTGCATTTACTTCGGGATCGCACGGTGGTGACGTCATGCAGCGAAGACACTTTTTTTTAAACATCTATGGCCAAATCTGCGGTATTGCGAATTACACGAGGAGCAAAAATCGCGGCTTCCCACGGCGCCTCGTAAATTTAATATCGGCTGATAATGATGCGAACGCTCGTAATATAAAATGTGTAGCGTGTGTTCGATTTTGCCAAAAGTATTTGAGACTTGCTGGGAGCCGTCGAACAAAGGTGCATCCCCCCGCCCGAACGTCAGAAATTCATAAACTACTATGGCAATACCGTGCTGCGCGAGATAATTCTGTTAGAGAGCAATCTCACGGACCCCGCAGCCGTTTGGCGGTACTATAACGCCCGCTGCATTCGTTAATTCAAGAGCAGCATTTTTCTGCAATGAGCCGTTAGTCTGCCTCATGCGTGTCCAGTTTGCGTGTAAACTACCTGAGCGTATTTCACCCCGTTCGGCATACGCGCGCGCCGCCGTCAGTGACCGTGGTAAACACAGAGTATCGCTATTGCGTATCGTGAGAATGGATTTTTTTGCTACGCCCTCATGCGTTAAGCGCTTTCTGCCGATGCCCTCAACACCCCTGACAATGCTGGCTTTGATTATACACGCATCGTCAATATTTGATGATGCAGCACTCTGAGCAACGCTCATTATTAACTGCCAACTATCATCGGACGCGCAATCTCTAACGAGCCGAAACGAGAGCCAAACGGGGCCGTGCGGTAAACAGCTCGAGGCAAACGATATACCTATGTAATCGCCAGCCTCGCAAGACGCTATGATATACGTCAAAAGGTCACGAAACGCTCCTTCCAACCATGGTAATAAATGGCCACCCGGCGGGGGTTGACGAATGCGTACGGTGATTTCTCGGCCTCGTAGTTTAAAACGCTTGAAGTGCCGACGAGCCTCCTCGATTATCTCAATACGCGCGCCTGGCGGCTGTACACCGTCGAAGGACTCATCATGCTGCCGTCTACGGCCGAAACCTTTTTGTACGCCTGCAAAAAAGAGTACGAATGCTTAAAATTGCTTAACCCTGTCAATAAGTAAGCTCAAAAGGTACCTGATGTTATTGCTACTTCTAATCATGGACGTCTACAAAGCGTCTTCATCAAACAGCAGAGATACTGATGCATAACCTGCCGTAAAATATAATAGCTCACTCCCTATTTTTGCAAACGAAATCTTTCAAGTTAATATTAACTTTGCAAAACCGATAACGTATATACCGATGCGAGTAATAAAGAGGGGTTCGTTTACCTGAGTGGTCGCTCGAGCTCAAAAGACGATTTAGCCCATCGTCATCAACACCATCATCATCATCATCATCGTGCGGTAGATCGTTTTCACCCTGCTGCTGTGGCGAGTCACCTCCAAAAGGCCACATCCATAGCTGATTGTCCCTATGCTCGTATTCCTCAGCAGGGTATTGCGCGTCGTTGACTATCTCGCGAGCCCATTGCTCCAGCATGATGTTGCCTCTCTCACTTGCAACCTGATCGGCGTCGTCGTCGTCGTCGTCGTCGTCGTCGCCGTTGTCGTTGCCACGCCCGGGGTTATTCTCGTTAAAACGAGGATTCAAATCTGCATGTGTTTTATTATTAATGCCTGATAAAAACGTATTGTTAATGTATGATAATGGGTTATTATTATTAATACTTACACTCGTTACTACCGGAAAATATTTCGGACGGGTGCCCCATACTAGATGTAGACGGGCGGGCAAGGGTCTCAGCGTCACTGAAACGAGATTGCTCGGCGGAAATATCCGCAAATATATCTACTGGACTTAGAACCGGCTGCTGTAGTGCCCCTTCTTCTTCTTCTTCTTCAACATCTGATATGGGGGATAGCTGAAGGTATTCAGGAAGTCTATGAACCGTCTCCTCGTTGCTGGTCGCGGGGCGTAGATCGGGACCCATAAGCATTTCAGAGTCGGTGCAATTATTGCGCGATGGTCCTTCAATCACGGGATCTAAATGATCGCCATGCCCGCTTTCATCATCTCGCGCTGTTTCTTCCTCCACGGCTTGCGCCCCCTCGGCGAGTGCAGCTTCTTCATCGGAGCTCGCTTCATAGAGTCGGCGATAATCTGCGGATACTTCTGCATTACCACGATATCACACTTAAAAAAAGATGCTCGCACGCTACGGAGCACAACTTACCGTTTATTTCATTGATGAGACTACGTGTGCACGGAGTAGCCTCGAGATTTCTGTGTTGTAATTCTTCAAACACACATAGGAGAACCCTGTAGCCTCTAAACAGACCTCTGTTATAGGCCGTCACAAGGGCTCGCAGCGGAGACCACCATAACACATATTTCAAACGAGTTATGAGAGAATTTTCCGGTAAATAGCGCAATTCGGTGCACCAGTTATTATTACATCTTCGGCGAAGTTGTGCATTCCGCGTTTTGACCAAGCGAAGAAGATCTAAAATGCACGTACGTATATTACGGCTATCCATAGCTGCTCCTGAGAAATGTATCGAATGCCGTGTGTGTGTGTGTGTGTGTGTGTGTGTGTGTGTGTGTGTGTGTGTGTGTGTGTGTGTGTGTGTGTGTGTGTGT
>OX632360.1:31581528-31650310 GCA_951751655.1 Ophion costatus
AGCTTGCATCTATGCTATCTAAACTCCGTGCTCGCCATCGGATGAGCTCAGCGTAGAACGACCGCGCTCACCGTCGGGTGAGCTCATCGTAGAATGATACATCGGCTACCTCGCACGCGTGCAATTATGCTGACCTGTCAAAATCTGCAAAAGATGTTCTTCGTACTACGGGCAGCTTCAGTTGCTCTTCAGACTCCGTCGCGTGCGTCTCGTCTCTTTTTACACCAGTTCGCCAAAAATGTACCCCGAGTGCCTCGAGCTCCCTGTGGCGCAGTTCGCGTGCCGCGTTTCCTGCGTCGACGGCTTGGCCGTATATATATACTCACAGTGGCGACGGGCGAAACGCACGAGTGGTTGCATGAAGCCCTGTACGCATTTTACGTGCAGCGTCGGGCAGGAGTACGTCTCATGTTCGACGATGTTGCGCAGGGTGCGTCGTGCGTAATAATCCCCGCGGGCGGCTGTGACGTACTCCGCGGGAACATAGTGTCGTGCGACTCCGAGGGATGCAGTGAAGTTTTTTTCGTGCATGATGGGGTACAGCGGGTACGTAGACGCGGACTCGCTGTATACCCCAGCACCCTTTTGCGCGTTTGTTGCGGGCCTCGTCGTTCAGTGCACGGTTTCGGGGATCGCGCATCTTGAAACCATCCCCTTCGTCTCGGACCTGCTCGCGGACCTCGTAGAGAACCGCGTCGTCGTTGCTGTGGTCGAAAGCGCCACCCCCCTCCCCCGTGTACGCATGTACAACGGGGTCGACGTCGCGACGGTACTCATCGCGGCATTGAACGACGGGCCCGAACCCGTCGCTTTTTTCGACGCGGGGTGGCCCGACGACGGGTTCGACGATTCATTCGAGCCGGAGGGGTGGGAGAACGAGCCGTGACACTCGTGCTCGTGTGGGCGTGTGTGTGTGTGTGTGTGTGTGTGTGTGTGTGTGTGTGTGTGTGTGTGTGTGTGTGTGTGTGTGTGTGTGTGTGTGTGTGTGTGTGTGTGTGTGTGTGTGTGTGTGTGCGTACCCTCGGAGTTCACCGTCACCAGGAGCAGCAACGGTGAGCAAAACAAACTAAAAATGAATTTTCAGGGAGCAGAAAAAATGGGGCCACTATGGCGAACCCCCCACTCCGGCCATCCCTCCCTCCGCACCCCTCCGGGGCGCGGGGGAGGGGATAAGCACGGTCATCCCGAGCAAAAAAAAGGGGCCACTATGGCGAAACCCCCACTCCGGCAATCCCCCCTCCACATCCCTCTGGGGCGCGGGGGAGGGGATAAGCACGGTCATCCCCACTCCATCCCCACCACCTCGGCTGCCGAGGAGTGGGAGTAGGAGTGGGGATGAGGAGTGGGGGCCGCCATAGTGGCCCCCATACTACTTGTGTGGTATCCCTCTTTCTTGCCTACGCCTAGCGCAATAGCACGGGATGAGGGTTAAAAAGGGGACGTGCTGGTGGAAACGGTAATTTTAAGGAATTTCGTGGACGATCCAATCGCTGAAAATAATGGTTATGACACTTGTGTTCGATTGACTCGTAATTTATTAGAATCAGCCGTATGGGTTGATCCTATTATTTTGAAGATACAAATTGAAGACAAAAGGGTGAAATGTGTTCGCTTCCATTGATGCGTCTCGGCGTTGACCCAGTCGCTTGGGTGTCGGGTACGGTCGTAGAACTAAGGGCCCTTCGTCGGTGGCCCGAGCGCTCGCAGATGGTGTGAGTGAGTGTGTGACGGATACAGCAAATGTTCGGTGACACAGATTCCAGTATTCGTGGATTTCGCGGTTCGAGAATGGAAAATACAATGAAATATTGCGCGTAATACAAATGTTAAAATTCTTAAGATTATCGCGTAACTGTTACAGAACCTTCGAAGTACAAGATTTGTATAAGCTCGAGTTGCAAGACAACGTACGCTTTACAAGAAAGAAAATGAATATTCAACGCGATGGATATCGGTTAAGGAACTCTAGATATGAGATCGCTGGATTCTGACTGGAGTCTCGGATTGAGACTCGATAAAAAGAAGTTTGTGTGAACGTGGTTGCCGGAAGACTGACTTCTACCACCATCCCCTGGACCTTCTTGCTCCAGATTCCGTTTTGGTCGGGTATGGAGAAAGGGGGACTTTGGTTTTTTAATGTTCCTTTACCCAATCGAGGACGTGTTGTGGGAGTAATATTAATCGTCCATTAGTCAATCAGAGCGAGGGACATAGAAGTCTCTCCTGTGCCAGTTTTCCGTGGGAAAGCACGCGGGGTTGAATTTGTTTATCTGAAGTCTGGGGCCTCGGCGCTGTCACCACGCGATAACGTAGCGACTAGCCGCGTCGCGGGCTTTGCACGTGCATTCGAATTTCGTTGCGCTCTCGATTTTATGGCCGGTGCGAGTGGAGTTTTCCGGAGCCCTTGATCTGTCTTTGGTTCTCATACGAGTAAGAATCGAAACAACGTTAGGGTCTGTCTTCAAGCCATCTAGCTCGCAGTCATGATTTTTTTGTTTTACGACTTTTCGGAGAAATCGGCCCTAGAACCGTGTAGTTTCAAATTATGACGACCAAGGTCTTTGGCTGAGTAATGTGATACATTCTTCGTGCATGGTCGCAGTATGTTGGCCTGTCTTGGAATCGTGAATTCTCTGCTTCAATAATTTTTTGTATAAGGGGAAAGTTCAGCGAGTACATCGTAGGATGTGACAATCATTACTTTCAATCTTTGTCTTCTTTGCGGCGTCAATTATTTTTTTCAAACAAACGCCACCCTTACGAGTCTTCATCCCCATACCGAATTTTCTCGTCGTCCTAATAATATTTGGGACACCCCAAGCACTCGCTTTTTCACCGATGCTAGCGTCTTTAGCGGTAACACGTTGCCAAGCCTGTTCAGACAACACTTTATCCGCCGAATATCGCGCTTCAAGATTATCCGGATTTTTCAAATATGCAACATCGTGTTGTTTGCAAGCCGTATCCAATAGATTAATGCCCGGATCACCACGAGCAAGGCGCTTGGTCTACTTTGTGCTTGGTCTGCAATACTGATACCCGGGCAGATGTAGTTCAGCAGGGAGTTTGTTGATTAGGCGGTTGACGAAGCCTTTACTACTCTTGCCATGTACAATCACGTCTGAAGAGAATACACAACTGATGGATAATCCCTATAAGAGTGCTATTTATATGATTTCGCCGTTAGTCGTGTGTGAGATGACGCCCAACAAGCAAACAATCGGAGGCGGACTTCCCGTGATAAATTTTGATGAAATAGTCGAAGATGGTGGGGCGAAGAAGCGGCAAAAACGTCATGGGAAGTTATTGCCGGATAGCATACTTGCACTGTTTTGTGGTCCATCAAATTGTGGGAAAACCAACGCTTTGCTCACTCTTATCATCCATCCAAATGGTTTGAGATTTGAGAACATTTACTTGTATTTCAAATCGTTGAAGCAGCCAAAGTATAAGTTGCTCGAACGGTTGCTCGAACCTGTCAGTGGAGTCGCGTATCATCCATTCAACGCGCATGACCAAGTAATAGTACCAAGTGATGCACAAACCAACTCTATATTCATCTTTGATGATATAGCGTGTGAAAAACAGCATAATGTTAGAGCCTTCTTTTCCATGGGAAGACATGACATTGTTGACAGTTTTTATCTTTGTCAGACGTACACCCGTATCCCCAAGTATCTCGTGAGAGATAATGCAAATTTCGATGTGCTTTTCAAGTAGGACTATATGAACCTCAAACACGTCTACATCGATCATGTCAATATGGATATGACGTGTACGTGCTTTCAAAACATGTGCACGAAATGCTGGAATTCCGAAAAGTATGCATTTATCACGATTGACAAGGATAGTGGTATTAACGAGGATCGATATAGACAAGGTTTTGATTATTTTCTGACCATAGATTAATAATTCATCGCTGGTGGTCGAAGAGACAGTATTGTGCGCACCTTGACAGTGACAAAATGAAGATTGTTTCAAATTGATATATGAGGATGATAATGATGACTCGCAGAATGTTGATGAATTAATCGGTGAATATCTCCTGTTATTACGAACAAATAGAAAGGCAAGCTTGGATGTATTTTATGGTGTACGGAATCTCGCAAACAACAAATTAATGATTGGCAATTCTCCGATAATTTTCGACTCTCAACATATGCGTGTGGATGATGGGAATTATCCGAAAACTGTTGGATTAACGGAGCTGTTGTTTAAAAAAGTGCGCAATGTCGAAACTCTCACACCGGACGATTTGAAAAACTACGAAAAGATTGTCATCTCGACGAATGCACACAAAAAAATGTACAAGTCCAATGAGGCAGTACGACGTAATACCTGCCATAAATTCAACACTTATATCGCAAATATAGTCGATCATCATGTGGGAAAGTGTGTGCCAAAATATAAGCTAGCCAGAAAAAACACCCAATTGGACTACATTTACTGGGATAATCGAAATGAGCTAGTAGATCGTCTTCGCTTACTTCTGGCATCGCAAGCAGCCGGAAATTCTGCGCATTCGAATTAAATCATATTAGTAGTATGGGGGCCACTATGGCGACCCCCACTCCTCATCCCCACTCCTACCCCCACTCCTCGGCAGCCGAGGAGGTGGGGATGGAGTGGGGATGACCGTGCTTATCCCCTCCCCCGCGGCCCAGAGGGGTTCGGAGGGGGGGAAGGCCGGAGTGGGGGTTTCGCTATAGTGGCCCCATTTTTTTTCTGCTTTCTGAAAATTCATTTTTAGTTTGTTTTGCTCACACACAAACACACACAAACACACACACACACACACACACACACACACACACACACACACACAGACACACACACACACACACACACACACACACACACACACGCACACGCACACGCACACGCACACGCACACGCACACGCACACGCACACGCACACGCACACGCACACGCACACGCACACGCACACGCACACGCACACGCACACGCACACGCACACGCACACGCACACGCACACGCACACGCACACGCACACGCACACGCACACGCACACGCACACGCACACGCACACGCACACGCACACGCACACGCACACGCACACGCACACGCACACGCACACGCACACGCACACGCACACGCACACGCACACGCACACGCACACGCACACGCACACGCACACGCACACGCACACGCACACGCACACGCACACGCACACGCACACGCACACGCACACGCACACGCACACGCACACGCACACGCACACGCACACGCACACGCACGCACGCACGCACGCACGCACGCACGCACGCACGCACGCACGCACGCACGCACACACACACACACACACACACACACACACACACACACACACACACACACACACACACACACACACACACACACACACACACACACACACACACACACACACACACACACACACACACACACACACACACACACACACACACACACGAGTGTCACGGCTCGTTCTCCCACCCCTCCGGCTCGAACGAGTCGTCGAACCCGTCGTCGGGCCACCCCGCGTCGTAAAAAGCGACGGGTTCGGGCCCATCGCTCAACGCCGCGATGAGTAGCGTCGCGACGTCGACCCCGTTGTACATGCGTACACGGGGGAGGGGGGTGCCGCTTTCGGCCACAGCCACGACGACGCGGTTCTCTACGAGGTCCGCGAGCAGGTCCGAGACGAAGGGGATGGTTTCAAGATGTGCGATCCCCGAAACCGTGCACTGAACCACGAGGCCCGCAACAAACGCGCAAAAGGGCGCGGGGGTATACAGCAAGTCCGCGTCTACGTACCCGCTGTACCCCTCAACCACGAAAAAAACTTCACTGTATCCCTCGGAGTCGCACGACACTATGTTCCCGCGGAGTACGTCACAGCTGCCCGCGGGGATTATCACGCACGACGCACCCGGCGCAACATCGTCGAACGGGAGACGTACTCCTGCCCGACGCTGCACGTAAAACGCGTACAGGGCTTCACGCAACCACTCGTGCGTTTCGCCCGTCGCCACTGTGCGTATATATACGGCCAAACCGTCGACGCGGGAAACACGGCACGCGAACGGCGCCACAGGGAGCTCAAGGCACTCGGGGTACATTTTTGGCGAACTGGTGTAAAAGAAGAAGACGAGACGCACGCAACGGAGTCTGAAGAGCAACTGAAGCTGCTCGTCGTATGAAGAGCATCTTTTGCAGATTTTGACAGGTCAGCATAATTGCACGCGTGCGAGGTACCCGATGCATCGTTCTACGATGAGCTCACCCGACGTTGAGCGCGATCGTTCTACGAAGAGCTCATCCGATGGCGAGCATGGACTTTAGATAGCATAGATGCAAGCTAAGCAATGAGTTCATCCGCCAGTGAGCTCACCGCACGAGTTCGCGAATTATGCTGATAACTGTCAAAATCTTTTGCGCAGCAACCCGCAAGGGAGAAACCGTATTCTCGGTCTCCCCTCGTTGTGCAGTTATTTGTACCCGCTATAGAGCGCGCACACCGACGGACACGAGCATACGTGTGCCATGGCATCGGGCCGCTTGCAGGCACACACACACACGCGCCCGCAAGGGAGAAGTCGTATTCTCGGCCTCTCCTCTTTGTGCGGATATTCGTACTTACTATACAGCGCGCACACCGGCGGACACGAGCATCGGACCGCTTGCCGGCCCACACACACACACGCGCCCTCGTAGCAGCCCGCAAGGGAGAAGCCGTATTCTCGGCCTCGCCTCTTTGTGCGGATACTCGTACCTACTATAGAGCGTGCACACCGACGGGCACGAGCATACGTGTGTAGCGGAATCGGGCCTCTTGCTACTACATGCATACGCCCGCGTAGTGGCTCGCAATGGAGAAGCCGTATTCTCGGCCTCTCCTTTTTGTGCGGATATTCGTACCTACTATAGAGCGCGCACACCGACGGGCACGAGCATACGTGTGTCGTGGCAACGGGCCTCTTGCTACTACATGCATACGCCCGCGTAGTGGCACGCAATGGAGAAGCCGTATTCTCGGCCTCTCCTTTTTGTGCGGATATTCGTACCTGCTATGGAGCGCACACACCGACGAGCACAAGCATGCGTGTGTGCGGCACCGGACCGCTTGCTACTGCACACACGCCCGCGCGGCACTCACTGACGTTACCCCCATACATCCTTATATCAGCTTATTCAGAATTTCAGCCTACATCCTCGAGAACATCTAAGCTGAGGGATAGCTTGTATATAGCATAGCATACTTATACTCGTTCTATCTTTTTTAAATAGAGAACGCAGGCTCTTAGAGACCGTTGAATTTGAATTCGACTATGATTTTTTTGGATTTGATTTAACATGAAACTTCTTCGGCAATAAACGCTCGACGGAGACGTTGTTGAAGATACTTTCAGGAATATTCGCGCGTCAGCAAAAATGCAGCTACGCGAAATATCGGTTTACACGCTCGGAGAAATAAATCTCGAGATTTTCAAAAAGGCTATTGTCTCCGAATGTGATACATGTATGAGTGATAAAACACACGCTTCGCGTAGCAGTCGCAATGGAGAACCGTATTCTCCGCCTCTCCTCTTTGTGTGGATATTCGTACTTGGTATAGAGCGCGCACGCCGACGGACGCGAGCATACGTGTGTCGTGGCATTGGGCAAAGCATACTTATACTCGTTCTATCTTTGTTAAATAGAGAATGCAGGCTCTTCGAGAACGTTAAATTTGAATTCGACTATGATTTTTCTGGATTTGATTTAACATGAAACTTCTTCGGCAATAAACGCTCGACGGAGACGTTGATGAAGATACTTTCAGGAATGTTCGCGCGTCAGCAAAAATGCAGCTACGCGAAATATCGGTTTACACGCTCGGAGAAATAAATCTCGAGATTTTCAAAAAGGCTATTGTCTCCGAATGTGATACATGTATGTGTGATAAAACACACACACACACACACACACACACACACACACACACACACACACACACACACACACACACACACACACACACACACAGACATTGCTCGTGACAACGCGAGCATTTGAACAATTAATAAAAGCTGTCGATCTAGACGGCATTCGATACATTTCTCAGGAGCAGCTATGGATAGCCGTAATATACGTACGTGCATTTTAGATCTTCTTCGCTTGGTCAAAACGCGGAATGCACAACTTCGCCGAAGATGTAATAATAACTGGTGCACCGAATTGCGCTATTTACCGGAAAATTCTCTCATAACTCGTTTGAAATATGTGTTATGGTGGTCTCCGCTGCGAGCCCTTGTGACGGCCTATAACAGAGGTCTGTTTAGAGGCTACAGGGTTCTCCTATGTGTGTTTGAAAAATTACAACACAGAAATCTCGAGGCTACTCCGTGCACACGTAGTCTCATCAATGAAATAAACGGTAAGTTGTGCTCCGTAGCGTGCGAGCAT
This sequence comes from Ophion costatus, assembly GCA_951751655.1. Lineage (NCBI taxonomy): Eukaryota > Metazoa > Arthropoda > Insecta > Hymenoptera > Ichneumonidae > Ophion > Ophion costatus. The sequence continues at coordinate 31,589,959 of OX632360.1, forward strand.
CTTTTTTTAAGTGTGATATCGTGGTAATGCAGAAGTATCCGCAGATTATCGCCGACTCTATGAAGCGAGCTCCGATGAAGAAGCTGCACTCGCCGAGGGGGCGCAAGCCGTGGAGGAAGAAACAGCGCGAGATGATGAAAGCGGGCATGGCGATCATTTAGGTCCCGTGATTGAAGGACCATCGCGCAATAATTGCACCGACTCTGAAATGCTTATGGGTCCCGATCTACGCCCCGCGACGCCCCGCGACCAGCAACGAGGAGACTGTTCATAGACTTCCTGAATACCTTCAGCTATCCCCCATATCAGATGTTGAAGACGAAGAAGAAGAAGGGGCACTACAGCAGCCGGTTCTAAGTCCAGTAGATATATTTGCGGATATTTCCGCCGAGCAATCTCGTTTCAGTGACGCTGAGACCCTTGCCCGCCCGTCTACATCTAGTATGGGGCACCCGTCCGAAATATTTTCCGGTAGTAACGAGTGTAAGTATTAATAATAATAACCCATTATCATACATTAACAATACGTTTTTATCAGGCATTAATAATAAAACACATGCAGATTTGAATCCTCGTTTTAACGAGAATAACCCCGGGCGTGGCAACGACAACGGCGACGACGACGACGACGACGACGACGCCGATCAGGTTGCAAGTGAGAGAGGCAACATCATGCTGGAGCAATGGGCTCGCGAGATAGTCAACGACGCGCAATACCCTGCTGAGGAATACGAGCATAGGGACAATCAGCTATGGATGTGGCCTTTTGGAGGTGACTCGCCACAGCAGCAGGGTGAAAACGATCTACCGCACGATGATGATGATGATGATGGTGTTGATGACGATGGGCTAAATCGTCTTTTGAGCTCGAGCGACGACTCAGGTAAACGAACCCCTCTTTATTACTCGCATCGGTATATACGTTATCGGTATTGCAAAGTTAATATTAACTTGAAAGATTTTGTTTGCAAAAATAGAGAGTGAGCTATTATATTTTACGGCAGGTTATGCATCAGTATCTCTGCTGTTTGATGAAGACGCTATGTAGACGTCCATGGTTAGAAGTAGCAATAACATCAGGTACCTTTTGAGCTTACTTATTGACAGGGTTAAGCAATTTCAAGCATTCGTACTCTTTTTTACAGGCGTACAAAAAGGTTTCGGCCGTAGACGGCAGCGTGATGAGTCCTTCGACGATGTACAACCACCAGGCGCGCGTATTGAGATAATCGAGGAGGCTCGTCGGTACTTCAAGCGTTTTAAACTACGAGGCCGAGAAATCACCGTACGCATTCATCAACCCCCGCCTGGTGGCCATTTATTACCATGGTTGGAAGGAGCGTTTCGTGACCTTTTGACATATATCACAGCGTCTTGCGAGGCTGGCGATTACATAGGTATATCGTTTGCCTCGAGCTGTTTACCGCACGGCCCCGTTTGGCTCTCGTTTCGGCCCGTTAGAGATTGCGCGTCCGATGATATTTGGCAGTTAATAATGAGCGTTGCGCAGAGTGCTGCATCATGGAATATTGACGATGCGTGTATAATCAAAGCCAGCATTGTCAGGGGTGTTGAGGGCACCGGCAGAAAGCGCTTAACGCATGAGGGAGTAGCAAAAAAATCCATTCTCACGATTCGCAATAGCGATACTCTGTGTTTACCACGGTCACTGACGGCGGCGCGCGCGTATGCCGAACGGGGTGAAATACGCTCAGGTAGTTCACACGCAAACTGGCAACGCATGAGGCAGACTAACGGCTCATTGCAGAAAAATGCTGCTCTTGAATTAACGAATGCAGCGGGAGTTATAGTACCGCCAAACGGCTGCGGGGTCCGTGAGATTGCTCTCTTCCAGAATTATCTCGCGCAGCACGGTATTGCCATAGTAGTTTATGAATTTCTGACGTTCGGGCGGGGGGATGCACCTTTGTTCGACGGCTCGCAGCAAGTCTTAAATACTTTTGGCAAAATCGAACACACGCTGCACATTTTATATTACGAGCGTTCGCATCATTATCAGCCGATATTAAATTTACGAGGCGCCGTGGGAAGCCGCGATTTTTGCTCCTCGTGTAATTCGCAATACCGCAGATTTGGCCATAGATGTTTAAAAAAAAAGTGTCCTCGCTGCATGACGTCACCACCGTGCGATACCGAAGTAAATGCAGCTATTTGATGCGAAGCGTGCGCGCGCGATTTTTACGGGCTGCAATGTTTCGAAAATCATTTAATTGTTAAACAGTACAGAAAACGCAAATCAAACAGCGTGTGTGCCTCGCTCAAGCGGTGCCGCGAATGTCTGAAAATTGTCAGGCCTCTCGATGAAAGACGAAAACACATTTGCGGCGTGGCCTTTTGTAAAGCATGCAGAGCGGATCAACCCAATAATCACATGTGCTTTATGAAGCCTATTCGCAACGGTCAAAGCACGGGGAAAATACTTTTTTTATTCTATGATTTTGCGACTCAGCAATGCACACAGGTACCAGGCGATGCGAATACTTTTCTACACGAGCCCAACTTGTGCGTAGTTCAACGAGTTTGCACGTATTGTTGCACTCGTGATTCGATGACAGAGCCATGCGAGTATTGCGACTCTCGACAGTATGTATTTCGACAGCAGCCTGTGGGACAATTGGTCGAACTTGCTATGCAGCGTGTCGAGCATTTTTCGCGTACTATCTGTATTGCTCATAATGCCGGTGGCTTTGACGCGCAGTTCATTCTGCGCTATTTAATTGAAGAAAAAAAGGTCCAACTGCCGAGTATAATTATGAACGGTACGAAAATCATTTCGATGCGTGTTGAAAAACTTGTTTTTCTCGACAGCCTAAACTATTTTCACATGCCTCTCAGTGCGCTTCCTAAAGCCTTCGGTCTCACAGGCGCTATCGTTAAAGGTGTTTTCCCTCATTTGTTTAACAGACCGGAAAATCAAAATTATGTGGGTCCCCTACCAGCCGTAGAGTATTATTCTCCCGACACGATGCGCCCCGCAAAGCGCGAAAAATTCTTAGCCTGGTATCACGAGTCTAAAGGCAGAGACTACGTGTTTGACTTTTCGAAGGAACTCGTAAGCTATTGCACGGACGACGTCACGATCTTGAGACGCGCGTGTATGGCTTTTCGTGACATGTTTATAGCCAGCGGTCGAGTTTGTCCGTTTGACGAGAGCACAACGATAGCCTCGGCCTGCTTCAGTGTCTTTCGGAAAAATTTCCTCAAAGACAATACGATCGGTATTATACCGTTGGGCGGCTATAGGTGGGTGCATACCCAATCAAAAAAGGCAATTTCATGGCTTGTATGGATGGAGCACACCCTCGGAAAGCGTATTATACACGCCGGCCGTTCGCGCGAATTTAGACTACCTCAAAATTTACTAGTCGACGGCTATTATGAAACAGGGAATACCGCGTACGTATTACAATTTCATGGTTGTTATTGGCACGGTTGCCCTCAATGCTTCTCCCTCAATAGAGACTGTAAACAACGCGGTGATATATCAATGGACGAGCGGTTAGAAAGAACTCTTGCTATAGCTAATAGAATTCGCTCGGGAGGTTATCAGTTAACGGAAATCTGGGAATGCGAGTGGGACAGGCTTTTGGAAACTAGTGCCGAAATTCGCGGGCTCATACGGGATCATCCGTTGACGGCTGCGGAACCCTTAAACCCTCGTGACGCTTTCTTCGGTGGTCGTACGGAGAATATGGTGACGCTCTACGATGTTAAAGTGACGGAGCGCATACGCTACGTAGACGTCTGCTCTCTGTACCCGTATATTTGCAAATTTGGTAAATACCCTATCGGACATCCGAAAGTATATATAGGCGACGAATGCTTAGAGCTGACAGGACCCACTAGTGATCTAGCGCGTGTCGAAGGCTTGGTGAAATGTACCGTTCTACCACCACGCGATCTCTACCACCCTATTTTGCCTGTGCGTATGCATCAGCGACTGTTGTTCTCTCTGTGCCGCACATGCAGCGAGATGATGAACGAGGAAGAGTGTATGCATGACGATCCGGACGAGCGTGTGTTCGAGGGTACCTGGGTTGCCGATGAATTGCGAAAAGCCGTCTCATGCGGTTACACGATACTCCACATTGCCGAAATCTGGCAATACGAAGTAACGCAATTCAGTCGTGACACGCAATCGGGAGGTTTATTCGTCGAGTACATTAACACCTTTTTGAAGATCAAGCAGGAGGCGAGCGACTGGCCTGAGAACTGTTTGGGCGATGAATCAGCCCAGGAGGGTTATATCGCTGGCTTTGAACAATCAGAGGGGGTTCGTTTGAATCGTCAGTCGATAACCAAAAACCCCGGCCTACGCTCAGTCGCCAAACTATGTCTGAATTCGTTCTGGGGAAAATTCGGGCAACGCGAAAACCTGCCGCAAACAGTCGTAGTATCAACACGCAAAAAACTTATGGAGTTATTAACTAATCCAGAATACGATATTACAGGTATGCTGCCGGTGAACAATGAAATTCTTTACGTCAATTATATTAAAACCGGTGAGGCTGTGGTACCCTCAAGTATAGCTAACGCCGTAATAGCTGCATACACCACAGCACAAGCGCGTTTAAAACTGTATGGTTACCTGGAACGTCTGGGAAGACGTGCGTTGTACTGCGATACCGACTACGTAATTTATGTAACGAGAGAACAATCTGAAGCCTACGACCCCCCGATAGGCCAGTTGCTTGGCGATTTAACTAACGAGCTAACCACCTATGGCGAGGGTAGCTACATAAGAAGTTTCATTTCCGGCGGCCCTAAATTTTATGCATTCATCGTGCGTGCGCCTGACGGGACAGAGAGCGAGGTTTGCAAAGTTAAGGGTATCACGCTTAATTTTGCAAACAATGCGTTAATAAACTATGAGTCCGTACGATCCTTCATCGTGGACGAGCGAGAGGATCCTATTGTACTGAGATACGACACCATTAGACGTACAGAACTTCACCATGTTGTCACGCGAGGTGAGACAAAAACGTGCAAGCCGTCGAGCATTAAGCGAAGACGTGACGGCCGGTATGGATCGCTTCCCTACGGTTATCGCCATTTGTAAAATATACTGGAAATATATTTTTTACGTAAAAACCCGAAAATCTTATTTAATATTGCACTGAGCCTAAATTTCCTCATTTACCGCTATGGACACGAGGTGGCAACATCCCTGGACTTCTATGATCTGCGGGCCGACAGGCTGCGGTAAAACGTATTTTGTTAAAAAATTTCTGAAATGTATCACGCGTATGAACAGCGAACGTTTCGAGAGAATAATATTTTATTATTCCGAGTGGCAGACAGCATATATGGGGTACGGTGATGCTATAGAATTTCGCGAAGGATTACCCCAGACTGCCGATTACTCAAACGACCCCCGCGTGAAGCTCTTAATTATCGATGATCTAATGCGTGAAGCATCGAGCAATGCCGTTGTCGATCTATTCACCAAAGGCAGTCATCATAAGAACTTGAGCGTTATTTTTATAACGCAAAATTTGTTTCATCAGGGCCAAGGTCAGCGGGACATCTCTTTGAATGCTAATTATATCGTTATCTTCCAAAACCCTCCCGATCGTGCTCAAATACAGCACTTGGCGCGCCAAATATGTCCCGAAAATCCACGATTTCTACAGGAGGCTTATTACGACGCAACATCTAAACCGCACGGTTATTTGTTACTAGATCTGAAGCAATCAACACCCGATAACTGCCGATACCGCACATGTATTTTCCCTGATGATACACGCCATTTCGTTTACGTACTGCGAAAGAAATTAAAAAGCGGTGTCACATATGGAGAATTGCCAGTTCTACGCCTGTGATGGCACGCAGCGGATCGTCTCTTTGCAAGAAGAGCGTTGCGATATTGAACGCTCTTCAATATCTCACCAAAGAACAGCGTGAGGCTATTTTGCGGAAAGCGGATTCTCGTATAATACGCCGCATTTGCGAGTGCGCTTTAAACGTTCTTCGCGGTAATATTCCTCTCAAAGCCAACCAGCGGAAAAAATTGCGCCGCCACGTGCCTCTTCTTAGGCGCTTAGCGGCAATTAGAGGCTGCTGGAAAAGTAAGAAGAAATTTGTCATTCAAAGCAGTGGATTTTTACGCCTGCTGCTTGCCCCAATCCTCGGTACTATATTGTCAAATCTAATTGTCAAATAATGGAGCATGCCAGGAAAATGGTTCTGGTGCCCGAGGAGTGTCTATTACAACTAGATTCCCAAAAACGCAGCGTCAGCGATAGTGAGGCACGACCGATGAGCCAAGCGGAGATAACAATTACGGCGACTCTGAATCGTCTTGATATGGAGATGAGCGAAATTTTGAAATCTAACGAGTATGACGACGAGCGAGAAAAATGGCTAGCGTATTTGCGCGTATTACAGCGTTATCTACATTTCGTCGATGGCGAACGAGGACAGCTGTATCATGATCTTGTGAAGGAACAAAAAAAAGACACACACCCCACGGAAAGATCAGCATCAGTAGCAGCAGAAACACGAATGAACGATTCCATTATCGTTGAGAGTGTACCTGCGAAATTCCGCAGTAAAGCGAAACTCTTATTGCGACGCCTACATGATGCGCCGTCCTCAGATTTTTCTTGGGATGCAGCCGGCGTGGTTTCTGTCAATGGAGAAACAATCAAGCATTCAAACATTGTTGATCTTGTGAATGACGCAATGCGTGCGAGAAAGATGGCCAAACCGACGGGCCGTAGAGTCTTTGCAAATTTTTTAAGGGCTTTACAGGCACCTCGTGAATTTGTCGGAAATGACGAACTATGGCTGGAAACGCAAGCCAATTCAACATTACGCTCACCCCACGGTAACAGCACCACCGACGTTGATGACGACGGTGACGACGAGAACATTAGCGATACCAGTCATTCCGAGTTCTACAGCGGTAGCGAGAGCAACAAATTAGTCGCGCAGAGCGGGAGGGGTAAGAGAAGGCGACTCACCTGGTCCTCTCTCAAACTGTCAGTATGAAAACACTTGAAAAAATTTACTTTGATCCTTCAAATGAGGCGTCTTTTTCCGGTGCTACTAAACTCTTACGCGTAGGTCGTAAAAAGAAAATCTCCCCAGAAAAAACGATACAGTGGCTCGAAGCACAGGATGCTTTCACACGGCATAGAGCGATACGCCGGCGATTTCCCCGGCGCATCTACAATGTGCAGAACATTGACGATGTTTGGGAGGCTGATCTTGTAGACCTTCGTTCACTCAAAAGTTATAACGATGGCTATACCTATATTCTTGTTGTCATAGATGTGCTCAGCAAGTACGCGTGGGTTGAACCGTTGTACGACAAGACTGCTTTAACAGTGGCTGACGCTCTGGCTCGTATCCTCTCGCTAAAAAGCACAAACGGCCGATCTCCCGTTTGCCTACAATCGGACAAGGGTCGGGAATTTACAGGGTCAGTTTTTCAGACTTTCTTACAGAAGCATAATATTCAGTTTCGGGCGAGCCGCAACCCTGACGTAAAAGCAGCTGTTGTAGAGCGCTTCAATCGAACGTTGAAAGAAAGAATGTGGCGATACTTCACGTAATCGCGCCAAAAACGTTATATCGACGTTTTGCAGAATATAGTCTCCGCATACAATCGTACGATACATAGTGGCATTAGAATGACGCCCGCATCTGTGACGCTGCTTACATCTGCCAAAGCGCGCGATAATCTAATACGGCGATATAAACAACAGCATCCTGTACAGCGGTCACCTCCTAAATATAAGCTGGGCGATATTGTCCGCATCAGTAGCGCGAAGGCTGCCTTTGCTAAAGGATACGAGAGCGGCTGGAGCAGTGAGCTGTTTAAGATACATCGTATATCCGTGAGCAGCCGACCTATCGTGTACGTTCTGCATAATCTCAACGACGAGGAGATTGACGGCATTTTTTACGAACCCGAGCTATCTAGAGTCCAAAGGTGGGGAAAGAAAAAGTAGGCGCTATGAGCGACACCGAGTTTTTTGTAGTTTTACCTAGCAATAGCAGAATGAAGTACTTCCCTAATAACAGGACGACGCAATATACCACACACTTGCCACAAAGTGTAAATTTACGCGGTAAATGGGGCGTTTCCTTAGCCGAAATACACATACCGATGACTGTTCTGCACGTGCCGCCTGAAGGTGAAACAAACTTTATCAGCTTAGTGACGAACGCAGTCATCCCGGGCGTTGAGGCCAGTGTCGATTTTAAAAACGAGCGTGCTTGCGTACCATCTGGGGTATACCGTAGCGTCTCCACGCTACTCGAAGCAATTAACCAAATCCAAAGTATCGCAGGACATTTGAAATTTCAGCATACTCTTAACGGCTATGTCTCGGTAGAGCGTGTCTGCGCCGAGTGCAAAAATCTAGAACACGCTTTCCACTGTTCCCCCATAATTAACAAAATTTTAGGCTTCACTCATAGTACGGGTCTTGTGGTAGCGAATCAGTATATTGCGCCGCAGCCGGCTAGTCTCATGAATGGTATACCCAATATGCTATTTGTTTATACGGATATTTGCGAGTCCTACATGACCGGCGATGTACACGCGCCGTTATCACGTGTCGTTCCCTTTGACATTGATAATAATTATAATTACGGCTCTGTGAAAATCAAAAGTTTTTCGCCACCGCGGTACATACCTCTTCTACGTACCAGCTTTCAATCGATAGATATCGATATAAGAGACGAATTCGGGCATTGGATGCCATTCGAGGATGGAACGCTAACCGTGACACTCCAGTTCAAACGCCTAGCTGAGCTGCGGTAGAGAAAGAGAGAGAGAGAGAGAGCAACATGAATTACTACGATGAGTTCTTTGACGCACAAGTGGGCGCAGGTAGAACAGGGTACGGGGGAATTAGCCAAGTATACATAGGGTCGCCGAACCAGAGGGGTCACGGTATCGGCAGTTTCCTTGGCGGCCTTTTCCGGCGCATTTTACCTCTCTTAAAACAAGGGGCGCGCGTTGTCGGCAAGGAGGCTATACGGTCAGGTCTTAATGTGGCGAGCGATATAATGGATGCAGGAATTCAGCCTAGGGAAGCCTTCAAATCGCGTTTGCGCGAATCGGGTTTGAGTTTGAAGCGAAAAGCTGAGGAAAAACTCAATAGTCTTATGCAGGGCTCAGGATAAAAGGCCTCGAAAATTCACAAGCTTGCGCATTCGCTCAGTAACTACAGCGCGCGTAGGATCGGCCTAAAAAAGAAAACAGCCGCGTTGAAGAAAAAACGTACAAATTGTGTTAAAAAAAAGAGGAGAACAGCTAGGAAGAGAACGCCGAAGAAGAAGAACAAGTCGCGAGTTCGGTCCGTATCAGATATCTTCTCGTGAAAATGGCGTTCTTGCATGCCCATTCGTGTGAGTGTTTGAAGTCTGAGTTGGAACTATTCTCACTGCCCGCGACTCAAAGAACCATCGAGGGAGCGCAATGGGTGCACTATAAGCCGATCTCATCTCTGACGGATGATTCACCAATAGAATTTGTGGTACCTGGCCAAGGTGACGAATACATCGATCTTGCTCATACCATGCTAAGCATACGTGTCCAAATACGCTCGAGTGCAGTGAAACCCGACCCTACCATTAGAGTGGGGCCCGTCAATAATTTACTTCATTCGCTGTTCAATCAAGTCGATGTATTTCTCAATCAGAAGCTCGTATCTCCACCCAATAATGCTTATGCATACAGGGCCTACATTGAAAACTTATTAAATTATGGGCAGGGTGCGAAAAGCTCTCATCTTTCAAGCTGCCTGTGGTACAGTGATACGGCCGGTAAAATGGACGATGTAGCAGAAGCTAATGCAGGCCTTGCTAATCGTCGAATGGTCCTCAATGGGCGCAATGAGATCGATCTCCTCGGCCACCTCCATTGCGATATTTTCAATCAAGAGCGATTTCTTATAAACGGTGTGGAGATGCGATTACGCCTTGTACGTACCAGCGACGCATTCTGTCTTATGACTTCCTCGAAAGATTTCAGCATGCATATTACCGAGGCATCGCTTCTCGTACGCCGCGCTAAAATTGCCCCTGGTATACTTTTAGCTCACGCGCGAGCATTATCAAAATCTACAGCAAAATATCCTTTGACACGTGTCGAGGTTAAGTCTATATCGATGCATGCAGGAGTGCACGGCGATACTTTGGACAATGTTATACTGGGCCAACTGCCTAAGCGCATAATTATTGGGTTTGTCGATAATAAAGCATTCAACGGTAACCGCGCGTTGAACCCGTTTAACTTTCAGAATTATAAAATTAATTATCTTGCGTTATATGCTGACGGTGTGCAGATACCGTCGAAAGCACTCCAGCCTAACTTTGACGACACGCATCTATATGTGGATGCGTATCATACATTATTCTCAGGGACTGGCATTCACTTTCTCAATCAGGGTAATTCAATTACTCGCACGGCGTATCCCTGGGGCTATTGTCTTTTTGCGTTTGATCTAACGCCCGATCTTTCGGCGAACAGTAACAGTCATTGGAATTTGGTGAAACACGGTAGCATGAGGCTCGAAGTACGCTTCGGCGAGGCAATAACTTCAACGGTAAATTGTGTCGTGTATGCGGAATATGATAACGTGGTGGAGGTTGATGCTTCCCGGCAAGTTATTGTAGATTTCAGCGGTTGAGCTCTCCAGTTCGAGCAGAGCACTCACAGCAGAACCATCATGAGTATCGCGATAGACATACAAGGCTTGACGGAAAAGCACTACAACTTTATACCGAAAGAAGTGGCTGTTGCGTCAATCGATTCATCGTGGCACGATCATTGGATCGTCGCTCCACCTCACACATACAGACAATTACCGTCGGATGTGAAAAGAACGAACGAACGGGTGACGCGGGAGCATCACGGTATAAAATGGTTCGAGGGTCATATACCATTACGCTGTATTGAGAGAATTTTGAGGGCAATCGCTACCGATTCTACGCGGATATTTGTACGAGGTGTCGCTAAATCGTCCTATTTAGCGCAACTCACCGGCTACTATATTATAAATTTGGAGGAGGATGAGGATAATATCTCATTTCAGCATCTTCCGGGGGCCGGTACACATTGCTCATATCACGCCGCGATACGGCAAAATCAATCGTATAAGTGTGCCCTGGATAATGTGATGAGGATTAAAACGCTGCTCTGTCAGAGTGAACGTCGCGAGTCGCTATGGGAATATAGGACAACAACAGCGTTATCGGTTGGTTTGCCCTGCGGCGAGCCCTGCTATGAACAGCCTTCAAATCCTCGACTCTCTACGTGATATAAAAAATCACGCTGTTGGCGTATACCCCGCAGATCGCTTACCAAAACTTTGGACAAAACCAATGGCTATTGTCGCGAATACTGATGGATATAAACAGCCCGGTACCCACTGGATCACCATGTACGTCGGTCGAGAGGGACACGGATGGTACTTCGATAGCTACGGACTACCACCAATCATCCCGCAGCATCTCCGTCGACTCCGAGGAAACTGTAAACTCTTCCGATACAGCACTGATCAGCTTCAAGCTGCGGATTCGCAGTGCTGCGGACAGTATTGCATTATGTTTCTTCATTATATGTGTACTGGCTTCGGTATGCATAAGTTTAGAAGCGTATTTTCAAATGATCTATCACGCAACGATAAAATAGTTGGCGACTACTACAAGACATTTAGCCATAAGCAGAATAAAGTTACGCGTAAAATGTTCAATAAGGGTCTGCCTGCAGGAGGCAGCAATTCCTTCAATCATAAAAGTTTACATTGTGTACAGGGCTGCTGCTCCCGTAATCGCTAACCGTTCAATAAAATGATGACACGTGGAATATTTCTCTGTGTCTCGAACTTTATTCAGCGACGCATGGCAACGACATCGTCAGCAATTTTGCTAGAGACTCCGCCTGGCGCTCTTCGACATCAGCCATTTTGTTTTGTGCGACTCTTGGCGAAACGCGGTGGGGGAAGCTGCGGGTATGGTGGGAGGGTGTAGCAGAGATACAAGGGATCAGTCGTTCCGCATTGTTAATTGTTCTCGGGCGGCAACAGCAGAAGCATATGCAGAGGGAGCGGTGCGAGTTAAAAGTTCGCGTTGAAGCATTCTTGCAAAACTTAGCTGCTCTTCAAATACTCATTCATAGAAGAACAGCGTTACAAATTTTAACCCGTGAAATTCAAAAGCTCAATATCAGCGATGGACTTCTCCCAAATCAACAAGATCGGAAAGTTGTCGGGCTTCCTGCCGACGAAAAAACTGTCGGAACTTTCGCTAAAAACCGACTACAAGATTTCTGATGTACGGCCAGTAAAAAGATGGTAACGGCTGCGCACGAGAATAATCTTCTCGTGGAGTTCTTTGGGGACGATTTCAACACTCTGGAATTCAAGCCAGCCGCCGAATAGTGCAGCGTCTGCAGTTCCCGCGAAAGACAACGACATCTCACTCGCGTGATTCAGTCGACCCAGAGCAGCCATGGCAAACGAGGCTTCCGATAATCGCTGCTATAAACCGTGCCCGCTGCTACTACAAATATCCCATAATCTCAACAACTGCTTGACAAAAAGTGTGCGGTTGGGTATTGAAGTTATCAGTGCTAATCAATTACACCCTGTCATGCGTTTCACATGCGACAGCATCGGTTGGACAACGCTAAATACTCCGTCGTGGTTGGATTTTCGCGAACGTCTCTCTACGATCACAGCGTATCTCAATGGCGAGGGAAACACTCCTACGGTCCACACCGTGGTTTCCTGCGATAGTTACAATTTAGAATACGGTGAACATCTCAACCGGCCCACCGTAACTATCCAAAACTGCAACGACTACGGAGCAAACGCTATACACCGTGCGGCGCCATTCTTCACCTTCATAAAAGATGACTTAGTCGTGCTGCAGCTATTGGAGGAACGCATAAACGGCTACATGGCATGGCTTCATCGCTCCACCGAAGACGTGACAAAGTGTAAAAATGCACTTGTCAGCGTAATCGCAGCCAAATTATTCAGCATGACAGCGCGTCGCTTACGGCGACGGGTTCGTAAAAGGAAGACGAAAATTCAGGAAAGTGTTCAACGCACCCTATCCTGTACACCCGGCGAACTCTCCGCACGCGCCAGAACAAGCGTCACCGATAATCTCATTAAGCATCAGTTGAAACGGTTAATTAACAGCGATATCATGTACATATCATAAAAATGTATACTTTGTGAACATACTTTAATAAAGCAAAAAAAAGGGGCCACTATGGCGAAACCCCCACTCCGGCCTTCCCCCCCTCCGCACCCCTCTGGGGCGTGGGGGAGGGGATAAGCACGGTCATCCCCACTCCATCCCCACTACCTCGGCTGCCAAGGAGTGGGGGTCGCCATTGTGGCCCCCATACTACTCATATCGCTTATCGAGGAATTGCGCGAAGCTGAAATCATTTATTAACTCAGCATCGGAGAATTCCCGCATTCTCAACATGAGTGTCGATGTGTTTGGACGCCAATTAAATAAGAGTGTACTCCTCAGTAAGCAAGGTCCTCCGGGCCGACCTGGGATTGGGTGTAAAACGATCGCAGATGGCCATTATGACTTGGGGCAGAAAATATTGTGTAATATCACTTATCCGGAATGACAAGACGATGCATGCCATCACTTTAAGTGCTTTGCATAAAAGATCTCGAATTATCATTAAGTACATATGCAAAGAAATGAACGAGAGTAATCAGTTGCTGGTTAATGGATTTGAAGCTACGACAAGAGACATTGCAAAAACACTCGAGGCCGATGTCAAAAATCTACAAGATTTGGTGATTCGTAATTCACGGACCATTGCTGCACTCGATGCGCGATTGAGTGGACTTGTAAATGAACGAGAAAAAGAGCGCTCTCGTGCTGGAGCTACATAATCCTGCGCGGCGAAATTATCCTCGTCGACATGTGGACTTCCGTGGTTTGGACGTAACCTGGCAAGCTGATCTCGTCAATATGTCATCATCCGCGCGTGAAAACTCTAAACATAAATTTCTCCTCACCGTCATCGATACTTTCTCAAAATTCGCCTGGGCCGCGCCAATGTTGAGTAAGAATGGCAGAGATGCAGCAGCCGCAATGAAGTCGAAATTCGATAAGGGACAACGGATACCGCAGAACTTGCATGTCGATCATGGAAAAGAATTTTATAATTCCACTTTCAAGTCTCTAATGGAAAAGCACAATATTAATATGTATCCAACGTATAGGAATTTAAAAGCATCTATTTGCGAGCGTTTTAATCGTACACTAAAAAATAAAATGTGGAAGCAATTTAGCCTTCGTGGTAATTTTAAGTGGATCGATATTCTTGATAATTGAAGGCAGGATTCTACTTTGAAACCATGAAAAAAACGCTATTTTCGTGAATTTTTTCTGAGAATACTATTAAAGATATCGATATGGGGTTTGAACTGTTCAATAAATACACGCTTTAAGTACATAAAAAAAAATTTAAATGTATTTTATTCATTTTTTGTACACGTAAAATATGTTTAAAGCCAACGCCTCGAAAAGCAGGTACCGTTGCTGTGGTCGTGAAATCTTCCCGACGGATGGTCTGAAACAAAAAAATCAATTAGTTTCATGTTCAGTATGTCTTCAGGAACCGACCTAACTAGAATATTTTATATACGTGCAAAATTAACAAAATGGCGGCTAAAATACGAAAAAAAAAGCGTTTTTTTGGGTCTTTTTTTGCAATAAAAAAATATTTCTAATCAAAATTTTAAGTTGATTGTAGTTAGGTCGGTTGGTACACACATATAGAATATGTGTTCCAAATTTCATAAGGATCGGTTCAGTACTTTTTGAGTTATCACGACCACGGTACTTGAAAATGTCGTTTCGAGACAAATGCGTTTAAAGTTTTGGTGAGTGATAAATCGTAGACAAAATTATCTTACCCTCAATCAGCGATGCCTGGGCCATATAATATGCCTTCGACGTGTTCCAGGTGGGTGTTTTCATCCAATTTAGCCTTTTCAAAGTTTCAAAGTAGAATCCCGCCTTAATAATACGGCTGAACGTATATACCGCAACCGCATCGTGTTTCAAACAGTCAGAAATGATGACAAGACTTCTGTGCATCAAATCTCCGTTTTGACGGAAGTATATAACGACAGGGTATATCGTGGCCTGATTATTATTCCAGTCGAATCCTGGGACCGCTTCTTGAACCACGAGAGTAAAGTTTTCGGCGAAATCGCAAATGACGACGAACTGCCCTTCGTTCAAACTCGATTTTAAAGTTTTGAGATTCCGAGATTGCCGTTTGGCGATAAAAGCATGTCGTTGCAAGAAAGCCGCTTTTTCGCAGAGCTCGTCTACAAAATCTGATGCATTTTGAATCTGAGTTGCAAGAGTCGTTCTAGGTTTAGACACCCACTGCCTGAATGTATTCGTTTCGATATCGTTTTCATCAAAGAGTCGTACGAAAAATTCTCTTATCTGTTCGATTCCTGGACAGTTCGTACTAGTACGGAGATGGCAGTTAGTCTCAGGATTCGGACACATCATCATGTTCAGGCAGTCGTCGTAATTATTGATCGTATTCATCATATTTTTTGTGAGTTGCGCCGCGTTGCAGCCTACCAGAAAAAAAATAATAGTATTATGAATCCTAGGATCCCCAAAATGCGCTTATAGAATCTCAGTAGGAATTGTAATTACCCAATAATATCAATTTAACATTTTGATGAATGGCCAAACGCAACTGGTATGCGTGCCGCTTGCACCAGCTGATACACAATACCGAGGACGCAAAGATGCGAAGATCGAAAATCCAACGATGACACTTGGGTGATTTTTCTTAAAACGCTCATATAGTTCTTTCAAATTAGCCAAAAGAAGACGTTTTTGATAGTGAACTTTTGAGCCATTTGCTTCTTTCACCGAGATATAATCTTTTTTTCCTGGCATAGTGGCACTCACTTCATCGTCTACATAGAACTTGCGAATTTTTTTCAACGTCTCGAGAGGTAAATAACAACCTAATATGAAAATGAAATTAAAATCTCTTTATTGTAATACACAATTAATGTCGGGGTAGTTTAAAATTTGCAGTTTTCGTTTACCGTTCAAACTATTTTTATTTCTTAAAAATAATTACACTGTAAAAGCTAATTAGTTCGTACCATGTTTTCGTTCCGGCGTAGATAGGATCCCTTCCGTAGATTTCAGTGTCTTAGCTAACCTGATCAAATACACGGAACTCGTTGGAAACTCGGACTGGATCTTCGAAACTGACCAGCTGGTCGGCAGAAGCGTTAAAATTTGGATTTTTTCAGTTTTTTTCGTGTCTGTATTTTCAAATTTTTCTCGCATATCCTGTAACATTTCCATCAACGCAACTTTGTCTGGATTTGGGTTTTCAGTCTCAACGTGTAAAGCTTGCTTCAATGCATTCGATGATTTATCGAGTTTTCCCGTGACCCACGATTGTATTTTTATTTTTATTTTTGGGATTGGCGACTGCTCAAGAAGTTGGAGCGTAGCATCAACACGCACAAGCTGACACTCAGGTGGTGTATCCGAACCTTGAGACGACGACTCCGTCGGAGCTTGCGAGAGTTTTAGGAACACAAGGTTTAATTACGTAAGCTAGGAGCTAAATTACGATGTGTTCATATAAGTTGACTAAAAAAATGTATAATAAAACTCGTTTTCTATGTACGTACCAATTGGTGTATCAATATTTGGAGAGTCGAGAAGGTGTCTTCTGCACTGCCGGCATAAGTAGGCGTTATTAACGATATTATTGAATCCTTTCGCCAACATTGGAACCGAAGGACGTCGTAAATCCTTTTTTCTAGCTGCACCGTCGTGTAAACGAAATGGGTTACAACAACGACCGAATTGATTCGTGCCTGAAGTCGATGCCATAATAAATAATTTAAAAAAAAAATTTCCTTGGTCAGAATTATTAGGCTGGTCAACGATTACACGCTTTGCGTAAGCACTGAGCAATCACTTTGGTCAATAGATATTTGAATCGCCGATCAATTTCATCCGTCACTGATGGTTGGAATATTTATCACGATTTCCGATGACCTTGCACTAGCATAACATACTTGCACCGTCAGAAGCCGAAAAATGAAAATAAAGGTTATGAAACTTCAGATACAATCATAACATCGAAACCGGCCAAGGAAATACGAGAACGCTTACTTCCGACCTTGCCGTCGGTGTCGCGTCGTTCAGGCGGGAAATTTGAAAATTTAAAGAAAATCAATCTCATAACATACAAAAAACTTTGATATATTTTTTATGTGAAATTCAAAATTTCTCCCAATTAATCATCCAATTCATATCAATATAAAAGATTTAAAAAAAATGCACATCAGCCTGTATCTTCTGTACCAGTTCGCGGCCCATCTTGTTAATTTTTTCTGTATGACTACACTGACAACAGAAGATTTAGAAAAATTTAGAGCAAAATTAAACATGACATACTTTTTGAAAATCGATTTTTTTCATTTATTATAGACTTTTTGTACGAAAAAAAAATTATTATTAAAGTCAATAGTTCATTCCCAATTAAAAATATTTTGTCCCACAATTTTTTTTGCCTGGGCCATAGTTTTTAAGGTACATATAGTTAAAAACTGATTCTCATTTTTCAAAAATTGAGATATCTGGAGCAGGACTCATAAAAAGAATCTGAAAAAAATCACAGACACTACTAGTAGGCACCTTTTGATAATAAAAAAATTGCAGGACTCTGAAAAATAGTGAGGGTTTTGACCTTGCTGGAAACTTATGGAATGCCTCATATACATCGTGCAGTATGGATCTTATACACGTTTCACACCTTTAACTTTTCTGGTATCCTTTTTACCATTTACTCTTAACGCATACATTTTTGACCGAAGTCCAACAAATTTAGTCATTATAGCACCGTTGTTTTCATCCTTCATAAGACCTGGCACTTTCTTATTTACTAATGGAATATCGAAAACATTATCGATGGGATAATCACTCGTGTCGAACCGGACAATAGTTTGCTTCATACCTTAATATACATCTTCGCACTCAATGTGGTAGACAAGGCTATCGGTATCGGTGTACATTATCTTGCATTTTTCACGATACAATGGAGCCATATAATCATAGTGAAACTCGTACAAACACGTTTTCGATATATCGAGTATACACATACCGACATATATTGGTTTGTAGAATTTCACTTCAAGTTTACGCAATTCAACGGCAATCAAGTTTCTCGGAAAAGATGCTCCTACTGTGAAAGTTGGGCTTCGCCATCATCGCCTCTGCACCATATCTCCCCTCTCATTTTGTCAGCAGTTTCACGTCCACGTGATTTCGAACGTTTTCCATTGTTTTGCCAAACGCCGCATTATTCATCAGCTTATATAAATTTTTTTCAAAATCATTTTTCGCGATGGTTCTGAATTGCGTGTTTAGCTCGATGTAAGAACGTACCCATGAAGATTGTTGGAATTGCAATATTCGATGGATTTTCGTTATATTGAGCCCATGGCGTAGACACTGCTGAACATTTCGGTAATGTACAATATAGCGTTCTTTGTTGTACAAAGTTGCGAGCAACTTGTCCTGCCGCTTACCAGGTGGTTTTCCACGCGTTGTACAAAACGGAAGATCGCTATGTGCATAATGTAAATTTTGTGGATAATCCAAGTCTTCCTCGAGAATGTAGCCCATAGGCGAATCGTTTGAGATTAATGATACATCAAAATTTGACAGGTCGTTGGTCCATTTGAAATTTGCATAAGGCAAAAATTGACACATTGCCCAGCCGTACAAATTGTTTACATCGAAGTACATGAGATATGATGAAGCTTGAGATGGATCGTGCGACTCTATATACTTGTTATTCGCGTTTTCATATCTGGTCGAATATTGACTTAATCCGCCACGTATACCACGTTCGATAAACGTGACCATGTCAATGTCAGTGAGCAATTCGAATCTAATACTCGTATGCTTCAACATTGCGTCCCATGTATACCTGGGGAGTGAATAGTAATATGCTGGGTCCATAGCTCTCAATACACCTATCACAGAAATTTTCAAATATGTCAGCTAATAACAGGACATCCGTTTTCAAATATAGATCGCTATATTCGCCTAACGTTTGAATAGAGAATTCCTTCCAGACATTTTCCGCGTGCGTATAGTCGCCCTCGCTTACAGTGCGACCACCCAATGAACTGCAAAATGAGTCAATTGCTGGTACACACGTTTCTTGCAGCCTACTGACATCATCCACATATTCATATGGGAAAACATCTTTGCGTGTCAATAAATCGAATTGTTGATTATTAGGAATTACAGATTTCAAAATTTTTAGTTTATCCTTGGTAAGAAACGAGGCCAATTTATGGAGAGAAGTATTGAGAAATCTGTACGAATCGATAAATCGCAATTTGATGTCATTTCGCGTATCATTCGTGAGTTTCACATTTTTCGTAAACGAAATATACTTTTCTTTTGTTATGGGAAGTACTTCGACACGCCCTTCGAAAGCTGTAGCCACTTCCTTAATAATGAAATGCGCATCATATCTGGATAAATTGTGAAATACGACAGGGATGAAAAAGGATTGCTGAAAGTTCAAATTGCAATTCGAATGCGCGGGGCCTCGATAACGCCCAGTCAAATGACAATGATCTCTAACACGTGTATCGCCTTGCGTAAATGTTTTCTCACATATGTGGCAGTGCGTGGCACGGTGGAATTCTGCCCATTTCTCATGTGTCAAATGTATCATGGGGACATTAGTACATAAAATGGTTTTCACGCGAATAGCTAAATTTTTCAGTTCTTGAACGAACCAGGAAATGCAGTTATCACTGCGAGCCGACTGATATGTGGATAGGGAATTGTCATGTGAACAATGCAAGTAATACGCAGCACTGAATAGTTTGTGATGCTGATACCGATTTGGATCGTCGGTTTTCGACAAGACACACTCGAGGTCTGCGTATACAATGAAGGGGAGACGCTGCTTCCGATCAAAGTTGTTGAAAGTGAGCCACTTGTTCTCTTCGCGTGGCAACTGAAAGGCACAGTCGTTCAACTTTCCACAATCCGTTGTGTGCGACTCTAGTTTCACATTCGAACTGAAGTAATGCAAGCTCCTGTACACAGAGATTTAATTGTTTTTATTCGACCAATTTTTCCAAATATATAATTACGTTGCAAATTTGATTGTATTGTAAGTTTACATACCGATCGCAGCTATATTTTCGATCGCCCAGTTTGCTAAGTTGCGAGCTCACCAGCCTGGATACATTTTTAATCCACGCGAAATGTGCAGCATTGGTGCCTGATGGATCTTGAAGGTACAGCAAATTGATATGCTTATCCCTTTTATGCTCACTAATGCGTATTGGAAGGGTTTTCTTCTTCTCGACGGTATACACATTTATTGATAAATTATTTTGTTGTTCGAATTTTTTTATTTTTTCTAGAGTCATGGGAAAGGCAATACCCTGCAGATTTAAAACCGTCGAAAAATGTGGATATGAAGATGCACGATCACTGTCACGTTCGGCAGGGTGTAGAGCCGCGACCACGGACCACACAAAGCACGCATTGTCGTTGGACTTTATATTTACTACTGCACGCTTCGTCATTACTTCCTGTGGCAATTTAAGGTGGCAACCGGCACGCATTGGATTATATTTATTCACACTTATGGTTCAATTTTGAATTTTTAGCAAGGCCCAGCCACTATCGCGTTCTTGAAATTCGTCAAGGGATGCTAGAGTGGGTTTGACAACACGTTGTTCATACCACTCATCTAAATCAGATGTTTGAAAAAGTTCAAAGTTTTTTGTATTGACCCTTTTGTTTGCGTCCTTATCACCTGCCACAAACTCACCATTGAACGTGATATTAACCTTTACACTAAAATGTTGTTCAACAATGTTTTTCACATGTAAAAGCACGATGTCTCGGGCATCTTCGAGAAATTGATGTGGTTCAATATGGTTGCGCCTAATTACTGAACCAGTCAGTTTGCGCCTTTCGAATGCCGTCTCAATGTTCTGCCAAATCAAACCATTTCCTCGCGCACTACATCCAGCCCCCTCGCGAACAAAACGTTGACGTATCGAATTTTTCAAAGTTTCAAGTCGCGCTATCTGAGCGATTAATAATTGTCGATTACCAATTGTCAATCGCGGACGTTTATTTTGACTTTGGTTCTCCAACGATTCAATTAATTCGCTGTATTGTTGCTGCGACACATTATATTCTTCCACCGAATTTATGAGTATAGCTTTTTCTCGTAGTCTTCATTCCAGTACAATGCTACACATATTTATAAGTTTGAAAAAATGGTTGAAGTAAGAAACGATGTTGGTTTGTTGACTGCTCCATTCAAAGTGTTAAAACTACCGAGTAGCAGCAATCACATCGTTCCACAATTTAAAGAAAAAATTATTTTCCCTCTTCATCATTATATTAGAAGTCTAACAGCCTCCCCTCTCAGGCTTTTTTATATCACCATTCACATAGAGTCGGGGGATAGAACAGAAAAAAATAAAGCGATCAATGTAGAGTCTGTGAGGGATTTTACGAGTTTTTAAGGACGTGACGTGTTGCTGACTGACATTAAACGCCATTTCATATCTAGACCGATTATTCAAGATGGTGTCAGAGGTGTGAGAGAGACATACTATATATATATATATATATATATATATATATGCAAACCAATAGGACGTCTGTGCTCAAGTCTTGCATGCATAGCAATCCGAAATCCCAAAATACTGGGATGTTCGCTATAAGAAACCACTTGTATGGGTCTCCATACGTTTACGAGATCGTATAATTCAATACTTGAGATGAGTCCTAGCACGTCAGCCTTCGCCTCCACGATGTAGGGTCACTTTTTTTTACAATGCATCAACACCCTGGCCGGCAGTCGAGGAAGAAAAAAACATTAAGAAAAAAATCTTTCGACATCTTAGAAGGCCATTTTTTTCTACCCATCTCCCTTTTTCCTACAGGCTGAGGAGAAAAAAGCGTTTGCACATCCTAGCGTTGAAGTATGGAAAAATTCGAACAATACCATTCTGCACCCCCAATAGAGATCCAAAATCCAAATCTTGGAAAGAATCGGGACAGCATTTTTCCCCACTCCAGTCACCGACCTCCGAGGCGTGTTTTTAAAACGAAAGAGCCGTGGAAAAAAAAGAAAAGTGCAATAATGGTTGACCAAATCCGCGAAGTTGATGTGATTGATATCGCCGACGACGACGATAACGAAATAGACGCTATAGATGTAGACGATCTGGAAAATAATATCGAATCGATAGATTTCGCGTATGAAAGTGAATCTAATAGCGAAAACCACGATGTGTGGGAAAATAGAATGGACGTGCTTCAAATTTATCTTCTCGACCAGAACGTCAAATATTGCGTGAATTATTTTTACTTTACGACAAATGGTCGAGCAAAGTATTGCACTGTCACATCTCGCGACAATGCCCAAAATACAAGACTTTTCGTTTCCAACCCAGTCGATGCCCACTCGTAAATTCCTAAAGTGTGCAGCGAAATATTCAATACTCGAAAAATAGTACGAGAGCATTTCAACGCTATGCAGAGCCTTACCGCCGTAAATCTTTATGAAAATTGATGACAGATTGTTCAAACATAACACAGACTTGACGGCTCCGATGAATTCTTACTAGGAAAAAATACGACATCCGGTCTCGCGGCGTAGTCCGATATATAAACTTCTTGATATGAAAACTCACCATAGCCATAAATTGACACTACCCAAACGATGCGCATGATTATGTCTCAGATATCAAACTCTGTACTTCATGCGTGTGGACGCCGAAACACGGGACAAAGGTCCCCTGCCTTCGATGCGTGCAATTCCGGATAAGGAATGATCGAGATCAATTCTGCGAAGTACAAATATCGCGACCAATCGCGCTAAACCCTAAAGTTCCTTCTCCCACTACCGAACTCCTCCTAATTTTTCATATCAAGAAAGACTTCCTTCCTGAAGTGAGTCTTCCAACAACATCCATTGCGTTCAGATCGCAGTCTCTCTACAATTTCCATCGTGTTCAAATCAAGTCTCCCGTCAACTTCCATCGAACCAAATTCTTCTATCAAATCTCAATCTCTGTCTCCCGACAATCTTTATCAAGTTCATTCCAGTCTCCCTGCAATCTTCTTGAAATGCAGAGCTCAGTCTCATGATATTCGCCACCAAGTCTTAATTTTTAATACGCGTACTAGCAGCCTTATTACAGGCATTTTCCTTCGAGTCTTATATATATATACAACTTCGACCCTCAGGCCGAGTAGAAAGGTCGGGAATTCGTGTATCTCTTCGTGCGTTTGTATAGAGTCTCAAATGTTTCTCGCCGTGCACGCATAAACGCATGCATCTCCGAGAAACCGAAAATCTTGTGTAAGTGCTACGACCAACTTGACGAACGAGCGTACCAGGGCACTAGCGAGGGCCCTTCGCCTTACGAGCGTCAAACGATATATTTACGAGCGAGCGCACACAACCATCCGACCGAGCGTATACACACAAACCAACACCAACAAATGTAAGCGAAACACATCATTCTGTCATTTTTTCTGTATCATTCCGTTACTTTTCCGATATTGTCAATTCGCATAAAAATCCGACTATCCATATATATAATAAAACGTCGGTTAAAATTACCCGAGATTGTCGAGTTATTCCTCAACGTTAAAACATAACGTCAATTCCTTAGACGCTATTCTCTCCCACGTACTACCCCTTTTTACCCTCATCCCGTGCTATTGCGCTAGGCGTAGGCAACAAAGAGGGAAACGAAAATAATTATGCTCACGTCCCTTCCGGATGTAACATATAAATTTTTGGGGGCTCGTCCGGGATTTTAAAAAGGGAATGTGCTAATTAACCCAACGTCCATGAGTGGTTCGGAAATTGATATATCGGATTTGTTACCTGGTTTGGAACGTCCTAAACGATCGATAAAAAAATTACAAAAATCCTCAAAAATCAAAAAACGAACCCTCAAAAACAATGATGACGTTAGGAACAAACCAGTTAATAGCCCTAAGTGACGCCATAATCTGCGTCCCTTAATTCGACGGACAAAATATCCCTTTATCAGAATTCATACCTGGGTGCGAGGATGCAAAAGATATGCTCCTGTCACATCCTGCGATGTACTCGCTGAACTTTCCCCTTACACAACAATTATTGAAACAGAGAGTTCAAGATTCCAAGACAGGCCAACACATTGCGACCATGCACGAAGAATGTACCGCATAACCCAGCCAAGGACCTTGGTCGTCAAAATTTGAAACTACACGGTTCTAGGGCCGATTTCTCCGAAAAGTCGTAAAACAAAAAATACATGACTGCGAGCTAGATGGCTTGAAGATAGACCTTAACGTTGTTTCGATTTTTATCTGTATGAGAACCAAGGATAGACCAAGGGCTCCGGAAAACTCCACTCGACCCGTTCATAAAACTGCGTTGATATTTCCAGAGTTTCCTTCTCCCACCACCTCAGCGTCCCAATTTTTCCTACATCCTGAAAGAAGAAAATCATCAAGTCATTGTTCCATCACCACTCATTGAGTACATTCTTCTGGCGACCACGATTACACAAGGTTCATTTTTATCGAGTCTCAATCCGAGTCTCCGGTCAGAATCCAGTGAGCTCATACCTAGATTTCCTTAACCGATATCCATCGCGTTGAATATTCATTCCTTTCTTGTAGAGCGTACGTCGTCTTGCAACTCGAGCTTACACAAATCTTGTACTTTGAAAGTTCTGTAATAATCACGCGATAATCTTAAGAATCTTAACATTTGTATTTCGCACACTATTTCATTGTATTTTCCATTCTCGAGCCGCGGAATCCACGAATACTAGAATCTGTGTCACTGAACATTTGCTGTATCCGTCGCGCTCACTCACACCATCTGCGAGCGTTTTCGGGCCACCGACGGAGGGCTCCTAGTTTAACGACCGTACTCGACACCCAAGCGACGGGGTCAACAACGAGACGCATCAATGTAAGCGAACACATTTTCACCCTTTTGTCTTCAATTTGTATCTTTAAAATAATAGGATCGACCCATACGGCTGATTCCAATAAAGTACGAGTCAATCGAACACAAGAGTAGTATGGAGGCCACTATGGCGACCCCCACTTCTTCCCGCACTCCTCGGTAGCCGAGGTGATGGGGATGGAGGGGGGATGGCCGTCCTTATCCCCCCACCCCTCCCCGCTCCTCGATAACCGCGGAGGAGGGGGATGGAGTGGGGATGCCCCCACGCCCCAGTGGGATGTGAAGGGGGGATGGCCGGAGCGGAGCGTCCGCCATAGTGGCCCCTTTTTTTCTACTTTATTGAAACTCATTTTTTATAAATAAATCTGTTTTGCTCACCGAGGCCGTTGCTGCTCCTGGTGACGGTGAACTCCGAGGGTACGCACGCACGCACGCACGCACACACACACACACACACACACACACACACACACACACACACACACACACACACACACACACCCACACACACACACACACACACACACACACACACACACACACACACACACACACACACGCCCACACGAGCACGAGCGTCACGGCTCGTTCTCCCACCCCTCCGGCTCGAACGAGTCGTCGAACCCGTCGTCGGGCCACCCCGTGTCGTAAAAAGCGACGGGTTCGGGCCCGTCGTTCAACGCCGCGATGAGTACCCTCGCGACGTCAAACACGTTGTACATGGGTACACGGGGGAGGGGGGTGCCGTTTTCGGCCACAGCCACGACTACGCGGTTCTCTACGAGGTCCGCGAGCAGGTCCGAGATGAAGGGGATGGTTTCAAGATGCGCGGTCCCCGAAACCGTGCACTGACCCACGACCCCTCATCAACAAAAAAAACTTCACTGTATCCCTCGGAGTCGCACGACACTATGTTCCCGCGGAGTACGTCACAGCCGCTCGCGGAGATTATTACGCACGATGCTCCTGGCGCAACATCGTCGAACGGGAGGCGTACTCCTGCCCGACGCTGCACGTAAAATGCGGACAGGGCTTCACGCAACCACTTGTGCGTTTCGCCCGTCGCCACTGTGCGTATATATACGGCCAAGCCGTCGACGCGGGAAACGTGGCACGCGAACGGCGCCATAGAGAGCTCGAGGCACTCGGGATACATTTTTGGCGAACTGGTGGAAAAGAAGATGAGACGCACGCGACGGAGTCTGAAGAGCAACTGAAGCTGCCCGTCGTATGAAGGGCATCTTTTGCAGATTTTGACAGGTCAGCATAATTGCACCTGTGCGAGGTGGCTGATGCATCGTTCTACGATGAGCTCACCCGACGGTGAGCGCGATCGTTCTGCGATGAGCGCATCCGATGGTGAGCACGGAGTTTAGATAGCATAGATGCAAGCTAAGCAATGAGTTCATCCGCCGGTGAGCTAACCGCAGGAGTTCGCGAATTATGCTGATAATTGTCAAAATCTTTTGCGCAGCAGCCCGCAAGGGAGAAACCGTATTCTCGGCCTCTCCTCTTTGTGCGGATATTCGTAACTGCTATAGAGCGCGCATACCGACGGACACGAGCATACGTGTGTCGTGGCATCGGGCCGCTTGCTGGCACACACATACACGCGCCCGCAAGGGAGAAGCCGTATTCTCGGCCTCTCCTCTTTGTCCGGATATTCGTACCTGCTATACAGAGCGCACACCGATAGTCACGAGCATCGGGCCGCCTGCCGGCCTACACACACACGCGCCCTCGTAGCAGCCCGCACGGGAGAAGCCGTATTCTCGGCCTCTCCTCTTTGTGCGGATATTCGTAACTGGTATAGAGCGCGCACACCGATGAGCACGAGCATACGTGTGTGTGGCACCGGACCGCTTGCTAGCGCATGCATACGCCCGCGTAGTGGCTCGCAATGGAGAAGCCGTATTCTCGGCCTCTCCCCTTTGTGCGGATATTCGTACCTGCTATAGAGCGCGCACACCGACGAGCACGAGCACACGAGTGTGTGTGGCACCGGACCGCTTGCTACTGCACACACGAATGCGCGTCGCTCACGGACGTATGCTTTTAAAAATGAATAAAAATTCAGAGATTGATCCGAACCCCATACATACTTATATCAGCCTATTCAGAATTTCAGCCTACATCCTCGAGAACATCTCAGCTGAGGGATAGCCTGTATATAGCATAGCATGCTTATACTCATTCTATCTTTTTAAAATAGAGAGCGCAGGGCCTTAGAGAACGTTGAATTTGAATTCGACTATGATTTTTCTGGATTTCATTTTAACATGAAACTTCTCCGGCAATAAACGCTCGTCGGAGACGTTGATGAAGATGCTTTCAGGAATGTTCGCGGGTCACCAAAACTGCAGCTACGCGAAATATCGGTATACACGCTCGGAGAAATAAATCTCGAGATTTTCAAAAAGGCTATTGTCTCCGAATGTGCTACATGTATGTGTGATAAAACACACGCTTCGCGTAGCAGTCGCAATGGAGAACCCGTATTCTCGGCTTCACCTCTTTGTGCGGATAGTCGTACTTGGTATAGAGCGCGCACGCCGACGGGCGCGAAAATACGTGTGTCGTGGCATCGGGCCGCTTGCTACTACATGCACACGCCCGCGTAGTGGCACGCAATGGAGAAGCCGTATTGTCGGCCTCTCCTCTTTGTGCGGATTTCGTACCTGATATAGAGCGCGCACACCGACGAGCACGAGCATACGTGTGTGTGGCACCGGACCGCTTGCTAGTGTACACACGAACGCGCGTCGCTCACTGACGTATACTTTTAAAAATGAATAACAATTCAGAGATTGATCCGAACCCCATACATACTTATAGCAGCCAATTCAGAATTTCAGCCTACATCCTCGAGAACATCTCAGCCGAGGGATAACCTGTATATAGCAAAGCATACTTATACTCGTTCTATCTTTTTTAAATAGAGAACGCAGGCCCTTAGAAAACGATGAATTTGAATTCGACTAGGATTTTTCTGGATTTGATTTAACATGAAACTTCTCCGGCAATAAACGCTCGATGGAGGCGTTGATGAAGATACTTTCAGGAATGTTCGCGCGTCAGCAAAAATGCAGCTGCGCGAAATATCGGTTTACACGCTCGGAGAAATAAATCTCGAGATTTTCAAAAAGGGTATTGCCTTCGAATGTGCTACATGTATGTGTGATAAAACATATACACACACACACACACACATTGCTCGTGACATTGCGAGCATTTGAACAATTAATAAAAGCTGTCAGTAGTGATCTAGACAGCGTTCGATACATTTCTCAGGAGCAGCTATGGGTAGCCGTAATATCCGTACGTGCATTTTAGATCTTCTTCGCTTGGTCAAAACGCGGAATGCACAACTTCGCTGAAGATGTAATAATAACTGGTGAACCGAATTGCGCCATTTACGGGAAAATTCTCTCATAACTCGTTTGAAATATGTGTTATGGTGGTCTCCCCTGCGAGCCCTTGTGACGGCCTATAACAGAGGTCTGTTTAGAGGTTACAGGGTTCTCCTATGTGTGTTTGAAGAACTACAACGCAGAAATCTCGAGACTACTCCGTGCACACGTAATCTCATCAATGAAGTAAACGGTACGTTGGGCTGCGTAGCGTGCGAGCATCTTTTTTAAGTGTGATATCGTGGTAATTCCGAAGTACCCATAGATTATCGCCGGCTCTATGATGCGAGCTCCGATGAAGAAGCTGCACTCGCCGGGGGGGCGCAAGCCGTGGAGGAAGAAACAGCAGGAGATGATGAAAGTGTGCATGGCGACCATTTAGATCCCGTGATTGAAGGACCATCGCGCAATAATTGCACTGACTCTGAAATGCATATGGGTCCTGATCTACGTCCCACGACCAGCAACGAGGAGACTGTCCATAGACTTCCTAATTACCTTAAGCTATCCCCCATATCAGATGTTGAAGAAGAAGAAGGGGCGCTCTAGCAGCCGGTTCTAAGTCCGGTAGATATATTTGCGGATATTTCTGACGAGCAATCTCGTTTCAGTGACGCTGAGACCCTTGTCCGACCGGCTACATCCAATATGGGGCACCCGTCCGAAATATTTTCCGGTAGTAACGAGTGTAAGTATTAATAATAATAATAACCCATTATCATACATTAACAATACGTTTTTATCAGGCATTAATAATAAAACACATGCAGATTTGAATCCTCGTTTTAACGAGAATAACCCGGAGCGTGGCAACGATGACGACGACGACGACGACGACGACGATGACCCCGATCAGGCTGCAAGCGAGAGAGGCAACATCATGCTGGAGCAATGGGCTCGCGAGAGAGTCAACGACGCGCAACACCCTGCTGAGGAATACGAGCATAGGGACAACCAGCTATGGATGTGGCCTTTTGGAGGTGACTCACCACAGCAGCAGGGTGAAAACGATCTACCGCACGATGATGATGATGGTGTTGATGACGATTGGCTAAATCGTCTTTTGAGCTCGAGCGACGACTCAGGTAAACGAACCCCTCTTTATTACTCGCATCAGTATATACGTTATCGGATTTACAAAGCTAATATTATCTTGAAAGATTTTGTTTGCAAAAATAGAGAGTGAGCTATTATATTTTACAGCAGGATATGCATCAGTATCTCTGCTGTTTGATGAAGACGCTTTGTAGACGTCCATGGTTAGTAGTAGCAATAACATCGGGTACACTTTGAGCTTACTTATTGACATGGTTAAGCAATTTTAACGGACAACACCACTGTAACCCCCTGTTTTTTTGCCATTTTTCAACAATTTTTTTTTGTGGGAAAAAGAGATATACGAAAATTTTTTTTTGGTTTGTTCGTTGTTCATTGAAGATACATAAAAAAAAAAATTTCAAATTTTTCACGCCCCATGGTGACGCTGGGAAAGCTCCCGCGTCAGGTACTGTTGCCTCTGCAGTGGTTCGCGGCACGCAGCAGAACTCTCTTCAAAGTCGATCTGAAAAAAAATACCGAGTGTTTTCGTTAATAATATGATATTTTGAAGAGAAGTACATAGGGATTTGAAAAAATATTGATTTTTCAAAAATATTCATCACACAATCATAGTAGCGCGTGTCCGTGAACGAGCGACGCTCGGACATCTTTGGAAAGAGCCGAGTGCCGTCCAACTGTCCCGAGCGCGCCTTTGGCAGCTACACCAACACATAGACACGCTGAGCACGCTCATGTGTGGCCAAGCCGAATGAAGGCTTCGAGGGAAAAAGCAATCTGAGCACGGCCCGCGCGTGAAGTCACGCGACGGCACGCGTGAGGCTTTTAGATGATTTCAATGCTTAATTAGCTCCTGATTCTCTGCGTTATTAATGTATACAAAAAAATGTACCGCGCACTCTGAACGCTTATTTTTTTAGGTTATACGTTAATTTAAATATAATAATAAATCTAAATTACAACTTATTTATCTTCTAAACAATTGTTTACGCCTTACTCACACCCGTCCTTATGCCAAATAAATTATAATTCAGAAAAGTAACTGAAAATATATTTATATTCGTGTTATTATATTAATTCTCAAACTTTCATCAAGCGATAAAGTATTATCTCCAAAAACAAGTCAATCATCAATCCGGCCGCCAATCGTAACTACCAGAAAGTGCATCTTTAACACAAGTGATAAGATGGTCCCGTTGGTAGCGTTCCTCGCTTCGGTCCGTAGGGGCGCAGGATCGTCCCTCACGCTCAGCGCTTTTTTTTTTAAATCATGGTTAGTATTAATTTTTATTTGATTAGTTATTTGTATTAGTTATAATGTTTATTTTAATTAGTTATCTTTGAGTACCGAAAAATTTGTCGCGCACTCTGACCGCTTATTTTATTAGTTTTTATGTTAATTTAAATATAATAAATCTAAAATACAACTTATTTATCTTCTAGCAAAATGTTTGCCCTTTACTCACACCCGACCCTATGCCAAATAAATTGTAATCCATAAAAGTAAGCGGAAATATATTTATCTTCGTATTATTATATTCATTCTCATATACTTTCATTAAGCAAAAAAGTATTATCCCCAAAAACAACCATCCATCCGACCGCGAATCGTCAGTACCAGAAAGTGAACATACATTGACACAAAAAATTAAAGGAGCAAGAAAAGTTGAACTTCGTCAAAAGTGGTCGTACAAAAAAAAAAGGATGTTAAAGCTTCAAGTTTCTAGTTTTAGTTCCGACAATGATTTTTTTTTTGAGAATCACTGATTGCGCGGTAGGAAGAAATATCACGGCAAAAAAAATTTTGCAAATTTTTACGTTTTTCAAAGTTCTGCACGTGTTTTGGAGATTTTTTTCGGACTTGACCAATATCAAGGTCATTGAGCCCATTCAATTCAGTTCAATTTGCTTCTTTTTTTATATCCTTACGACCATTTTTCGCTGAGATATCGGCCTCGTCGTCGGCCTCTGAATGAAAAAACGTCCTTTTGTCTTCAGTCATCGATATCTCGGGAACTAATGGTCGTACGGGAATTCGACCGGCAATTTTGGAAACGTGAATACATACTCTACAAGCTCTGATTATTATTGTAGGTTTAAAAAAATATATTTTTACCATCCGTTTTAAAAAAGTACAAAAAATCGATGTTTTCTTGTTTTTTATAAAATCCACCGCTACTTTGCAAATATTGCGATAAACACTATTGTTTTTGGACGGTCATTCGGCTCAATATGTCCCCAAGAGATATGCAAAATTCCAAATTGATCCGTTCATCGGTCTTTCTTGCCCGATTGACCAAAATATGAAAAAAAATTTAGGAACAAGTTTCCTCCGTCTCAGACATCATTTCATGATTATTAAGAGGAAAAACAACTTTTCACTACTTTTCATACAATTGGGTATAGAGTACACATTAAATGTTGGAAAAGAACCCTGAGAATCATATTGACTAAAAATTTTCGATTTTTTTTTTAATAACAAAAATGTTGAAATTTTTTTGTTTATAAAAAAATCTATTTCGATTTTTCTTATTTTTTTAATGTTGACATTTTTTTTCGATTCAACATTGTACCGCCAGCATTAGAATTACCCAAAGTGTACGTAGAATTACCCAAAGCGTACCTCCCCGTGGTATGCTTTAGGTAATTCTAATACTGGCGGTACAATGTTGATTTGAAAAAAATTTCAACATTTAAAAAAAAATCAAAACTGATTTAAAAAAAAAAAAAATTTCAATATTTTTTTGATGAAAAAATTTTTTTTTCCAAAATTTTAGTCAATATGATTTTCACGGTTTTTTTCCAACATTCAATGCGTACTCAATACCCAATTGTACGAAAAGTAATGAAAAGTTTTTATTCCTCTTAATAATCATGAAATGATGTCAGAAAAGGAGGAAACTTGCTCCTTTAATTTTTTTTCAAATTTTGGTTAATCGCGCAAGAAAGACCGATAGTCGGATCAACTTGGAATTTTGCATGGCTCTTGGGGACATATTGAGCTGAATGACCGTCCATTAACATTAGTCTTTATCGCAATATTTGCAAAGTAGCGGTGGATTTCATAAAAACCAAGAAGACATCGTTTTCTTTGTACTTTTCTAAAACTAATGGCAAAAATAAAAAATAAAAGTTTCACTACAATAATAATCGGAGCTTGTAGAGTATTCACGCTTCCAAAACTACCGATCGAATTCCCGTACGACCATTAGTTCCTGAGATATCTCAGCGAAAAATGGTCGTACGGAGAAAAAAAAGCAAATTGAAGTGAATTGAATGGGCTCAATGACCTTGATATTGGTCAAGTCAGAAAAAAATCTCCAAAACACGTGCAGAACTTTGAAAAACGTAAAAATTTGCAAAATTTTTTTTGCCGTGATATTTCTTCCGACCGCGCAATCAGTGATTCTCAAAAAAAAAAAATCATTGTCGGATCCAAAACTAGAAACTTGAAGCTTTAAAATCCTTTTTTTTTTGTACGACCACTTTTGACAAAGTTCAAGTTTTCTTGCTCCTTTAATTTTTTGTGTCAATGTATGTTCACTTTCTGGTACTGACGATTCGCGGTCGGATGGATGATTGTTTTTGGGGATAAGACTTTATCGCTTGATGAAAGTATATGAGAATGAATATAATAATACGAAGATAAATATATTTCCGCTTACTTTTAGGAATTACAATTTATTTGGCATAGGGTCGGGTGTGAGTAAAGCGCAAACATTTTGCTAGAAGATAAATAAGTTGTATTTTAGATTTATTATATTTAAATTAACGTAAAAACTAATAAAATAAGCGGTCAGAGTGCGCGATAAATTTTTCGGTACTAAAAGATAACTAATTAAAATAAATATGATAACTAATAAAAATAACTAATCAAATAAGAATTAAGGATGTTGGGTCCCAAATCGCAAATGATGAGAAAATCTGAAAATTTGGTATGTTTTTGTATATAGTATTTCAGAAATCGTGTAAAAATTTCACGGCAATTAGGAAGCTCGTTATTGAACAATTAACATTCAGAAATTAAATGCTGTCTTATGGAAACTGATGTAACTTTGCAATAAGTTTTTCTTTTGACCTCTCAATTTTATGATATCTACAATATACTGAAAGCAACGGAAACAAAACGAAGTTTATTGATAAATTTTTTTTAAATTTCTTTTAAAAATTGTTCTTAACAAAATGTTAATTTTTTAATAACGAGCTTCCTAATCGTCGTGAAATTTTAACACGACCTCTTAAATACTTCATACAAAAACATACCAGATTTTCAGAATTTTCTCATCATTTTTTATTTAAACCCTTAAGGAGGTTGAAGCAATGATGATAGAATTCTGAAAATTTTGTATGTTCTTACATGAAGTATTCAGGAGGTCGTATAAAAATATCATAACGATTAAGAAGCTATATATTGAACAATTACCATTAAGATGTTTTATAGGGACTCAACATCCTTAATAGTAACCAAGATTTAAAAAAAAAAGCGCTGAGCGTGAGGAACGACCCTGCGCCTCTACGGACCGAAGCCAGGAACGCTACCAACGGGACCATCCTATCGCTTGTGTTAAAGATGCATTTTCTGGCACTTACGATAGGCGGCCGGATTAATGATTGACTTGTTTTTGGAGATAATACTTTATCGCTTGATGAAAGTATGAGAATTAATATAATAATACGAATATAAATATATTTTCACTTACTTTTCTGAATTATAATTCATTTGGCATAAGGACGGGTGTGAGTAAAGCGTAAACAATTTTTTAGAAGATAAATAAGTTGTAATTGAGATTTATTATTATATTTAAATTAACGTATAAACTAAAAAAATAAGCGTTCAGAGTGCGCGATACATTTTTTTGTATACATTAATAACGCAGAGAATTAAGAGCTAAATAAGCATTGAAATCATCTAAATGCCTCGCCCGTGCCGTCGCGTGACGTCACGCGCGGGCCGTGCTCAGATTGCTTTTTCCCTCGAAGCCTTCGTTCGGCTTGGCCGCACATGAACGTGCTCAGCGTGTCTATGTGTTGGTGTAGCTGCCGAAGGCGCGGTCGGGACAGTTCGCCGGCACTCGGCTCTTTCCGAAGATGTCCGAGCGCCGCTCGCTCACGGACACGCGCTACTATGATTGCGTGATGGGCGCGCGAGGGACTAGAGAGAGGGTAACTTTCGCGCGCGATCTGGCTGCACTGGCCGGCACCATATAGCTGGCCTTCAAGAAGCAAATCATCGTCCCTAGCATGTTTTCTCGAACTTGTAGAGGCTCTTCTTGCCTCTTTTGCAGCGTCTGTGAGCGAGCGCGCCGCCAGCTCGATCCGCGCTGCGTCGGTTTCAACGCAAAAATTGAACCAATTTGGGCCGACGGTTATGCCCAACGTCTCCAAAACTTTCATGAGGCTTCTCAGGGCATCATTGAATAATCATACCGCGATATCAGCTGCAATATCGACGATTTTTTTGCTCCCGGACTGACACTTGGGGGCTATTGCCCATCATGATTTGTTGTAGCTTTCGTTGTTGTTTTGCGTGAAGCAAATCGTCTCTGCTCAAAATTTCGAAGACAGGCGTAATTGCCTCCAATACTTCCTCAGGAAGAGGCGGCTTATGGTGATATTCAGTAATATTACCGCTTGCGACCGCTCGCTGCCACGAACACCACGACTCGGCTCCCTCTGGGCAATCGTCATGTTGTGGCTCACTATCTGTGGATATTTTATGTTTGATAGTTGCCCAAATGGCCTTCCTCATTTTTTCAACATCATCGCTGTTCCTCCGAATAGCCAAGCCGTAATATGTGCTCAACTCGTCAATCAATTTTCCGGTGAGCTTTCCTCTGCCAGACAATCCTTTTTGTTTTTTCACGATTTCGCGGAGGCGCGTCCCCATACGTATTTGGACATGATCGATGCACTCTTTTTTTTTAATCTCGAAACCGTCGTATGGATCGCTATTCGATATACCTGCTGACCCTGAGGCGCGCGCAGCTGCGCGGGACCCCGAGCGTCACGGAGCGCTGCACGGTTCCACAAAATATTCAATATCTCCGAAAATAATTATTTTTTCGACCTGGGTCCAATGGCATCTTAATCTTAAATGTATTTTAGATTTTTCTAGATGGTTTTCAAAAAAACGATTTTTTGAAGCCGTCACAGTGGTGTTGTTCGTTAAGCATTCGTACTCTTCTTTACAGGCGTACCAGAAGGTTTCGGCCGTAGACGGCAGCGTGATGAGTCCTTCGACAATGTACAGCCGCCAGGCGCGCGTATTGAGATCATCGAGGAGGCTCGTCGGTACTTCAAGCGTTTTAAACTACGAGGCCGAGAAATCACCGTACGCATTCGTCAACCCCCGCCTGGTGGCCATTTATTACCATGGCTGGAAGGAGCGTTTCGTGACCACTTAACGTATATCACAGCGTCTTGCGAGGCGGGCGATTACATAGGTATATCGTTTGCCTCGAGCAGTTTACCGCACGGCCCCGTTTGGCTCTCGTTTCGACCCGCCAGAGATTGCGCGTCCGATGATATTTGGCAGTTAATAATGAGCGTTGCTCAGAGTGCTGCATCATTGAATATTGACGATGCGTGCATAATCAAAGCCAGCATTGTCAGGGGTGTTGAGGGCACTGGCAGAAAACGCTTAACGCATGAGGGGGTAGCAAAAAAATCCATTCTCACGATACGCAATAGCGTTACTCTGTGTTTACCACGGTCACTGACGGCGGCGCGCGCGTATGCCGAACGGGGTGAAATACGCTCAGGAAGTTTACACGCAAATTGGCAACGTATGAGGCAGACTAACGGCTCATTGCAGAAAAATGTGGCTCTTGAATTAACGAATGCAGCGGGAGTTATAGTACCGCCAAACGGCTGCGGTGTCCGTGAGATTGCTCTCTACCAGAATTATCTCGCGCAGTACGGTATTGCCATAGTAGTTTATGAATTTCTGACGTTCGGGCGGGGGGATGCACCTTTGTTCGACGGCTCGCAGCAAGTCTCAAATACTTTTGGCAAAATCGAACACACGCTGCACATTGTATATTACGAGCGTTCGCATCATTATCAGCCGATATTAAATTTACGAGGCGCCGTGGGAAGCCGCGATTTTTGCTCCTCGTGTAATTCGCAATACCGCAGATTTGGCCATAGATGTTGAAAAAAAGTGTCCTCGCTGCATGACGCCACTACCGTGCGATCCCGAAGTAACTGCAGCTATTCGATGCGGAGCGTGCGCGCGCGAATTTCACGGGCTGCAATGTTTCGAAAATCATTTGATTGTTAAACAGTACAGAAAACGCAAATCAAACAGCGTGTGTGCCTCGCTCAAGCGGTGCCGCGAATGGCTGAAAATTGTCAGGCCTCTCGATAAAAGACGAAAACACATTTGCGGCGTGGCTTTTTGTAAAGCATGCAGAGCGGATCGACCCAATAATCACATGTGCTTTATGAAGCCTATTCGCGGCGGTCAAAGCACGGGGAAAATACTTTTTATATTCTACGATTTTGAGACTCAGCAATGCACACAGGTACCAGGCGATGCGAATACTTTTCTACACGAGCCCAATTTGTGCGTAGTTCAACGAGTTTGCACGTATTGTTGCACTCGTGATTCGATGACCGAGCCATGTGAGTATTGCGAATCTCGACAGTATGTATTTCGACAGCAACCTGTGGGACAATTGGTCGAACTTGCTATGCAGCGTGTCGAGCATTTTTCGCGTACTATCTGCATTGCTCATAATGCCGGTGGCTTTGACGCGCAGTTCATTTTGCGCTATTTAATTGAAGAAAAAAAGGTCCAACTGCCGAGTATAATTATGAAGGGTACGAAAATAATTTCGATGCGTGTTGAAAAACTTATTTTTCTCGACAGCCTAAACTATTTTCACATGCCTCTCAGTGCGCTTCCTAATGCCTTCGGTCTCACAGGCGCTATTGTTAAAGGTGTTTTCCCTCATTTGTTTAACAGACCGGAAAACCAAAATTATGTGGGCCCCCTACCAGCTGTAGAGTATTATTCTCCCGACACGATGCGCCCCGCAGAGCGCGAAAAATTCTTAGCCTGGTATCACGAGTCTAAAGGCAGAGAATACGTGTTTGACTTTTCGAAGGAACTCGTAAGCTATTGCACGGACAACGTTACAATCTTGAGGCGCGCGTGTATGGCTTTTCGTGACATGTTTATAGCCAGCGGCCGGGTTTGTCCGTTTGATGAGAGAACAACGATGGCCTCGGCCTGCTTCAGTGTCTTTCGGAAAAATTTCCTCAAAGACAATACGATCGGTATTATACCGTTGGGCGGCTATAGGTAGGTGCATACCCAATCAAAAAAGGCAATTTCATGGCTTGTATGGATGGAGCACACCCGCGAAAAGCGTATTATACACGCAGGCCGTTCGTGCGAATTTAGACTACCTCAAAATTTACTAGTCGACGGCTATTATGAAACAGGCAATACAGCGTACGTATTACAATTTCATGGATGCTATTGGCACGGTTGCCCTCAATGTTTCTCCGTCAATAGAGACTGTAAACAACGCGGTGATATATCAATGGACGAGCGGTTAGAAAGAACTCTTGCTATAGCTAATAGAATTCGCTCGGGAGGTTATCAGTTAACGGAAATCTGGGAATGCGAGTGGGATAGACTTTTGGAAACTAGTGCCGAAATTCGCGAACTCATACGGGATCATCGGTTGACGGCTGCGGAACCCTTAAGCCCTCGTGTCGCTTTCCTCGGTGGTCGCACGGAGAATATCGTGAGGCTCTACGATGTTAAAGAGACGGAGCCCATACGCTACGTAGATGTCTGCTCTCTGTACCCGTATATTTGCAAATTTGGTAAATACCCTATCGGACATCCGAAAGTATATATAGGCGGTGAATGCTTAGAGCTGACAGGAACCACTAGCGAACTAGCGCGTGTCGAAGGCCTGGTGAAATGTACCGTTCTACCACCGCGCGATCTCTACCACCCTGTTTTGCCTGTGCGTATGCATCAGCGACTGCTGTTCTCTCTGTGCCGCACATGCAGCGAGATGGTGAACGAGGAAGAGTGTATGCATGACGATCCGGACGAGCGTGTGTTCGAGGGTACCTGGGTTGTCGATGAATTGCGAAAAGCCGTCTCATGCGGTTACACGATACTCCACATTGCCGAAATCTGGCAATACGAAGTAACGCAATTCAATCGTGACACGCAATCGGGAGGTTTATTCGTCGAGTACATTAACACCTTTTTGAAGATCAAGCAGGAGGCGAGCGGCTGGCCTGAGAACTGTTTGGGCGATGAATCAGCCCAGGAGCGTTATATCGCTAGTTTTGAGCAATCAGAGGGGATTCGTTTGAATCGTCAGGCGATAACCAAAATCCCCGGCCTACGCTGAGTCGCGAAACTATGTCTGAATTCGTTCTGGGGAAAATTCGGGCAACGCGAGAACCTGCCGCAAACAGTCGTAGTAGCAACACGCAAAAAACTTATGGAGTTATTTTTAATCCAGAATACGATATTACAGGTTTGCTGCCGGTGAACAATGAAATTCTTTACGTCAATTATATTAAAACCGGTGAGGCTGTGGTACCCTCAAGTATAGCTAACGCCGTAATAGCTGCATACACCACAGCACAAGCGCGTTTAAAACTGTATGGTTACCTGGATCGTCTGGGAAGACGTGCGTTGTACTGCGATACCGACTACGTAATTTATGTAACGAGAGAACAATCTGAAGCCTACGACCCCCCGATAGGCCAGTTGCTTGGCGATTTAACTAACGAGCTAACCACCTATGGCGAGGGTAGCTACATAAGAAGTTTCATTTCCGGCGGCCCTAAATTTTATGCATTCATCGTGCGTGCGCCTGACGGGACAGAGAGCGAGGTTTGCAAAGTTAAGGGTATCACGCTTAATTTTGCAAACAATGCGTTAATAAACTATGAGTCCGTACGATCCTTCATCGTGGACGAGCGAGAGGATCCTATTGTACTGAGATACGACGCCATTAGACGTACAGAACTTCACCATGTTGTCACGCGAGGTGAGACAAAAACGTGCAAGCCGTCGAGCATTAAGCGAAGACGTGACGGCCGGTATGGATCGCTTCCCTACGGTTATCGCCATTTGTAAAATATACTGGAAATATATTTTTTACGTAAAAACCCGAAAATCTTATTTAATATTGCACTGAGCCTAAATTTCCTCATTTACCGCTATGGACACGAGGTGGCAACATCCCTGGACTTCTATGATCTGCGGGCCGACAGGCTGCGGTAAAACGTATTTTGTTAAAAAAATTCTGAAATGTATCACGCGTATGAACAGCGAAAGTTTCGAGAGAATAATATTTTATTATTGCGAGTGGCAGACAGCCTATACGGTGTACGGCGATGCTATAGAATTTCGCGAAGGATTACCCCAGACTGCCGATTACACAAACGACCCCCGCCCGAAGCTCTTAATTATCGACGATGTAATGCGTGAAGCATCGAGCAATACTGTTGTCGATCTATTCACCAAAGGCAGTCATCATAAGAACTTGAGCGTTATTTTTATAACGCAAAATTTGTTTCGTCAGGGCCAAGGCCAGCGGGACATCTCTTTGAATGCTAATTATATCGTTATCTTCAAAAACCCTCGCGATCGTGCTCAGATACAGCACTTGGCGCGCCACATTTGTCCCGAAAATCCACGATTTCTACAGGAGGCTTATTACGACGCAACATCTAAGCCGCACGGTTATTTGTTGCTAGATCTGAAGCAATCAACACCCGATAATTGCCGATACCGCACATGTATTTTCCCTGATGAAACTCGCCATTTCTTTTACGTACCGCGAAGGAAATTAAAAAGCGGTGACATATATGGAGAATTGCCAGTCCTAGGCCTGTGATGGCACGCAGCGGATCGTCTCTTTGCAAGAAGCGCGTTGCGATATTGATCGCTCTTCAATATCTCACTAAAGAACAGCGTGAGGCTATTTTACGGAAAGCGGATTCTCGTATAATCCGCTGCATTTGCGAGTGCGCTTTAAACGTTCTTCGCGGTTATATTCCTCTCAAAGCCAACCAACGGACAAAATTGCGCCGCCACGTGCCTCTTCTCAGGCGCTTAGCGGCAAATAGAGACTGCTGGAAAAGTAAGAAGAAATTTGTCATTCAAAGCGGTGGATTTTTACCCCTGCTGCTTGCCCCAATCCTCGGTACCATATTGTCAAATCTAATTGCCAAATAATGAAGCATGCCAGGAAAATGGTTCTGGTGCCCGAGGAGCGTGTATTACAACTAGGTTCCCAAAAACGCAGCGTCAGCGATAGTGAGGCACGACCGATGAGCCAAGCGGAGAAAACAAGTACGGCGACTCGGAATCGCCTTGATATGGAGATGAGCGAAATTTTGAAATCTGACGCGTACGGCGACGAGCGAGAAAAATGGCTAACGTATTTGCGCGTATTACAGCGTTATCTACATTTCGTCGATGGCGAACGAGCACAGCTGTATCATGATCTTGTGAAGGAACAAAAAAAAGACACGCACCCCACGGAAAGATCAGCAACAGTAGCAGCAGAAACACGAATGAACGATTCCATTATCGTTGAGAGTGTACCTGCGAAATTCCGCAATAAAGCGAAACACTTATTGCGACGTCTACATGATGTGCCGTCCTCAGATTTTTCTCGGGATGCAGCCGGTGTGGTTTCTGTCAATGGAGAAACAAGTAAGCATTCAAATATTGTTGATCTTGTGAATGACGCAATGCGTGCGAGAAAGATGGCCAAACCGACGGGCCGTAGAGTCTTTGCAAATTTTTTAAGGGCTATACACCCACCTCGCGAATTTGTGGGAAATGACGAACTGTGGCTGGAAACGCAAGCCAATTCACCATTATGCTCCCCCCACGGTAACAGCACCACCGACGCTGACGACGACGGTGACGACGAGGATATTAGCGATACCAGTAATTCCGAGTTCTACAGCGGTAGCGAGAGCAACAAATTAGCCGCACAGAGAGGGCGGGGTAAGAGAAGACGGCTCGCCTGGTCCTCTCTCAAACTGGCAGTATGAAAACACTTGAAAAAATTTACTGTGATCCTTCACATGAGGCGTCGTTTTCCGGTGCTACTAAACTGTTACGCGTAGGTCGTAAAAAGAAAATCTCCCCAGAAAAAAGGTTACAGTGGCTCGAAGCACAATATACTTTCAACAAGCATAGAGCGATACGCCGGCGATTTTCCCGGCGCATCTACAATGTGCAGAACATTGACGATGTTTGGGAGACTGATCTTGTAGACCTTCGTTCACTCAAAAGTTATAACGATGGCTATACCTATCTTCTTGTGGTCATAGATGTGCTCAGTAAGTACGCGTGGGTTGAACCGTTGTACGACAAGGCTGTTTTTACAGTGGCTAACGCTCTGGCTCGTATACTCTCGCTAAAAAGCACAAACTGCCGATCTCCCGTTTGCCTACAATCGGACAAGGGTCGGGAATTTACAGGGTCAGTTTTTCAGACTTTCTTACAGAAGCATAATATTCAGTTTCGGGCGAGCCGCAACCCTGACGTAAAAGCAGCTGTTGTAGAGCGCTTCAATCGAACGTTGAAAGAAAGAATGTGGCGATACGTCACGCATTCGCGCCAAAAACGTTATATCGACGTTTTGCAGAATATAGTCTCCGCATACAACCGTACGATACATAGTGGCATTAGAGTGACGCCCGCATTTGTGACGTTGCTTACATCTGCCAAAGCGCGCGATAATCCAATACGGCGATATAAACACCAGCATCGTGTACAGCGGTTACCTCCTAAATATGAGCTGGGCCACATTGTCCGCATCAGTAGCGCGAAGGCTGCCTTTGCTAAAGGATACGAGAGCGGCTGGAGCAGTGAGCTGTTTAAGATACATCGTATATCCGTGAGTAGCCGACCTATGGTGTACATTCTGCATGATCTCAACGACGAGGAGATTGACGGCATTTTTTACAAACCCGAGTTATCTAGAGTCCAAAGGCGGGGAAAGAAAAAGTAGGCGCGATGAGTGACACCGAATTTTTTGTAGTTTTACCTAGTAATAGCAGCATGAAGTACTACCCTAATAACAGGACGACGCAATATACCACACACTTGCCACAATGTGTAAATTTACGCGGTAAATGAGGCGTTTCCTTAGCCGAAATACACATACTGATGACTGTTCTACACGTGCCGCCTGAAGGTGAAACAAACTTTATCAGTTTAGTGACGAACGTAGTCATCCCGGGCGTTGAGGCCAATGTCGATTTTAAAAACGAGCGTGCTTGCGTACCATCTGGGGTATACCGTAGCGTCTCCACGCTACTCGAAGTAATTAACCGACAACACCACTGTGATCCCCTGTTTTTTTGCCATTATTCAAGAATTTTTTTTGTCGGAAAAAAAGTGATATTCGAAATTTTTTTGTTTTTTTTTTCGTTGTTTATTGAAGATACATAAAAAAAAATTTCAAATTTTTCACGCCCCATGGTGACGCTGGGGAAGCTCCCGCGTCAGGTACTGTTGCCTCTGCAGTGGTTCGCGGCACGCAGCAGAACTCTCTTCAAAGTCGATCTGAAAAAAAATACCGAGTGTTTCCGTTAATAATATGATATTTTAACGAGAAGTACATAGGGATCTGAAAAAATATTGATTTTTAAAAAATAGGCAAGATTTTGAAATTAAAGGACGATTTTCGAGCAAAATTTCTCGTCGAAAATAGGCTATAACTTTTTTTATTATTGAGGTATCGAAAAAATCCTATGTACTTCTTTAGATAATCTAGTTTTATTGATGCAGTCCAAATTTGAAGTCGATCGGATAAAAATTGCTCGAGTTCTGCTGCGTGCCGCACTCAAAAAAGTGGTTTTGAGAAATACGCGTTCAAAGTTTTAGGTTTGTTAATTTATGCGATAAATTGGAACAAAAAATGTTTACTTTCAATCAGCGATGCCGGCACCATATAGCTGGCCTTCAAGAAGCAAATCGTGTGTAGAATCTTGAATGTTGTCCCTAGCATCTTTTCTCGAACTTGTAGAGGCTGTTCTTGCCTCTTTTGCAGCGTCTGTGAGCGAGCGCTCCGCCAGCTCGATCTGCACTGCGTTGGTTTCAACGCAAAAATTGAAACAATTTGGGCCGATAGTTATCCCCAAAGTAGTATAGCTATGCCGGTTCTGACTCAAGGGGAGGTGGTGTGTCAAGAATGGTGAAGCCAAGGGGGCGCATCTGTCGAGGGGAGGTCACCGGGCGCGTGTGACGTCACAGGGGGGACCTCTATGGAGGGAGCAGTCAGGAGGTCTGCGGAGCGACTGGGGGGGGTCAGTGTTGATGAGTGTGATGTGTGTGAGTGTGTGTGTGTATGTGTGCGTGTGTGTGTGTGTGTGTGTGCGTGCGCGTGTGGGTGCGTGCGTGTGCGTGTGCGTGCGTGCATGCGTGCGTGCGTGCATGTGCG
The DNA here is from genome assembly GCA_951751655.1 of Ophion costatus. Classification (NCBI taxonomy): domain Eukaryota; kingdom Metazoa; phylum Arthropoda; class Insecta; order Hymenoptera; family Ichneumonidae; genus Ophion; species Ophion costatus. The sequence goes on from OX632360.1 coordinate 31,633,956, forward strand.
TGCGTGCGTGCGTGCGTGTGTGTGTGTGTGGGCGCGTGCGCGCGTGTGAGTGTATGTGCGTGTGTGTGTGTGTGTGGGTGTGTGTGTGTGTGTGTGTGTGTGTGTGTGTGTGTGTGTGTGTGTGTGTGTGTGTGTGTGTGTGTGTGTGTGTGTGTGTGTGTGCGTGCGTGTATGTGTGTTTGCGTGCGTGCGCGTGCGTGTGCCGGCGGGCTTGTGCGTGCTTCTGCATGCACGCGTGCGTGCGTGCGTGTGTGCGTGCGTGCGAGGCGACCTTTCGAAGCCCACTAATTCATGACATGCAGCTGGTTCCATTCCGAAAGACAATGTCAATTGCATCCATCCCGTCTCAAAGCTCGCCGACACTCGAAACACGTCCTGACAGGTTTCTTGGGAAAACTGCAATCCTTAGGGATCAAAGGGACCGCGGATGGACCACTTGAGCTCACATCTTGAAAAGTTGAGGTCACCATTCCGAAAGATAATGTCAAGATGTTTGCATGCGTGTCCACTCCTGTCACGAGTCTCGCCAACACTGTAGACAGGTCTCGACAAGTCAGGATTTCTTGGAGAAACTATAAACCTAGGGATCTATTGCCAAGAGCCGTTGGCGCCGATGGACCACTTGAGCTGCAGGACCCATAAAATCTTTCGACCCGAGACTTCCTGTTTTCGTCTCATGTTCCTCGAGCAATCTTCGCGTCATCGGGAAACTCTGTTTTTTCCCGAGAGAGGGCCGAACTTTTTTCCCGAAGAGCCTTTTTAATGATCCACTCCGCTCAAAACTGACCGCACTTTGCGTGAAGCAGTCAGTCTGTCAACATCGTGGAAGTTTTTTTTCGTACTCGTCAACATGGAACAAATCTTGCGTGACCAAGCTGTGCTCTTACGCTCGTTCGAAGACTTTGCTGCGTGGGAACAGCGATGTGTCGAGCTCATCGAAGGACTGGAAACGCAGAGTCGGATTAAACGCCCGCGATTATTAATTGGGCATCAACAGTCACTAATCGCCCAAATAGCGCGTCTGGAAGGATTGAGGAATTCTGTGCCGAGTCGTTTCGTACACACAGGCGCAGGACATGCTGATCACGGGTTAATGTGGCGCGAGATTGACACGTCCTTCAAGAGTCGAATATTGACCGGTTACGTCATCAATCGCAGCCACATCGAGCCGAAACATTTTCCAAATGATGCTCGCGCCCTAGTACTTCAACATGTGCGAAATATTATCAACAAGCACAACAGCATTAAAGCCAATACAGTGTTCAATGGTAGATTCGTGAGTGGCGATAAACAAGCCAATAAAAGTGTCAGCACGCGAAACTGCGAACTATTTAGCACCAGCGATTTGAGCGAGTGGTATGAACGGCGTGTTACGGAGCCCACTTTAACCTTACTCGACGAATTTCAAGAACGTGATAGTGGCTGGGCTCTGCAGACAATACTTAACCTCACGATAAATGTGAATAAGTATAATCCAATGCGTGCTGGGTGCACCATATCATTGCCGCGGGAAATAATGTTGAAGAAGGCTGTGGTTAACGTCAAATCCGACGATAACACGTGTTTCGCATGGGCAGTTGTCGCAGCTCTACACCCAGCTGAACGAAATAGTGACCGTCCAACTTCTTATCCTCATTATTCGGCAGTGCTGAATCTGAAGGATATCGAATTCCCGGTGACGATACATCAAATAAAAAAATTCGAGCTCCAAAACAATATATCCATCAACGTGTATACCACCACCACGAAAAAGGACATTGTTCCAATACGCGTGACTCAGCAGAAGAAGGAGAAGCACATCAATTTGCTGTACATGCACGATACTGAGGACGACAATGTGGGGCATTTCGTATGGATCAAGAACCTGTCGAGACTCGTGATGGCGCAACTGAGCAAGAGGGAGCATAAAAAATATATATGCGATCGGTGTGTGAATGTAGCATTATTAATACGCAATTATATATCTACTAACGGAGAAAATTGAACAAAAAACAATCTTGTTTGTTTTGCAGATGTCTGCATTACTTTGGTTCCGAGGAAAAATTTCAATCACACGAGGTCGATTGTGGGCCGATAAACGACTGTGCAATTCGACTACCAAACGACACCAATAAGTGGCTCCAGTTCAGCAACTTTAGCCGGAAAGAGCGACATCCATTCATCGTGTATGCCGATTTGGAGTGTGTGTTGGCAAAGACCGACGGGGAGAACCTAGCAAAAGACATGTATCAACACCATGAAGTGTTTAGTATCGGATACTACGTGTGCTGTGCATATGATGATTCATTATCTTCATATCACTCGCGTCGCAGTGCTGATTGCGTATCGTGGTTTGTCGAAGAACTAAAACATGTAGCATTGCGGATAAAAAAAATTTTCTGTGACAATGTCCCAATGATTTATCTGACACCGAGCGAGTGGGCTAATTTTCGAGCAGCGACTCAATGTCACATATGGAAGAAACCATTTGCGCAAGAAGATGTGCGCGTTCGAGATCATTGCCATCTGACTGAACGCTATAGAGGCCCTGCCCATTCCAAATGCAACCTCAATTATAAGCAGTCATTCTTCATTCCAGTAGTTTTTCACAATTTGTCGAGTTACGATGCACATTTTGTCATCAAGGAAGTAGCCACAGCGTTCGAAGGAAAAACCGATGTGCTTCCAATCGCAAAAGAGAAATACATCTCCTTCACGAAGCATGTTGAAATTACAGACGATTCAAAACACAAGATCCAATTGCGCTTCATCGATTCATACAAATTCCTCAACACCAGTCTCGACAAATTAGCCTCATTTTTGAGCGAGGACAAACTCAAAATTTTACGCATGCAATTCCCAACTCTCTCGACGGACACTTTCAATTTGCTGACGCGAAAAGGGGCCTTCCCTTATGAATATATTGACGACGTGACCAAGCTAGATGACACTTGCCTTCCACCACGTGACGCATTTTACAGTTCCCTGACAGATGCTACAGTATCGGAGAGCGAGTATGCACATGCTGAGAAAATTTGGGAGCGGTTCTCCATTCGAACGCTCGGTGACTATAGCGATTTATACTTGAAGACAGATGTCTTGTTATTAGCCGATATTTTCGAAATCTTTCGAAATACGTGCATTGAGAGCTATGGCCTAGATCCCGCGTATTACTATACATTGCCCGGATACACCTGGGATGCAATGCTAAAACACTCGAATGTCAAGTTTGAATTACTAACTGACATCGACATGGTTTTATTCGTTGAGCGGGGTATACGCGGTGGTCTCAGTCAATGCTCAAACCGATATGCACACGCTAATAACAAGTACATGGAGTCGTTTGATTCATCGAAAGCATCGTCATACTTGATGTATTTTGACGTCAACAATCTGTATGGATGGGCAATGTGTCAACCTTTGCCATATGCAGATTTTCGATGGGTCAACGACGTGTCCAAGTTTGACCAATCTTCCATCGCGCTAGATTCACCAACAGGCTACATCCTTGAAGTCGACTTGAAATATCCGCAATCTCTACATGATGCGCACAAAGACCTGCCGTTTTGTCCAATACATGAAAAACCGCCGGGTAAGCAGGGGGAAAAGCTGTTAGCAACCGTCTGTGATAAAAAACGCTACATCATTCACTATCGAAATTTACAGCAGTGCTTACGTCATGGACTTTGCCTCACGAAAATCCACAGAGTATTACAATTCACACAATCCCCATGGCTACGTTCATATATTGAGTTAAATACGCAGTTTCGAACGCTAGCCAAAATGATTTTGAAAAGCATTTATTCAAATTAATGAACAATGCGGTGTTTGGCAAAACGATGGAGAATGTGCGCAATCATGCAATTTTCAAGAAAACAGAACATGTGATACAAGTAGACGAGGATGAAAAGTCATTAGGACTGTTATTTGCAAATTTTCGATCCAGATGGAAAGCAGCAAATAGAGGCCAAGAAAAGTTTCTAAAAAATAATGAAGAATGGTTGAGTGGCACCGTATGTTTTTCAACATTATCTGATACTGAATGCACAACATCAACATCTGAGAAGATCGTGAAGAATGATGAAAAAGGAACATCTGGACGACCTTCGAAATCCTTTGCTTCATCCAGCGATAGATCTAAGAGGCGAAAGACTGAAGAAATACGTTCTACTTTATCTACAGAAGAATTGACGTATGCTGCTCAAATGAGTTTAAGGACTTCTTGTCAAGTGGATGCTGCTCAAGTTCTTAAAGATGTCACATTAACCAGCCCAACAAGAGCCTCAAAATACATAGCTGCTGTTCGGTCAAAAAATGCGACACCTTTAACCCCAGACGAAGCACTTTCGTTGATGATCGAGAAAGGAGAATCAAAGCGCTCTTATTAGCTATCAAGAAATGCAGCTAGAGCACGTAAATGCAAATTATACACATCATACCATGAAGTAGAAAAAGCAAAAAATCGTTGTTATCCATCAGTTGTGTACATGAATATTACTGAGTCGTGCGCACAAATTAAACTACAGGCTTTACTTGATCATACCACATACAGAATTATACAACTTCAGGCTGATGTCATCGATACTCTAAATTCTGAAATTCTGCAAAAATTAGTACTTCACTGTAAATGGGGATGTGATGGAAGCAGCGGTCAAAGTGTTTATAAGCAAAAATTTGATGAGGCTGGAAAATCTGATGAAAGCATTTTTTATACTTCTCTGGTACCTTTGCAATTAATCTACAACAATCACGAGGCGGATGAAGGAACTATTGTGTGGAAAAATCCTAGACCTTCATCTCCTCGATTCTGCAGACCAATACGATTGCAGTTTGTACATGAAGATGTACAATCAACATTCAAAGAAGTTACCGACATTGAACAGCAGATTGCGGGTCTTGCACCATACACTACTGAACAAAATGAAAAATCAATTTCAGTAACCTATTGTATGTCGTTTACGATGATAGACGGCAAAGTCTGTAACGCTGTAACCCGTACCACTTCTGCACAACGCTGCTTCCTGTGCAAAGCCACCTCTAAAGATTTTAATAACATCGACAAAATTATAAAAATGGACATTACTACAGATAATTTAAGATTTCGCATATCTACATTACATGCGTGGATTCGTTTTTTCGAGTGCTGTTTGCATTTGTCGTATAAGCTCACAACTCAAAAGTGGCAAGCTCGTGAAGAGGAAGTGAAAAAAATTGTGAAAGTCCGCAAGGAAGACATACAGACTCAATTTAAGACAACACTGGGGCTTATCGTTGATCGACCAAAGCCAGGATATGGCAGCTCAAACGATGGAAATACCGCCCGCCGCTTTTTCGAAAATGCTAATATATCTGCTGAAATAACAGGAGTCGATGAAAATTTAATTCACCGATTTCATGTTATTTTGCAGGCAATTTCGAGCGGGTATGATATAGACGAAGAAAAATTCAAAGACTATTGTGTAAATACTGCCCGTTTATTCGTTGCTTTATATCCATGGTATTACATGCCAACATCTGTGCACAAAGTGTTGATGCACGGAGCAGAAATTGTAAAATATGCCCTTTTACCGATCGGACAACTTTCTGAAGAGGCCCAAGAGTCACGCAATAAGGACATAAAGAACTACAGGTTACATCATTCAAGAAAATGCTCTCGTGAATCGAATATGAGAGACATTTTCTATAGGCTCTTAGTATCATCAGATCCATTTCTTTCAAGCATCAGGAAATTGCCCCAGAGACCGGCGAAATCTTTACACAAAGAAGCTATAGAAATGTTGAAACAACCTGAAGTCACCAGACAAGAGATAAGGAATGATTCCGATTTGGATACAAGTGGGTCAACATCAGAATCCGAATCGAATGATTCCAACATTGAAGATGACATACAAGATTTTTGTTACTAGAAGTAAATAAGAGATATTTGATTTATTGAAAATGTTGTACTCAAGAAATTGTTCAAAAATACAAACATGGCTCAAGAGATTTTCTACTCATTTAAACCTAAAAATATTATGAAACATTTTCTATTAAAAAATATTTAAAAATTGAAAATTTTTTTGGAATCGTCTATATATCGCGACTGCTATTTTAAAAATGAACATTCCTGTAACAAATTCGTAATCAGCGATCCCAAAAACCCTTAAGAAATATGATTGGGTATTTTTTACTGAATTATTTGACTAATTGGTTGAATTATGTCCGCCCTTTTCTGGTCCGCCATTTTGAAAATCGTTATTCTGATAACAGATTCGTATTCAGCGACCCCGAAAACCCCCGAGAAGAGAATTGGAGATCATTTTGGACACTTTCCGAATTTTGGCCAGCTTTTTGGGATTCTGCCCCACTGTGCGTCGGTCTTTGCCAACACACACTCCAAATCGGCATACACGATGAATGGATGTCGCTCTTTCCGGCTAAAGTTGCTGAACTGGAGCCACTTATTGGTGTCGTTTGGTAGTCGAATTGCACAGTCGTTTATCGGCCCACAATCGACCTCGTGTGATTGAAATTTATCCTCGGAACCAAAGTAATGCAGACATCTGCAAAACAAACAAGATTTTTTTTTGTTCAATTTTCTCCGTTAGTAGATATATAATTGCGTATTAATAATACTAAATTCACACACCGATCGCATATATATTTTTTATGCTCCCTCTTGCTCAGTTGCGCCATCATGAGTCTCGACAGGATCTTGATCCATACGAAATGCCCCACATTGTCGTCCTCAGTATCGTGCATGTACAGCAAATTAATGTGCTTGTCCTTCTTCTGCTGAGTCACGCGTATTGGAACAATGTCCTTTTTCGTGGTGGTGGTATACACGTTGATGGATATATTGTTTTGGAGCTCGAATTTTTTTATTTGATGTATCGTCACCGGGAATTCGATATCCTTCAGATTCAGCACTGTCGAATAATGAGGATAAGAAGTTGGACGGTCACTGTTTCGTTCAGCTGGGTGTAGAGCAGCGACAACTGCCCATGCGAAACACGTGTTATCGTCGGATTTGACGTTAACCACAGCCTTCTTCAACATTATTTCCCGCGGTGTCACGTCCTGCGACGAAGTCACTAAACTTTCCCTACGTTCTTCCTTATCCACGCGACTTCCATGGGAACACGGTTTTAGGCATGATTTCTCCGAAAAGTCATAAAACAAAAATTGTATAACTATGCGTTCTATCCCGTGTAGCGACTAATCATAGGTCAAGGGCTCAGGAAAACTCCACTCGAGCCGGTCGTAAAAACGGAGCGCAACGGAAACCGAAAATACGTGAACAAGCTACGAAGCGCATAGCAGAGCGCCCTACGAAAATCCACAGGAAACCGACTCCTACGAGTCTCTCCCTCTCTCTCTCTCTCTCTCTCTCTCTCTCTCTCTCTCTCTCTCTCTCTCTCTCTCCGATTGGCCTATAGACAATTAAATTCATTCGTATCTAGTTCGTAAGACCCAAGGAACATACTTCCACGTCGTCATTCACGATTGGCCGACAACCCATTAAAAGTCCGAAACCCCTTTTTCTACTCTGCCCAAATATGGAACCTAGAACAGGAGGAACCAAATATAAAAAGGGCCATCCGTCGCCACTCCTCAGTTCTTCCATCGGAGTCTTTGTCAACCATGACTCTGCCATCGTCGACTCTTAATCCAACAGTCTATCACCAAGTCAAACGTCAATTCAATACCTTCTCTCTAACTAAAAGGTCCTGTTGTTCTATACTCTTATTCCGCGACTAATAACTCGAGTTCATTTTTCACGACTTAGTATTTGTATTTACGCTGAAGTAACTCAACCCGAACGAAAACCAAGTCCACGCTTTCCGAGAAACATTGTCAACGCAGTGCGTACGCGTCTCATCTGCCATTGTACCTGCGAGCACACATGGCCACCAGCGAAGGGCCGTTACCCTTACGACCGATCGCTGACACTCCTGCGAACGAGTGTACATCGCATCACCGACCATTGTAAGCGAACTCTATACATAATATATACATATATATATTTATTTATTTGGTTTCCATGTATTCACAAACTAATAGGATTAACCAGATTAGTTAACTTTAATAAAACACGAATCATTTGAACACAAATCTAACGAATCATTCCATAATGTTGAATTATTGCGTAAATCCTTTAATTTCATTCCTTAGCACGCATTACCCCTTTTTACCCTCATCCCGTGCTATTGCGCTAGGCGTAGGCAACAAAGAGGGAAACAAAATATATTATGCTCACATCCCTTCCGGATGTGACATATTTATTTTTGGGGGCTGGTCCCGGGATATTAAAAAGGGAATGTGCTAATCAATCCAATGTCCATGAGTAATTCGGAAATCGATATATCGGATTTAAATGTGAATGAAGCGATCGTGCAATATTCACTAAGAAGTTCAAGCGCGTTTTTTTTTATCTTTTTTACCTAGTTCGGCATCTCCTCAACGATCGATAAGAAATCACAAAAATACTTAAAAATTGAAAACAAACCCACAAAAAAAAATGACGACGTTAGGAACAAACTGGTTAATATCCCTAAGCGACGCCATCAGCTGCGTCCCTGAATTCGACGGAAAAAATATCCCTTTATCAGAATTCATCACTGGGTGCGAGGATGCAAAAGATATGCTCCCTCCCGAAGCCGAAAAGTACTTGGCAAAATTAATTAGAAACAAATTGAAAAATCAAGCTAGAGAAGTAATCTATGGGACCAAATTCGAAACGATAGAAGCACTGATCAAATTCCTTAAAAAACTATACACACCAAATAAATCCGAAATACAATTATTGGGAGAACTCGGTAAAATGTTTCAAACGGCCAACGACAGTGTCGTAGATTTCACCGTAAAAATCAGGAAAAAGGCAAGGGAAATAATCGAGGCGCGAAACCTGTCTAATGATGGGGCGGACGACCCCGCATTCAGAACAACAGTAGACAACTACTTCCTTACGTGCTTTAAACGTGGGTTAAAGGGAGAAATTGAACAACGACTCCCTCCGTGTGCTAACATCGACGTCGCGATCGAACACGCGATTAAAATCGAATACGAAGTTGAAGCGCGAAACCAATTGCACTCCACCTCCATTAAACACAAAGCGTTTGTCCCGTCAAGATCCGTAAAATTTTGTAACATGTACAAGACAGACAATCACACTACAGAAACCTGTCGATTCGCGACCCTAACATGCCAAATTTGCAAAGGTCAAGGCCACAGTGCCAACGAGTGCAGAAAAAAATCAAACGAGCAAGGCTCGGTCATTTGCCAAATTTGCAAAAAACTCGACCACACCACCGACAGGTGTTACTTCGATCAGAATTCCCGCGCCGCAAACTGTCAATTGTGTAAAAGCTCAGGGCACGTCGCCGACAAGTGTCCTTCGCAAAGCAGGGGCGTTCGAATGAATAAACGAACCCGACGAGGTAGTCGAAATCCCCGCACGCTCGAAAACTATTTCCACATGAGAGTCGAAAACCGCACGTTAAAGGAAGGGTATATCCCGCCTTTAAAAATCCGTAAGGATGTTTACGCCGGCGACTGCTTGGTAACAAACATCAACGGAAAGGTCCATTTGAAGGAATCCAATCCCACATATGACACCGTACGACCGATCGTGCCGGTCATAAAACTACAGGAATTCGATATCGTGGAAAACCAAATAAAAAATGAACAAACAAAGCTGGATTGCACGACAACCTGCGACTCTAATCCAGTTCCTCGCGACGCTGATTCAATTTCTCGCGATCATTTTATTTTAAAGCCAGATTGCACGACAATCTGCGAATCCAATCCTATTTCTCGCGATGCTATTCCAATTTCTCGCGATTCTAACCCTAATTCGGACGTAGATTGCACGACAACTACGCCGGTCCAGAGCCCAGTAGTGGCCAATCCAAAAACATCGACAAAAAATGTCGAAATAGAACTTTTTCAACGCTCTAGCGAGAGCGAAGACGAAGAAAAACCAAATAAAAACCAAAAATCAAAAACAAACCCAAACAAAAACAAAACAAAATCCGGTTGCACGACAACCTCCAGTTCTAGTTCCATCCCTCGTGATCCTTCTATTCCAGGCGTAGATTGCAAGACAATCACGTCAATCCAGAGCCCAATAGAGGCCAATCCAAAAATTTCGGCGAAAAACGCCGAAACAAAACCTTGTCTTCGCTCTAATGAAAGCGATGACCAAGGAAAATCAATTAAAAATTTCTGTAGCGAGGAAAGAACAAGAACAGAACCCAATAAAAAATCAAAAAACGAACAAAATAAAAAACCAAAATCAAACAAAAACGAAAACGCGAAAAACAAAAAATCAACACCAATCGAAAAACTAAACAATGAGAAAAACGAACAATTGACAACGAATCAAAATAAAGATCAAAACCAAAATAAAACCCTAAATGTAAAAACAATTTTAGAAACAAACGTAAATTGCGTTTCCACCTCTGAGTCAACATCGCGTATAATCGAAAAAAATCCAGAGCGTCCAGAAATAATCAAGAATCTCTTACGTCTAGATCACTTGGGAGACGAAGAATTAAAACATGTCGAAGAAATTATCGAAACGTATTCAGATCGGTTCCATATAAAAAACGAAGTACGGGGAACTACCCACGTACTCAAACATAAAATTCCTACAGTCGATGACCTCCCAATCAACACCAAAAAGTTGTTCTATTTTCGAAACGATAATCTGGTTTATTTCATCGACTCAAAGCCATATGACCCTGGAGGACAGAAATTATTAAAATCAAACACGCTTCCCCTCTGCAAAGACGTTACAGTGCGCCAAGCCTACGGTAAAAAAAAAAAAAAAAAAAAAAAAAAAAAAAAAAAAAAAGGGGGGTGTCGGAAAAAAATACCACTCTGCATTGGTAATCCGTGGCGATAAAGCTGAATCGTTATCTTCACTATCTAAAAACATTAATTAAAGCGTAAAAGAATTAAAAAAAAAAAATATAAAAAAAAATAAAAATATTGCGAAACTCTCAATCTCCAGCCAATCAGTCTTTGTCACTGCGAACATGTCGAACATTTAACTTCAGCAGATGTAATTAATACCATGAAAGAAACATTCTAGAACAATCAAATAAAAATATAAATTTGTTTGGAAACTTTGCAATACGTACCTACTGAACAACACGATTCAATTTTCCACGGAATGCATAAGTCCCCAATCGAAAAACACAAGGGTGTCTCAAAACCCGATTTTGATCCTAATTGAATAAATAATCATAATAATTACCTTGTTTTTCAGATGGCCGTTATCAACCTACTCAGTAACATCTAACCATATCACTTTTGCCCTTACAACCAGAGAAACAGATCAAATTTTAAGTTACAGTATCCTGAGTGCAAAACACCCGAAATTGTTTATACTCAGAACTCACCGAACTAACTGTTTCATAATTTGAGGAAAATTTCCCGTCTCAAACCTAGATATAATTACTCGCACCAATTCGAAATTTCTATACGTAGCCATTATATTATATTAGAAAATCATTATATTAAGATATGCCTACGAAGCAGGAAAAAAGGGTGTCAAACGCTCCAAAATAATTGTTATTAACGATCCAATCCTCGGACAAATTGTATACAATTTGGTGAAGAAGCCGACTTATATGGCGGTACTTATTGATGAAAGAGTACTCGTTATTTAATGTATAACAATGTAAGAAAATCCGATCAGGTTAAAAGAATTTTCCGACTAATTGCCTGTCACTCGTGGGAACGGAACACATCTCCTTACTTCTCGAACGCATATATTACCAAAAAGGCAAACTCAACGTCCTGCAATTCCTTACTTCCCCCATATTACCTTTTGGAAACACCTGGTACAAGTTCATGCCCGTTCCGGTCGAAGCAATACCACCCGCAATCACGAAATCGACGACGAAGTCTACTTGGTAACACACCAACTCAGCATCACTAGCATCATGTGAGATCTATTCCAAAGAAGTTATCGACAACGTACGAGAACGCATAGTGTTTCCCGCAGAAAACCCGCTGTCCTGAACGATATGGCATGGGGCATCAGTGGTCACAACAATGCCAACCAATGGGAGAAATCTTTCAACCTCCTGGAAGCGGACTCCATGTGAAATCGCACTTGGGAAAAATTTCTTTCAATTCGGTACAGCAAACGCTGGTGTCACCCGGATGTTACCCATCGTGCGACCGATCATGCTCATCGCTGATATTATGTATATCAGCAGATCCAGCAGATCAGCAAATCCATACATACAGCCTGCATACTGTGTACGGCTGGTCAGTTTACCTCGTCGGTGCAGTATGGGACTTAGTTACACGCCTCCTGATGCACCTGACTAAACGACGCAAGAAGAAAACGTCAACGGTGGAAACTGATCAAGAACTTCACAAACTCGTAACAGCCCATTGACTCGAACCAAAGGGTCATCCCAAGACCAACGCTGGAACACATGATCTACATCAACATCTCCGATCGTTTAAGGTACGATCAACCTCCTAAGCCACGTTCCTTTCCCTTGAGTTCGCACGAGGAGACATTCAAGTATCAAAACGACCATTCTAATAATGCTCAATAACCATTGTTTCTATCCTCATTATTATTGCTCTTTTAACCTTGTCAAGTAAGTAAATAAGTATCTATGCATAAGGAAAAGAAAGAAGAGAAAACGCGTACATATACATGTCATACTGAAGTAAAAAGCTATACATACATCCAAAAAAAACATGTACAAAAATGTATTTAAAAAACGTTCTTGTAAGGTGATATTGAAATTCATACGTGCGTCATGAAAGTAGGATGACCCCGACTTACACCGCCATATTGAACATTAATCTTCGAATATATTTAAGTCACATTGTAAGTCGATCAACGACAAAGGCAATTCACACTATCGCGCCACGATCTTTTCGCTTGCAACCTCCAATGAATCTGATCGAGCGAGACGCTCAATCCAAAAGGGGGGAGGTGTCACGTCCTGCGACGAAGTCACTAAACTTTCCCTACGTTCTTCCTTATCCACGCGACTTCCATGGGAACACGGTTTTAGGCATGATTTCTCCGAAAAGTCATAAAACAAAAATTGTATAACTATGCGTTCTATCCCGTGTAGCGACTAATCATAGGTCAAGGGCTCAGGAAAACTCCACTCGAGCCGGTCGTAAAAACGGAGCGCAACGGAAACCGAAAATACGTGAACAAGCTACGAAGCGCATAGCAGAGCGCCCTACGAAAATCCACAGGAAACCGACTCCTACGAGTCTCTCCCTCTCTCTCTCTCTCTCTCTCTCTCTCTCTCTCTCTCTCTCTCTCTCTCTCTCTCCGATTGGCCTATAGACAATTAAATTCATTCGTATCTAGTTCGTAAGACCCAAGGAACATACTTCCACGTCGTCATTCACGATTGGCCGACAACCCATTAAAAGTCCGAAACCCCTTTTTCTACTCTGCCCAAATATGGAACCTAGAACAGGAGGAACCAAATATAAAAAGGGCCATCCGTCGCCACTCCTCAGTTCTTCCATCGGAGTCTTTGTCAACCATGACTCTGCCATCGTCGACTCTTAATCCAACAGTCTATCACCAAGTCAAACGTCAATTCAATACCTTCTCTCTAACTAAAAGGTCCTGTTGTTCTATACTCTTATTCCGCGACTAATAACTCGAGTTCATTTTTCACGACTTAGTATTTGTATTTACGCTGAAGTAACTCAACCCGAACGAAAACCAAGTCCACGCTTTCCGAGAAACATTGTCAACGCAGTGCGTACGCGTCTCATCTGCCATTGTACCTGCGAGCACACATGGCCACCAGCGAAGGGCCGTTACCCTTACGACCGATCGCTGACACTCCTGCGAACGAGTGTACATCGCATCACCGACCATTGTAAGCGAACTCTATACATAATATATACATATATATATTTATTTATTTGGTTTCCATGTATTCACAAACTAATAGGATTAACCAGATTAGTTAACTTTAATAAAACACGAATCATTTGAACACAAATCTAACGAATCATTCCATAATGTTGAATTATTGCGTAAATCCTTTAATTTCATTCCTTAGCACGCATTACCCCTTTTTACCCTCATCCCGTGCTATTGCGCTAGGCGTAGGCAACAAAGAGGGAAACAAAATATATTATGCTCACATCCCTTCCGGATGTGACAGCGGCAATGATATGGTGCACCCAGCACGCATTGGATTATACTTATTCACATTTATCGTGAGGTTAAGTATTTTCTGCAGAGCCCAGCCACTATCACGTTCTTGAAATTCGTCAAGTAAGGTTAAAGTGGGCTCCGTAACACGCCGTTCATACCACTCGCTCAAATCGCTGGTGCTAAATAGTTCGCAGTTTCGCGTGCTGACACTTTTATTGGCTTGTTTATCGCCACTCACGAATCCACCATTGAACACTGTATTGGCTTTAATGCTGTTGTGCTTGTTGATAATATTTCGCACATGTTGAAGTACTAGGGCGCGAGCATCATTTAGAAAGTGTTTCGGCTCGATGTGGCTGCGATTGATGACGTATCCGGTCAATATTCGACTCTTGAAGGACGTGTCAATCTCGCGCCAGATTAACCCGTGATCAGGATGTCCTGCGCCTGTGTGTACGAAACGACTCGGCACAGAATTCCTCAATCCTTCCAGACGCGCTATTTGGGCGATTAGTGACTGTTGATGTCCAATTAATAATCGTGGGCGTTTAATCCGACTCTGCGTTTCCAGTCCTTCGATGAGCTCAACACATCGCTGTTCCCACGCAGCAAGTTCTTCGAACGAGCGTAAGAGCACAGCTTGGTCACGCGAGATTTGTTCCATGTTGACGAGTACGAAAAATAACTTCCACGATGTTGACAGACTGACTGCTTCATGCAAAGTGCGGTCAGTTTTGAGCGGAGTGGATCATTAAAAAGGCTCTTCGGGAAAAAAGTTCGGCCCTCTCTCGGGAAAAAACAGAGTTTCCCGATAACGCGAAGATTGCTCGAGGAACATGAGACGAAAACAGGAAGTCTCGGGTCGAAAGATTTTATGGGTCCTGCAGCTCAAGTGGTCCATCGGCGCCAACGGCCCTTGGCAATAGATCCCTAAAGTTTATAGTTTTTCCAAGAAATCCTGACTTGTCGAGACCTGTGTACAGTGTTGGCGAGACTCGTGACAGGAGTGGACACGCATGCAAACATCTTAACATTATCTTTCGGAATGGTGACCTCAACTTTTCAAGAGCTGCGCTCAAGTGGTCCATCCGCGGTCCCTTTGATCCCTAAGGATTGCAGTTTTCCCAAGAAACCTGTCAGGACGTGTTTCGAGTGTCGGCGAGCTTTGAGACGGGATGGATGCAATTGACATTGTCTTTCGGAATGGAACCAGCTGCATGTCATGAATTAGTGGGCTTTGAAAGGCCGCCTCGCACGCACGCACACACGCACGCACGCACGCGTGCATGCAGAAGCACGCACAAGCCCGCGGGCACACGCACGCACACGCACACGCACGCACCCACACGCGCACACACACACACACACACACACATACACACACACACACACACACAGAACACTCATCAACACTGAACCCCACCCCCCCCAGTCGCTCCACGGACCACCTGGCTACTCCCTCCATAGAGGTCCCTACTGTGACGACACACGCGCCCGGCGACCTCCCCTCGACAGTGGCGCCACCATGGCTTCGCCATTCTTGACACACCACCTCCCCTTGAGTCAGAACCGGCATAGCTATACTACTCCCCAACGTCTCCAAAACTATCATGAGGCTTCTCAGGCCATCATTGAATAATAATACCGCGACATCAGCTGCAATAACGACGATTTTTTTGCTGCCGGACTGACACTTGGGGGCTAATGCCCAAACTGATTTGTTGTAGCTTTCGCTGTTGTTTTGCGTAAAGCCCCCCAAACGATGCAGCAAATCGTCTCTGCTCAAATTTTTGAAGACTGGCATAATTGCCTCCAATACTTCCTCAGGAAGAGGCGGCTTATGGCGATATACAGAAATACTACCGCTTGCGACCGCTCGCAGCCACGAACACCAACGACTCGGCTCCCTCTGGGCAATCGTCATGATGTGGCGCACTATCTGTGGATATTATTTGTTTGCTAGTTGCCCAAATTGCCTTCCTCATTTTTTCAACATCATCGCTGTTCCTCCGAATAGCCAAGCCGTAATATGTGCTCAACTCGTCAATCAATTTTCCGGTGAGCTTTCCTCTTCCAGACAATCCTTTTTGTTTTTTCACGATTTCGCGGAGGCGCGTCCCCATACGTTTTTGGACATGATCGATGCACTGTTTTTTTTAATTCTCGAAACCGTCGTATGGATCGCTATTTGATATACCTGCCGACCCTGAGGCGCGCAGCT